>SJYA01002918.1:1422981-1457981 GCA_006410615.1 Neotragus moschatus
AGAATTGATGCTTTTGAACTGTGGTGTTGGAGAAGCCTCTTGAGAGTCCCTTGGACTGCAAGGAGATCCAACCAGTCCATTCTAAAGGAGATCATCCCTGAGATTTCTTTGGAAGGAATGATAGTAAAGCTGAAGCTCCAGTACTTGGCCACCTCATGCGAAGAGTTGACTCATTGGAAAAGTCTCTGATGCTGGGAAGGATTGGGGGCAGGAGGAGCAGGGGACGACAGAAGATGAGATGGCTGGATGGCATCACTGACTCGATGGACATGAGTCTGAGTGAACTCCAGGAGTTGGTGTTGGACAGGGAGGCCTGGCGTGCTGTGATTCATGGCGTCGCAAAGAGTCGGACACAACTGAGCGACTGAACTGAACTGAACTGAACTGTGGGGAAAAAAGTGATGAAATGTTTACTTCTAAATTTGGACAAGATTTGTAAGTTAGATGTGTAACTTCTTGGTATATTTTTGTAGCAGAGTACTGTATTTTAAAAATTAATACATTTGAGATATTTGAAGGAAAGATACACTATACTTTAGAAATCAAAGTGGCATTGATAAACCTAGCTTGACAAAGTCTGATATTAACATACTCCCCTTAAAATGAATCTAAGAATTATTTTGTAAGTGTGGCTTATAGTAAGGAAGCAGAAATGAGCCTCCTGATTTCATGATAAAGAAATGCCCAGATATACAAATTCAATTATGGATTGTGACCGCATGTTTAATAAAGATCATTTTTTAAGAAAGAGGAAGAAGAGAAGAGTGCAAAGAGGGAGGTACATGGAAAGAAGAATGCACGGAGGGGTGGAAGGCAGAAGTAAATGACCAAATAAGACAGCTGAAGAGCTGGCGGGAAGCCCTCTACGCTTAATGTCTGTACCCACCAGGATTGAAATCGTTTTGGTGGAAGACAGATCCTTTTAGCACCATAATTGGGTCTGGATTGATTTCATTATACAAATTTAAATTATTCCAAAACAGACATTCCCAAACTGCTGATACTAATTTGCATCTAGTTCGTTCACTCATTCATTCATTCGTCAATTACTGAGTTTCAGACACACGACCAGCCTGGTGCCTAGGCAGTGAGCACACAGCAGCAAACATCATGGATAGCTTCGTCTTTCTCTTGGCAAAGAGTGAAAGTGGGGCTTCCCTGGTGGTTAGTGGTAAAGAATCCCCCTGCCAGTGCAGGAAACACGGATTTGACCCCTGATCCTGGAAGATCTTACACGTGGCAGAGCAACTAAGCCTGTGCGCCACTGCTGAGACGGTAGAGCTGTGCCACAGCTATTGTGCTAAAGAGCCTGGGAGATGCAACTGCTGACGCCCAAACGCTCTAGGTCTCTGCTCGGGAACACAACAAGCCACCACAGTGAGAAGCCCACACAGCAACGGCGCAGCACAGCCAGAACTAAATAAAATTTATAAAGAATTAAACCTTCAAAAAGCAAACATACCTTCATATAGTGAATTATACATGTATTAAGATGGTGAGAAGTTGATAGGGTAGGAAAGAGGAATATTCCCAAATACCTAGTAAAGATGTTCACAATGAAATTACAAAATGTCTTTTAAAAGAATGACTGAATATCACCTAGACTTTTAAAGAATATCTAAAAAAAAAAAAATTATAGTGCTTGCCTTGCATAGATTCTATAAAAAATGTTGAATTTCATATTACTATCTTTTCTTAATGTTCCTGCTTGTATCCTAAGCTCTGCAGTAAGGTTTTCAAGGGGCAGAAGCCCTATTGGCAAAGGGCCCCATACTTTCTCAGCTTATATTTTAGAATATTTCATATATGGAAAATGCCTAGGTTTATAAGGTATTATCAGGAAGGCTTTGACAAACCTAGACGCTTATTAAAAAGCAGAGACATCACTTTGCCAACAAAGGTCTGTATAGTCAAAGCTATGGTTTTTCTAGTAGTTATGTATGAATGTGAGAGTTGGACCATAAAAAAGGCTGAATGCTGAAGAACTGATGCTTTCAAACTATGGTGCTGGAGAAGACTCTTGAGAGTCCCTTGGACAGCAAGGTGATAACACAGTCAGTCTTAAAGGAAATCAACCCTGAATATACATTGGAAGGACTGATGCTGAAACTGAAGCTCCAATACTTTGGCCACCTGATGCAAAGAGCCAACTCACTGGAAAAGACCCTGATGCTGGGAAGGATTGAAGTCAGGAGAAGAAGGGGGCGACAGAGGATGAGATGTTTAGATGGCATCACCAACTCAATGGACATGAGTCTGAGCAAACTCCAGGAGACAGTGGAGGACAGAAGAGCCTTGTGTGTTGTAGTCAATGGGGTCACAAAGTGTTTGGACACTATTTAGCGACTGAAAAAACAAATCAATAATAATTGTGCAGAGGTTTTTCAAGTCCACAGTTTATTTTTCTGGGATAATCTGTGGGAAGGCTGGGTCTTTCCTGGTTGTGTGATGCAGACTGTAGGTATTTTTCTCGCAGCAGTCTGGTTCCCTCCAGTAAATTTCTGCGAAAACACTTACTCTTGGGCGTACTTATAAAAAGCCCAAATCAGTTCACTTCTTTGTGGTTCAGACATTCCTTGATAAATGCTCTGTGCCAGGCAGTATGCTGGATGGTAGAGTCATGGAGGGGAAATAAGACATTATTCCTTAAGTGACAGGAAACCTTAGAATGTAAAGTGAATAATTGATTTGAATATGATGTAGTAAATTCTAAGCTAAAAGTAGACACTAAAAAATAAGAACCTCTGAAGAAGGAAGGAGGCAGTAGAAAAAGCTAGCAATAGAGAAGTGGATATGGAACCCATCCTGTAGCCAGGAGGAGACACAGTGAGTTTCAAGCAGCATGGCAATAGTTACTAATTCCTTTTTGTAAATGCGCACCCCACTATATAAATGTGGGTGTATTCTTGGTGCCCTGGAGTTCCAGGCTTCCTGGAGTTTTCTGTGAGTCACTTTCTATGAGTCACAGACAAGGACACTTCATCTCTCTCGGGACCTCACTTTGATTATCTATGATGAGGAAGTTGACATAGTCATTCACTGGTCCCTTTCAATTCTCAAAATCCCCAATATATACAGATAAGTTTGTGCTGGTATCTTTGAAAATATGAATAATATTGGGGGCATTTTATTCTACTTTTTAAAAATTTTTGGAATGATGAATGAGGAGGGGTTTAAGAAATCCAGATAATTTCAGTTAAGTCAAGGGGTTAAAAAGAATCCCACCACTTAAACATTTCTAGCCATTGTAACAGCACAGTATGTTTTATAAATAGGTAAAGTCAAGGAAGCAGGCTTCTAGCCTCAAAAACTTACTACTGAAGAGTACAAACAACAAGAATGAAAAGATAAACACCCACAGTGCTGTGTGGGTGTAATTGCTAACAAGCTTTATGGAGCAGGTGGGATTTTAGAAGCAATCTGAAGAAGAGAAGGGTGGTGTGGCACGCTTCAATAGGAAAGCTTTCAAGTGGAAAGGATGGACAGGAGGTAGCAGAACCCAGAATGAAAATACAGAGGAAGAGAGAAGCAGAGAAAAATGACTGGGGTAGGAGGACAGGAGGTGAGATATCTCAGTTGAATAAGAGTACTGAAGGATCAGGTGATGTGGGCACATACAAAATATTCCAAATGACCCAAGTAAGAGGGAGCATATTTTTCAAACAATACAAGCATTGCCAAAATGTGCAGTGTTCCTTTTGCAGTAGAGTAGCTGGAAGGATAGATTAGGAATGTAAACAAAGGAGAATCACTGACTCCTCGGGAGCCTTCATCTAAAGAGGAGTGGAAGGAAGCAAAGATGTTGGTTTTTAAATTTTATAGTGGACAGGTCTCCATCATTCACACATTAATGAACTGTGTGTAAATATTTGTATTATGTCTTGCAAAGATACAGGATGGGTAAGACAGAGCCCTCTTCCCACCCCTACAGCCCTTTGGAGGTAAATCAATTTTATTGAAACAATTTTGATACAGCATATAATGAAATCTAAGAGAATCAAGAGGAAACTTTTGTGATTTAATCTGAAATAAAACTCCTGTGACAGCCTTTGGATATTTATGATGAATCTCTAATAAATGGTACAGGTCCTTGTGAAGACTTCACCAGCCTGTCTACATTCTCAACTTGATTTTAGGACAGAAGTTATATACTTAAGAAAACATGTCTTAATGAATCCTAAAATATTTTTTTCTCTCTCACAAAACTTGGTGGGTTTTTAAAATGTTTTGCCAGCCTTTGGGATTGGATCTCTGTGGACATATGGTGCAATTTAATGGTCCTGCAATATAGTACTTAATGCTCCTATTTTTCCATCTCTCCAGCTGTATATCCCCAGTGTTTTCCAGCCACACATCTTCATTTTGACGATGATGGGACAGAAGGGGTGTTTCAGATTTTTTAAGGTGAAAACAAACAGTGTATGGTTGGAATAACTGACAAGAAAAATAGATGCTAATTTGGTGTAAGGCAAGAATTTTGACTTCTTAGATTTATGTGTGTAAAAGATATTATTTAAACTACAGTCTCCCCACTCCCCATTTCATGCTTTCTTGAATGATATGAATGATTACAAAACAGTCAGTACAGGAAGTTAATTACTGTGAATTGTAAATCCTTTTGAACTAGGAACTAGCAAAATATTACAGTCATGGGTGATTGATTGTTTTTTAGTTGCCAAGTCATGTCTGACTCTGCGACCCCATAAACGACAGCATTCCAAGCTTCCTTGTCCTTCAGTATCTCCCAGAGTTTGCTCAAACTCATGTCCATTGAGTCAGTGATGCTATCTAACCATCTAGGGGCAAATTCCTTAACTCGAAAACATCCAGCACAAACAGTGTTTTGTTTTGTTAACCTTTAATACAGCAATAATTTAGTTTACGTTATTCAGTTTCTTCCACTTCACTGATTTCTGGTGCTGTGTAAGGTAGAAGAGAGATTTGCTAGCAGAAACAGACAGCTCCTAAGTAGAACCTTAGGAACGAAGGTCATGAATGTGCGATACCTCTTAAGATTGTCCATTGAATAGTCAACGAACAAAATTTATTGAGTGTCCACTTTATGGATAACATTCAGTTCAGTTCATTTGCTTAGTCGTGTCCGACTCTTTGCAGCCCCATGAATTGCAGCATGCCAGGCCTCCGTGTCCATCACCAACTCTCGGAGTTCACGCAAACTCACGTCCATTGAGTCAGTGGTGCCATCCAGCCATCTCATCCTCTGTCGTCCCCTTCTCCTCCTGCCCCCAATCCCTCCTATAGGAGACTAATTCATGTCAGTTTACAATGGCATAGAAATAAACTGCAGCTGAATCTGTAACATTAAATTAGATCATTTAGATTAAGATCTTTTAGTAGAGGAAATAAGCTAGGCCCCTTGGAAGAGACCTCAGTTATCTGAATCAAGAGAAATTTGAGAACTAGAGTGAATAAGTAAGTCTATTAAAGCATCCCTTTCCAAGGGAAATTTAGGCTTAAATTCAGTTTTTAATGTTAGACATCAAGTTCAAGAGCATAAAAAACCAAATCTCTGAGGAGATTTGTTAGGAGACAGTTTATTTCAAATAAGAAAATAAAATAATTCTTCATGAACTGAAAGGTAATAAATTCCTTCCATTGAAATTTAGTATAATTCATAGAACATAAGAAAAAACAGGTTGGTTTTTTTTTTTTTGCAAATTTACTTATTTCCTGTTTTTGGACTATTGATGATACCTTTGAAAGTATTTTAATGTTCTTTTATCTAATTTTCAAAGAGAATCCAAGAAGAGCTGAAAAAATGGTTCTTCTTTTTTACCCCTTGATTTCAGAATTGGTAGTAGCTTAGACATGTCTTCATGGAGTTTTGGGTTTTATTTGTAAAGTAAATATTCTTAAATATATATTTCTTATACCACATGTGCCTGTGCAAAATTTCTCTATAATTTTTTTAAATAGCATTTTTCTGAGTCTTTTAAAACAGAAATCGTTCTCCAGATTCTTTCTGACTAAATTGTTGTCTCTATCATTTTCCTGTCCAGAGCAGCCTTCTTTAGTCCTTGTTCTGTTCTTAATTACCTTTCTTATCCCACCGAATACCCCCAACAGACTGTGAGCAACTTGCTTGGCATGTAGTAGACATTTTCTGTATCAGTTTTGAATTCAAGGAAGTTATTTCCATCTTAGACCTCAGGTCAAATCTTTTCTTTCTTAGGGAACTTTTTCTAATGCTTGTAGACCATATTAATCCATTCTTATCTGGTATGTTTCCACTGTCTTCTGTTTGCCAACATTGACTAGTACTTGGTCCTGAACCACTTTATTATGTTAGGTGAGCAAAATCCTTATAACAGTTTAATCTTTTGTGTGTTAATTACTCCTTGAGTTTAGGAATCAAGTTCCATATCTCTTGGTTATTAAGCTCTTAGCATATGTCAGACATTACTCTGTAAAGTTTTATACAGTCTTTAATATCTAGACATTAACTACATCTGTAAGACTATAATGTCTTCCTTTTAACCACCATAAAAACACACAATAGAAAACTGATACTGGCATTTTAAAATTAATTATTTGGGTGAACTTTTCATCATTAGTAGCTTTCATTTCACTTTACCCATTTCCCCTCTCTCTGTTCAGTGACTTATTTTCACACAGATTCAGAATTACTTGGAAAACGACCAAACTAAATTAGTAAAACGTCTGAAGTATTAAGTATTTGTGGAAAGCTGTAGGTACATTATTTTCACTCACATATATCCGCTTGCTTGCCAACAAAATGCTGCCAAATAAAAGTGCCACTCATCTTAAATATGTCTCGTGTGTAATATATCTGTTCTTAGAATGGTAATGCGTATTGCTACAGTCCTTGAAAACAGCTTTTTTTCCACGAGTGAGGTTGAATCTTTTTTGACATGTTCTACATGTCCTCCAGGGAGAAGGCAATGGCACCCCACTCCGGTACTCTTGCCTGGAAAATCCCATGGATGGAGGAGTCTGGTGGGCTGCAGTCCATGGGGTCGCTAAGAGTCAGACACGACTGAGCGACTTCACTTTCACTTTTCACTTTCATGCGTTGGAGAAGGAAATGGCAACCCACTCCAGTGTTCTTGCCTGGAGAATCCCGGGGACGGGGGAGCCCATAGACGGGGCTGCCGTCTATGGGGTTGCACAGAGTCGGACACGACTGAAGCGACTTAGCAGCAGCAGCAGGAGCACATGTCCTCCTCTTCCTTCCCACCCCACAACCCTGTCACCAACTTGTGACATTCTTCATGCTATTAATTTCTAAAATTTTATTTTATAAACATTTGTTTGACCCTTGGTAATTGCCATACAATCTAAATTACTGCATTCTAGTTTAAGGAAAAATTTTTAAATTTTTGTTTGTTTGTTTGGTTCTGCTGGGTCTTCATTGCGGCAAGTGGGGGCCAGCCTCTAGTTGCCGTGTGTGGGCACCTCACTGTAGCGGCTTCTCTTGTCGCAGAGCATGGGCTCTAGGGCCTTCAGGCTTCAGTAGTTGCAGCTCGAGGGCTCAGTAGTTGTGGCTTTCAGGCTCTAGAGCACGGGTTCAATAGTTGTGGTACCCAGGCTTATTTGCTCTGTGGCATGTGGGTTCTTCCTGGACCAGGGATTGAACCCATGTCTCCTGCATTGACAGGTGGATTCTTTACCAATGAGCCAGCAGGGAAGCCCTAAAGAAATTTCAATGCAGTTTTCAAGTCCGCATAAAAGAGTGAGAAGTAATCTTCGACAGGCAGCTTTGTTGTGCCATACAGCTCATCAGGTATTCCATCCCATCCCCATAATAACCTGTCAAGTAAAGAGTAATAAAGGTAGTTCTATTTAATGCAGGCATGCTACATGGTAGGCATGATACTAAGCACTTTTATATAGTTCTTACTTGCTTCTCACATCAACTCTAAATGTGAGTTTTATTATTTTTAATTTACAGGGAAGGAAACTAAGACTTGGGGCCATTAAATGATCTGTCACACAGCTAAATGATGAAGCCACTGCATAGTAACTAATTGCAGAAAGAGGATCCTAAAGTTTCTTTCCTACTAAGACTGCTGGGTTTATTTGGAATGAGTATTTTATAGCGTCATTGGGCACATCTTAATTTCAGGGGGTTCCGACTGAGTTTAAGACTAATTCTTCCATGATAGCCACCACCAAAGTTTGGAATGGTGACAGAGAGGGGCTGTGAAATGTCCTTGAAAGATGGTTCTGTAACTTCATGCTTTGATGCTCAGACCATATACAATGATAGACAAAATATAAAGGGATAAAACCAAATGGATTTAGTCAAGTCCAAAACAGTTACCTGTCTTTGAGATCTGAGAACCAGATTTCAAAACCAACCGGTTATCAGGGTTAAAGCCAGAGGATCTGCTGAACTCCATTCCTGAAATGAGAAGGTTAATTAGGGTTCTTGTTACCTATGGGACAAAGCCAGACCTGGTACTTTAGAGAGCAGGGCTTGGGGAGAAAATTCATTGTTCATAACAGGAAACTAGAAGAACTGTTCTGTTGTTGATCAGTATGTGAATCTCGGGCTTCTGAGCTGTAGAATTAAAGGAGTAGAAAGAGAGATACAGTTTGTGACTTAAAACTAATTAGCCGTATGCTGACCCTGTCACACGCCTGTAGCACAACAGATACACAGGAAATGCCCCGTGTGACCTAGCCTGGTCTGGTAGCCTGGATGGCCAAGTAGAAGCAATGGCAAAACTACTAGAAAGGGAGGAATGAGCACATAAAAAATCTTTCACTGCAAATGGGCTTCGAACCAAGATTCCAAACTATGTGAGTGATTCATTAGATTCATGTAGTAAAGCAGACAAACAAATAAAACCCAACTGCTATGAGACCAAGATTCTACTCCAGAAGAAATTAATTATATGGAACAGTCTGACAAAGACTTTGAAATAAGTACGTTTTGGAGCTCAGAAAGATAAATGAAAGTATGATTTTCACTCAAAAGAGTGACAAATTTTGGAGCAAATCCAAGTAGAATTTTTTTTTAAGAGCACTTGTGTTTAAAATTAGAAACGTTAGAAATGACAAATGTTAATCAAAATAAAAGCTCTTGCAGACAAGATAAGGTACTCTAGACTGAGTGCCAGTGAGGAGAGAGCCAATGGTCAGAGAAAGTACAGAGAAAAGCACATAGGTCAGAATAAGAAGATAGCCGATATATTAACGATATCATGAAGAAATAGTTAAGATACTTGCAGGAGAGACTGGGAGGCTGCAGATCTATGTCTAACAGGAGTGCCAGTGGAAGTGAAAGGAGAATGTGTGAAAGAGACGTAAAAACTGAAGAAATGACCAATAAAAAATTTTAGGATTGGAGACACACCTGAACGCTCAGGTTGAAATTGTTCTTTCAGTATTGAGCAGGACAGATAAGTATACAGTTGAAAATATGACAATAAAACTTCAAGACAATGAACACAGAAGAAAATCTTGGGAACTTTGAGGAGCCAGTTCTGTTCCATTGACCTTGGTCAAGAGTCTGGGGCTACTAAAAACTGGCTAGAAATGGTTCACTGAGTGTCATCGGCAAGTCTGATGCCATCACTGGCATTGTCAGGGGCCAAAGCACAAACCAGCTGGTAAAGAATCCACCTGCAATGCAGGAGACCCCGGTTGGATTCCTGGGTTGGGCAGATATGCTGGAGAAGGGATAGGCTACCCTCTCCAGTATTCTTGGACTTCCCTGGTGGCTCAGCTGGTGAAGAATCTGCCTGCAGTGTAGGAGACCTGGGTTCGATCCTTGGGTTGGGAAGATCCCCTGGAGAAGGGAAAGGCTACTCACTCCAGTATTCTGGCCTCGAGAACTCCATGGACTGTATAGTCCATGGGGTCACAAAGAGTCGGACATGACTGAGCCACTTTCACTTTCAAAGCACTAAACAATTCTAAGGAGAGCCTTCTTTCAAACTGTATCTAAAATGCAATTTTAAAACTGCCTGCAAATGATCAGAGTTTCAGTTCAGTTCAGTCACTCAGTTATGTCCAACTCTTTGTGACCCCATGGACTGCAGCACACCAGGCTTCCCTGTTCATCACCAACTCCCAGAGCCTGCTCAAACTCATGTCCATCGTGTCGGTGATACCATCAAACCATCTCAACCCCTTTTGTCCCCTTCTCCTCCTGTCTTCAACCTTTCCCAGCATCAGGGTCTTTTCAAATGAGTCAGTTCTTCTCATCAGATGGCCAAAGTATTGGAGTTTCAGCTTCAACATCAGTCCTTCAAATGAATATTCAGGACTGATTTTCTTTAGGATGGACTGGTTGGATCTCCTTGCAGTCCAAGAGACTCTCCAGAGTCTTCTCCAACACCAAAATTCAAAAGCATCAATTCTTTGGCACTCAGCTTTCTTTATAGTCCAACTCTCACATCCATACATGACTACTGGAAAAACCGTATCCTTGACTAGACAGACCTTTTTTGGCAAAGTAATGTCTCTGCTTTCTAATATGCTGTCTAGGTTGGTCATAACTTTTCTTCCAAGGAGCAAGCGTCTTTTAATTTCATGGCTGCAGTCACCATCTGCAGTGATTTTGGAGCACCCCAAAATAAAGTCTGCCACTGTTCCCACTGTTTTCCCATCTATTTGCCATGAAGTGATGGGACCGGATGCCATGATCTTAGTTTGGTTCAGGGATCATGATGATCATGCCATGATCATGTCAGAGTTTAAACTGTGTTAAAACCCAGTGGGTGGGAGCCAGGGTAAGAATTTTGTCCTTGGTTATGGTATTCACAGTCTTCATGAGTTGTCATTTAATCTGTGAATGAGGATAATAATCCCTCCTTTATTTTCACAGTTTTATTGCTAGTGATTTTCACCTGTAAGAGTTTTTACAGGTTGTAAAACATGATTCAATTTTGAATGCATGCATGCTAAGTCATTTCAGTTGTGTCTGACTCTTTGAGACCCTATGGACCATAGCCCGCCAGGCTCCTCTGTCCATGGTATTCTGCAGGCAAGAATATTGGAGTGGGTTGCCATACCCTCCTCCAGGGATCTTCCCAACCCAGAGATTGAACCCATGTCCCTTATGTCTCCTGCATTGGAGGCTGGTTCTTTACCATTAGCACTACCTGGAAAGCTTATAATTCAATTGTAAGAAATTATTACTTTACTACAGAAATGATTATCAACAATGGTTCCTGCCTCTTAGTATTTATATGTTAGATTTGTTTAAAAAGAAACCAGGAAAATCCCTCCAAACAATACAAAAATGTTCACAAAGCTATTTGTAACAACTAAGCACAAATTATTGTTAGTGTGTGCCAAGTATAGGAATATAAAGTGAACAGTGGGGATGAGGTTTAATGTTGATAAAACTACATATTATGAATTACCCTATCCATTTATTCCCACTTGTTATTATGAAAATGCTCACACATCCACCTAGATTTAATAATTGTTGACATTTAGCCATATTTATCTGTATGTGACCATATATGCTCTTTTTCTGGATCTATTGAAAGTAAATTGCAAATATCATGCCATTTCATGTCTAAACATTCAGTTTGCATCTCAATAAAAAGAACATTTACCCATATAATCATAATATCATTAGTACATTGAGAAAGTTAATGTAGTAATCCCCCAATATTGTCTAATAACCAGCTGAGATTCACATTTCCTCAATTTCCCCCCAAATCTTTCTATATGTTTTCTCCCTAAATCAGAAACTACAAATTGCATTCACCTCGAACTACATTTATTGCTGTCACTTTTCTCTGTTTTATTTGAGAACAGTCTTTCCAGTTTTGTTCTCCCTTATGCATTAACTTTTTGAAGATAACTGGCCTAGCGTATTTTTTGTTTTGAAGTCTCTTCCGGATTTGTGTAAATTTTTTTTTTTCTGCAAAGAAACACTTGTTCCTCTCTCCCTGCATTTCCTGAAAATTGGATGTTTCATGTAATGGCTTAATTAGATTCATGTAGGGACTTCCCAAGTGGCACTAGTGGTAAAGAACCTAC
Organism: Neotragus moschatus; assembly: GCA_006410615.1. Taxonomy (NCBI): domain Eukaryota; kingdom Metazoa; phylum Chordata; class Mammalia; order Artiodactyla; family Bovidae; genus Neotragus; species Neotragus moschatus. The sequence goes on from SJYA01002918.1 coordinate 1,434,970, forward strand.
TTGCCAGTGCACGAGATGTGAAAGACGCAGGTTTGATCCCTGAATGAGGAAGGTCCCCTGGAGGAGCGCATGGCAACCCAATCCAGTATTCTTGCCTGGAGAATCCCATGCACAGAGGAGCCTGGTGGGCTATGATCGACAGGGTCTCAAAGAGTCAGACAGGACTGAAGTGATTTAGCGCTCATGTATTTTAGATAGGAATACTTTATTATGATGCATTATACTTCATATTGCATCACATTGAGAGAGACATAATGTCCACTATTGGTGGTTGTAAGCTAACTAGCTTGATTATAGCGAGTACCACCAGATGAGTCACTGTGAAGGGACATATCCATTTCTGTTTGCTGTTGTCAAAGGATGAGACTGTGTCTCTCAGAAAAACCTTTCTCCTCAAGATTTTAGCATCCATTAATGAGCTTCCCTGGTGGCTCAGACAGTAAAGAGTCTGCCTGCAATGCAGGAGACCTGGGTTTTGATCCCTGGTTCAGAAAGAGTCCCTAGAGAAGGCAATGGCAGCCCACCCCAATATTCTTGCCTGGGGAAGTTCGATGGACAGGGGAGCCTGGTGGGCCACAGTCCATGGGGTGGCCAAGAGTCAGACACGACTGAGCCACTAACACTCTAATAATTATCCTGGACCATTTTATTGGCATTGCGAAATGGTGGATTTCTAATTTTGTCATCTCTTACTGTCAGCCTTTGGTAAAGAAAAGCTTTCCCTCATCAAAAAAGCATGAACTACACTTCTTCCTAAAAAATCATGATGCTTCTGTGACTTTATTGCCAATTTTCAGAACAAGAGATTCGTGTAATTGTCTCTTCGATGGCAGCAGCTGAGATTTTTTTTCCTTTTGTTTTGGAGGATTACTATGGACTCATTGATGTTTTTTTATACTTAGTGTTTTGTTTTTTAAAAAAAGCAATTACAACTACAAAGTATAATTTTTTTTTAATTTGATGAGGCTAAATGTGAAGCCTAAGTCCTAATGGAATATAGATTGAATGGGGAGGGAGGTTAATCAGAATAATGTTTTTTTTTTTAAGTATACATTCTTAGAGATCCTAATCATTTTTTTTTAATTTATGAGATGCTCTTTTCTCAAAGTCTCTGAGTACCTTAACCAGAGTATCACTGAAAACAAGAATGTCAAAAAGGCACATTTAAATTGTTCTCAAAATCAATCAAAAATAATGAGGTGCTGGGAAAAAGTTGTATTCTTGATAATTACATCTATCAGTATCAGAAAACAAAAGAGAACAATCAGGAGATGACAACTCCACTCCCAAGTAGCACATTAAAAAAAGGCTAATGAAAAAAAAAAGTCTCTTTTAAAAATTGTACTAAATTAGCATTTCAAGTAAATTGACAACTTAAGCGTTGATAAAGGCCAATCTGGAGCCCAAACAATGGAAGTTCTGTTTCTACTTTTATCTGCTTTTAAAAGAAATGATCTCACTTGACTTTCTTTGGTGGTTGTCCTCTATAGAGATGGAAGTGTTAGTCACCCACTGATGTCCGACTCTTTTGCGACCCCACGGACTGTAGCCCACCAGGCTCCTATGTCCATAGGATTCTCCAGGCAAGAGTACTGGAGTGGGATTCTATTTTCTTCTTCCCGACCCAGGGATTGAACCCAGGTCTCCCGCGTTGCAGGCAGATTCTTTACCGTCTGAGCCACCAGGGAAGCCCATCTAGAAAGCATTTGTCCTGCTGGAGGAAACTGTCCTTCTTTAGTCTTCAGGGATCAGGGAGTCCCTGGAGTATCGTGCTTGATCTAGAACTCTATTTATTGAAAAACTGACGTGGAAGAAAGTAACAAGGCTGGTGAAAGTTGCTTAAAGCATTTCTTAAACCAAACCTCTATTTTCAGTCTGCAAAGGGGTTCCTGTAACTGTCACTTTCGACAAGAAATTTAACTTGTTCTTTATAGCTGCAGAGCCTGAACTTAGGACCATCGAGTGAAAGTAGCGGAAAAATCAGTTTGTGCTGAGAATGAGGAAGAATTCCTTCATAAACTCAGCTGTACAGAGCTACAATGGCTTTACCTCCAAGGGAATGAGCCAACACTTTCAGAGGTTACATTTACTTAAAGATGGTATAAAGGCAGGGGTCTCTCAAATATCTTGCTATGATTATAATTATATATTTTATCATTATAATAAGGAATATGAGTCTATAATTATAAAAAGGAATAAGAGTCTATAATTATAATAAGGAATGTTTTAAAGGTCACTTTAAATTTAGTTTAAAAATTTGAGGGTAAAAATGAATTTTATTTTTTAGTGGTCCGTATAGGCTATTTTTTATGTCTGTTATTTTTAAATAGATTTTATTATTTTTTTAACTTCTTCCTTTATATGGGAGTATAGGTGATTAACACTGGTGTGTTAGTTTCACGTGTACAACAAAGTAATTCAGCCATTCATATACACATATCTATTCTTTTTCAAATTATTTTCCAATTTAGGCTGTTGCATTATATCGAGCAGAGTTACCTGTGCTATACAGTAGGTCTTATTAGTTATCCATTTTAAACACAGCACTGTGTGCCTGTCAATCCCAAACCAAGAAAAAAAAAAAAAGAATTTTATACCAAAGCTTTAAAAAGAAAACCACAGCACATCCAAATTTGTGCATCACTGCTTTTTATTTAGGAGATATGAGATGTATAACGAGATGAAGTTTAAGTTATAGCATTTTAAGACCCTGTTCTTGATCACATTAAATTCTTAACTCTGTCTAGTCCCAAATTTAGGAGCTTGTATATCAGAATATGACTCTCTTAATAAGAATAGAAAGTGATGTTTTAGATATTGTCTTCAGAGTAGAATTAGTATCAGTAGTAGTGACAAAAGCATTTTCTTTCAATGATAAAGAAAACTGGTATACATAGATCTTCCAGTGTGTCAGTTCATTTTGAAGGCAGTAGTAAGTGCTGGTATTTTATTATTTTGGCTTGTCAAGTGATTTTATTCTTTATTATTAGACCAAGAAAAAAAAAAAAGCCCTCGTATATTCCGCCAACATATTCATCAGTCATCATTTTTGGAGACAGTTTTCGACGTATTGTATGTTTTACTGTGCTAACAAGAGAAAAGACTAGCCATTAAGTTTATGTTTCTTTGTTTTTCAGCAAGGTCACATATCAGGAATGATGCTGGAAGTATGCTAATAAACAATATATAATGTAGGTCATCTGGGAGTAAGAAATATTTTCTAACTAGTTCTAAAGGGAAATATTGTTAAAAAAGGGAGCGATGTTATTTACGCAACACATGTTGCTCTATATGTCACCATCAAAAGCATCTTGTAAACAGCTCAGCGCAGTAAATCTTCCTTGGTGACTGTCGGGTTTTTCAAGTCCATGTTAAATTTAGACCCAACACACTCAATTCACAACATGCCTAATGTACAAAGCCTGTTAGATTATGTAGAAAGCTTCTGCTGGAAATCAGCCTGCACTTCTGTGTTGTTCAAGGAATACCATCCTCTGATGCAGAAGCAAATACTATGTTAAGAGAAAATAATTAAGAAAACTTTACATTAAAACATTTATCATTTTAACTGCTAATAAAAGAATGCTACTATTTTTGCTTAACTTTGATTTTGTTGAGTTCTTTAAAATTAATTGCAGTTGACAGACTGATATTTTCTATTGCTACCATTAGTAAAGCAATTTTATATGACCTCTGATGAAGTGGTAATTCTTTTAGGACACCTTAACAAACTGTCATTGATATGATTTTACAAATGTCATTTTCTCACTTTCAGGAGCGTTTCAAATGGATTATTTCATCATGCTTTATTTTTGTTTTCCAAGGTGGTTTTTAATTGTAACTATCAAGTTTCATCATAAAGGCAATTATGTAACTGTGTTCTGGAAAACATAAAAGCAATACTTTCCTTATTGAGTTCATCTGATATGTACTAAGCCGTATAAGGGCCACACAGAGATAAAGATGAGAAACTGTAAAGGCTGCCTTTATCAGAGAGCCCTGCTTTTAGAATTGAGAATTTATTTCCGGAAGAGTGTCATACTGAATGAAGTCAGATAGAGAAGGAGAAAAATCGTATGTCATCCCTTTTAGGTGGAATCTAAAAAGAAATTATACAAATAAACTTGCAAAACAGAAAGAGACTCATGTACAGCTCAGTGCAGTAAATCCTCCTTGGTGATTGTCAGGGTTTTTCTTAAGAAACTTATGGTTGTCAGGAGGAAGAGATAGGGACTTTGGGAAGGTTATGTACACATTGGTATATTTAAAATGGGTAACCAGCAAAGACCTACTGTATAGCACATGGAACTCTGATCAATGTTACGTGCCAGCCTAGATGGGAGGGGGGATTTGGGGGAGAATGGATGTACGTATGACTGAGTCCCTTCACTGATCACCTGTAATTACCACAACATTGTTAATCGGCTGGACCCCAATACAAAATAGAAAGTTTAAAGTCTGGGGGAAAAGGAGAGAGAGAACTTATTTCTATTACCAGCTGTAAGGCACTGTGACATTAGGCCCATTATTCTACTTCCCTGGACCTTGGTTTCTTTCTTTATGATACAAGAATTATAATGAATTCTGTTCTGTCTATTCACAAGACTTTTGTGTAATGATGAAATGATGTTAGAATGTTCGATATGACATGATTTCTTTATAGGAGATAAGTATTTAAATGCTAGTGTTCTGCAACTTCTGAAACATCACCTAAATTTCATACTTCAGCTAAAAATTATCGTCTCTAAATCTCCTAGCTAGATTTTGTGAATCTTCACTTAGCTGTTTTGTATCGTTATCTCGAAGCAACCCTGCTGTTATGTTGTCCAGAATGAAAGTGTCCCTGATCCTCAAAGACACAGGTTTCCGAAACTCAACCACGCTTTACATGTATTTTCAATACCAACTTCTGTTTTTTATAATGTAGGAATCTTTAAACATGTATTGTACTCTAATTGTGTGTCTTCATTTCTTCCAACTGTTTGCAATGAAAAACATAATGTTTGGATCAAGCCATGGGTCATAGTAGGGAACTCATAGAATTTTGCCCAAGTAGCCCTACAGACATTTATTTAACAACGTGGTCTCAGGAAAATTCTGTGACCAGGTAGGGTTTGTTTTTTTTTTGTTTTTGTTTGTTTTTTTAAGAAAAAAATTAAAAGATGCATGTGTCTAAGTAATTCTGTTTATACTTGTTTTCTCAGAAGAAGACCTATCAGTGCATCAAGTGTCAGATGGTTTTCTACAATGAATGGGATATTCAGGTGCATGTTGCGAATCACATGATTGGTAAGTGACCCTCCGAACCTTCTTACAGATAGATTTTCCTCTTCCTTGTGTACATCAATGCCTATATAATTAAACAGAGTTAAAGATGAATTAATTGTTCAGCCATCAATCATTTACCTAGGCATGATTGATTTTTTTATTACTATTATTAGGCCTGATAAGGCATTAGCACATTTTATTTTCTGCAAGGGCTAGTTTAGACTTCTGCAGAGGATTATATATCTACTGCCAGTCAAAACACAGGTGATTAACAAATTAAACTTCTAATCATTTTTGCATTATTGAAAACTAACAGGAATGGTTAATGAACTGGATGTTAGCTTTCCATAGAGTTTTAGACAGGTTTTAATTTCAGAAGTTATTATGATAATGGCACTGCTGTGTGTTGCTTAAGCATCTTTGTATCCAAATCTAAAGTGGTGAGTTTTTGTGATAGGGAAACATAAATAATTTAAATTGCCGTAAAATAATTTTATATGTATGGTTTCAACAGCCTGGAAATAATCATGATCGTAAAGATCATGTAAAGAATTCAGTCATCATTTTTTATTCCCCACCAAATTTTATGCAGATTTTTATAAAAGCAGTTCGGGTAAAGATCTCTAAGGTTACTCTAAGCCTGTGTTTTCAGGGATTTTGCATTTTACATGGGCTAGAGCTAAAAGGATAATTTTTTCCACTTACTCTTATTGTCCCATTATCCCTTAATTCCTCTGGGGTTACCTCCTATGTTTTAATTTGATAAGCACTTAGTAATAACACTAAGAATTTTACCAGCCAATTAAACTTTATCAAGCAGATCTTTTTCTACTAGTAAAATGACAATTGCTATTACTTTGTACTATTTTTGTCACTCATTTGTGTTTTTACATGATGTGAGTTTTTTTTTTAATTTCATACTGCTTTCATGGTATTTTATAATATCATAAATTATTGTGGTACGGTATTTCAAAAGTCTGATCAACCTCATGCTCTCCATCTATCAAACTCTAAGAAAGAAAGAAAATTCAGCATTTTAGACTCTGAACTCCTTTTCAGGGGTAAACAAGTTTTATCATACACCTAGTCAGCTGCATTCTAAGAAGTTGCAGTAGAAAGGTTGCTCCAATTATTATTACTGATCCTTACAACCAGCTATAATAAAATTTCTAATGACTTTGTAGCTATTAGTGAAGATGAAGTCAAAAGTATGTTGGAAACTTTAATAGGTTTTCAGTAGGATTTGCTTTATAGTTTTCAAATGATGGTCTTTAGCAGGATTACAGTTTACAAAAGACTAAGCGTTTAATTATACAATATGCAGCTTGTACCTAACGGCTAAAATATTGGTTACTTTTTCCCTATATTTTCCAGATTTAAGTACTGATATTATTAGTGATTTTCTTCCACATTAAATGGAAATACTCTTAATGTGCCAGAATAACATTGGCAGTTTTACTGAGTGTTCAGAAGATAATGAGAATATGTAAGAGAGACTGAGATGTTTCTTATGTTTTCCTTTCTATTTTGGATTCCAAAAACTACTCTATATAAACTTTCAAAATGGACTGGCATGGGGGGAAACACATGGGTTAGAAAAAATGAATTCTTCTTTCCAAATATGAGTGTTAATGTTTTCCATCTCTTTATTTCGTGAGTAGAGCTTACTGGTGGCAGTCAGTCATGATTCTGCATTAGGCCACAGTTTTACAAGGGTGTTAGTGAAAATATTTCTTGGAACTTTGTAGCTTATGGAAAATTTAGTGAAACATTGTGCTTCTGATTAGTTTTCTTCTTTGTAAACTTGTTTTTGGTTCTGGATTTATTATTTATCCCAGGGCCCAGCTGAACAAATGGAATATATTTTCAACACATTATTAATGTTCTTTTGCCAAAGTAGAATCTGAATGGAATGCTGAGCATGAGGAGAATTTTTTATTTTAGTATCATCTGTCCAGAATGTTCATTGGTTTGGCCTGGTCCTTTTTAAAAATTGCTTTATACCTTTCGTTCGGTATTTCCCTTAATATTCCTGGCATCATTAGTGCTTTCCCAAAGCTTCCCCGCCTCTACCTTATGGTGGATTAATATGACACTCACCTCCTCTTGGGATCTGAACGTTTAACAATTCACCTTCCATCGGAGAAGAAAATTCGATTCCTTTTCACCGAGGGCCTAGGTAGTTAATAGTCACGCTATTTTTTAATAATAAAATATGTAATTTTCTTACACTTGAGGCCTAAACAAAGAATAGTAGCCATTTAATTGTTATATCTGTTGACCAAGTCCTTACATTTCTTCCCCTCTGCATTGTTAGTATCTAGAGAGAGAGAATGTGTACCGGGAGGATGTCACAAAGGCTAAGATATCCCTTTTTAAAATCCCAGTGTGATGCTTAGTTTTTCAAATGAGGCAGGCAGCATGATTCTGTTGGCTAAAATACCTCCACTGAGGGTAGGTATTTTTAGGTTGTGTATCTGTATTTCTTTTTTTGTCTAATCAAAAAATAATCTCAACTGGACATTTAGCAAGGAAGAGAGATTAGAGGCTATCTGAAAAGCCTCTTACTCTTTTTGTTAAGAGGGCCTATAGTGTTTTTACAGATTTTGTTTTCCATTTCAATCAGTCTGGAGGAAAGATTATGTCACCTGATGGAAAACAGGGTCTGCAGATGACCCAATGAGGTGTGACTTTAAACTCCTTCTTTGACCAAGTCATTTGCGTTTGCTTCTACGTAGCACACATGTTTTAATGCAGTTTCAATGTCAGGGAACCTCCACGCTTCTTTCTGGATGTGCTGGTCTCAGACTATTGGCCAGGGACATTTGTGAAAGGAAACCCATCAGTGTTTCTACCAGGTAGACACTGGAGAAGCTGTGCCGAAGTGCCATTTTGCAGTGAGGTGTGGACACGTGCTTTGAGTTGCAGGAATAATTACTCAATAAACATGCATTTGGGATTTGACTTATGTCTATTAAGGAAAAAAGAAAACCTCACTCTCGATCGCGTTTTGACACAGTTTCAGCAAGAAATCAGACCAGCGACTATTTAGAGGTTTCTCTTCTTCAAACACACACACATATACACCACCACCCCCACCCCTACCCCCGCCAAGAGCTGCAAAACACTTTAACAGCTTTCCTGGGGGAAAGATTTCCCTCTTTTAAAGTCTGCACAGATGAAAATTTTTTTCCTGTCTTCCTTTGTTTCTTTCCCGTAGTTTACATTGGCTTTTGACCTGAGAATGCAGAAAGAAGCCATTGTGCATTGTGCCCTTTAATTCATTATTCACTCGCCTCCTTCTGTCATCACAATAAATATTTATTGTTTTCCCCCCTTTGATATTTCTATTATTATTATTATTTGGTATGGATTAGCACAGACAGTGATGAGACCAGAGAATGTAAATGTGTTTCACCCAGCAAAGGGATTGCCTCATATAAAATTATGAGGCTCAACAGCAGTAGAGTAAATTTGTAAGTGCTCTGAATAAAGGGCTGTTAGGCATGCGATAATATAAAGAGATGACATTGCCAAGAACTATTTATGAGAAGCTTAATTTTTTTCACTCTGATAATTCTTGACCAATAATTACCAGCCTCTAATTATCTATTTTAGTTCGAAAGAAATTTCTATCACTACAGAGGTTGGCATTGCAACTAGCGCATAAATCCCCAAAGAGACCAATGTGTTCCAAACAGCCACAAACAACTGTCTCATGAAACAGAGTGAGCAAATTGCGAGCGGCTGGTGGTAGACAACCAGCAGTAAGCTCACCATCGAAGACCAGTCAGCTTGACAAAGAAATGATCAAAGGGGAGAAATACCATTATCCTTGGAATTGATTGCTATGGTCATAGCCTTTGGAGGACAAGTGGCCAGGGTATAGCATAGCCATTTCCAGCCCTTGCTTTCAAAGTTCTTGGATGAAGAATATGGAGGGAATGAGCATAAATCATTTATCTAAGAATTGTTTAAAATTGGCATAGAAACAATTACTTAAGTTTATTTTTTATATGATCAGAAAGACCAGTTGGAAGAGCAAAATTGTAGCTAAGGTGGCAGAGAATACCCTTGTGGGAAAAAAAGGGGGAAAATCAACAAATAGTCAGTAACAGATGTGTCCCAGATGGATCAGGGTGACAGTGCATTGGAAGCAGTAAATGTATTTATCTCTTAGTGAAGCAAAACTAGAATTAGGGACTATAAACGACAGCTAATATAAAAACATGGGTGCATAGATACTGACTGTTTTTATTCAGATCTCTAATACTCCATGCTTTATGAATAGTTACAATTTTTAAATATCAAGGAAAGGATTCAAGCTTTCTGTAGTGCACGCAGGACAATACCTACCCTATGTATTTTGTTCCATGTGATATAAATCACTGATATTAAGACAGAAAAAAAAAGTGCATGTACAGTGTGCTGAGATTTCTGTCTGTGCTTGTGGCAAGTGACATTCATATATTCTGAAATTTGCTTGATGCCCAAGGTCACAAATGGCATCCTTTTCCTTCTGTTTCTTTAGTAGATGGTGTGCTATGTGACTAATCTTCATTAGTTTTGTGATATTCAACATCACTTCTGAAACATTCCAGCTTGAGTGCTCTTGCTTTAGAATAGACTAAAACCAATATTTTGAGGTTTGTAGTGATTTGGGATTTTATGCATCTTGAAGGGGAAATATCCAAAGATATGTATCTCTGCATAGGAAGATAAAGAGCCAAGTTGCTCTTTAAATGCTCAGCTCTCATTGGCTGCTTTTTAAAAAACATGATTATGGTGGATCTACAACAGTGCATATATGGGTCAGTGTTTATATACGTGTGTCTACCTGCACTATCCTAAGCAGCTCAAAGTCCATAAGTTCTCTGGAGTTTACATGAGTTCTAAATGAGAAGACTATTGAATTTTTTTAAGTCATCTTCAGTTGATTGCTTACAAAACTCAGGGAATTAAGAAATAAGCATTTGGTGTTAAATATGTTGAAATACTGGCTAATTTCATCAAGAGCTGGATTAAAAAAGATGAAATCTGGGCAGTTTAATGGTAACAGAAAGCTACCCTCATGTGGGCAATGCTGGCTTATTTGAAAAGCCCATAAAGGGTTTCTACATGGACCATACAAAAGGGATACTTTCTCTTTAATAGCCATCTGTACAGGAGAGATGAGAAGTGGGCCAGGTCATCTCTCCTCAGCTGTCATGATATTAACGTAGGTAATGGAGCAAGCTCGGCATTCTGCTGGGTGTTGTTTTTCATAGATGTTCATCGATTTACACAGATAATTCTATTTATTTCTTCGAGTTGGTCCAAGTGAGCCCGGCAGAATAGCAAACACCAAAGCATTTCAAATGACTTTATCTTTGTTTGCCACGTAACTTTCGTCTAAAAAAACGGTGTCACACCTACTGTGCAGATGGCGGCATGATTTGTAAACCAGCCAAAACATTTAAACAAATGTGTGATCTGGGGATAGATTTAAATAAAGGATAGGATGGAGTGTGGGCCACAAATTCTAATAATCAGATGATTTTAAGTTGTGCGCAGTGTGGAGTGATGGTCACAGCGATGGCAAAGAAAGCTTGCCAGTGACAGCAAGGTGCCTCACAGCTCTCCACACAGCGCCTGTGGCCCGGCAGGCCTCAGTTTGAGAACCGCACATTTGCCGTACAGCTGGCAGCTCTGTATGGGGACATCAGATAAAACTTATGGAAAATGAAGTGTTATTGCTTCGTATGAGATCGTTCAGAGAGAGAATCCGCAGACAGTAACTGAAAACAGAATTCGTGGTACCAGTGAAGCAGACTGTAAATATGAAGAGGGTTTAATTATCTGCGCAATTTAACCAAAATTCAAGATATATTCAGAAAGGACATACGCAGGCATAAATGGAACGCGGCTACACCATTGAACAAGTGCAAAGTGGGGACACAGGAAATGACCAAGCTTCTCTGTACCATCAAACAAAGACAGTTTAATATAAAATCAAAAAGACCTTAAAAAAATCTTTTTGGAATAAGATCCAGTTTCCAAGAGCTCATCTTGCTTCTTTGGATTCTTATTTCTGAAGCCACTTTTCAAGAAATCTTTGAGATCTCTCTCCTATGTCAGTGTTAAGCTACTAGAAGACACATCAGAACGTTAACCCTTGTTTTGTGTTTTAGCCTGTGTCTAGCAGCTTTAATTTACAAGAGTGAAAAATACTGATGGTTAGTGGAGTTTCTAACTTACCAGCCCTTAAGAAAGCTTCCCAGACATTTCTCGTCATGTTCATTTTCCCTGAGGCTGGGGGTTTTCACTGAGCCCACCGACAGATAGAAGATCTAGTTTCTTGTTCCTTTTTAGAACACATGGTCCTAAAAGAGACCTCATAAGAATGTTGTTCCCAGGCAGGATTATGGAGATGCTAGCCTGCCTTCCTAGGCTCTGTACAGAGACATCGGGCAGGGTCTGTGCCAGGTGGAAAGTTCTGTGTGACTGTCTGAGTCATGCTGGTGGGGCTCCTGGCTCTGGTTTTATCCTCTCCTTTGGCTTTCCTGGAGGCTCAGGTGGTAAAGAAACTGCCTGCGATGCAAAAGTCGCAGGTTCGATCCCTGGGTCGAGAAGATCCCCTGGAGAAGGGAATGGCAACCTGCTCCAGTATTCTTGCCTGGGAAATCCCATGGACAGAGGAGCCTGGCGGGCTACAGTCTATGGGGTTACAAAGAGTCAGACACAACTGAGTGACTAACACACTTTGACTTGCTGGAGAATATGCCACAGGGCATACCTGTCCACTCACCATTAGATATGTTGATTATCAAATAGGGGTGATTGGCTGCTTCTGCATGAAGTTTGCAAAACATTTCTGAATGGAGGGCGGGTAAAGTCATCCACCAAAGATAAATAGAGGGATCCCTCATACACACACTCCGCACACAGGCCCAGATATGCATAGACATTGTGACCTAATTGCGCAGGATCGGTTCAGACGTATAAAGAGAAGAGGTGGCTGATGACCTGTTTCCATAGGTGATTTCCTGGTCGCAGGGCCATTCCTAGCAAGTAAAACAAAGGAATGTGGAGAGTGGGTGTTGAACTTCAGTGGCTCATATTGTTGCATTTGGTGAGCTGATGAGCTTCCTAGGTCACCTTTAGAATTATGCCTATGACAGCAGCAGCTACCTGCCAAGATTGCAAGGTATCTCACAGCTCTCAGAATGGCGCCTGTGGCCCGGTAGGCCTCAGTTGGAGGGTACACATTTGCTGTACAGCTGGCGGCTCTGTATGGGGCAGCCGTGTGGGCTGTTAGGGAGCTGGAAAGGAGACAAGCATGAAATTTCTTCTAACCCCAACTCTGTTTTTCTGTACTGTTGGCTGCTTCTCAGTTCCTTGACAAAAAAAAAAAAAAAGAAAGAAAAGCAATCAGGCACCCTTTAATCCGCCTGTGATTACCACTGGTATAAAAAGAGAAGCATAATGAGGAAAAATGCCTCGTTTTGTTGCCTTCAAAAGCCAACAAATTGGAGTTAACTTGACAGGAAGTGGCTTAATAATTAGATTATTTATTTATTCCTGACACATATCCCCCTGTTACTAGTCTCAGGAGACCCTGTAGATGGTACGATTTTCAAGCTGCCATTACTTCGCTGTCTTCTGTGAACAAAGAAGCTACTGTCTATCAGTCAATTAAATGCACTCTTTAAGCGGAGGCTGCGAAGTCCTCAATGGAGAGAGCCCTGGGACGCTGTGGCTGATCATTCTTCTCTCTGTACTGTACATCACACTCTCAACTACAGTCCCCACAGAGATGGAATAAAGTCAGGCATTAAAATATCACTTGTTGATTTGTTTGCTAATGAAGAGCCATTGAAATGTTTGTGTATTTCTATGGCAAAATTGTTGATAAAAGGGCCGACTTGCCTGTGTATCTTAGTTTGTCCGCCTTGAGTGCTTACTTAAGAACTATTAAAATTAAATTCAACCCACAACAGAAGTAAAAAGAAAACTGAGATAATAGGAGTTTCCTAACAATGTTCATCACGTCAAGTGACTCAAGGCAGGCAAAATGGAGAGATGGCTTTATTTTAGTCCCTGACTTATGTTGCATTCGGCCAAACACCTTATCTTCTCTGATGTAAAACTGCGTAAATCTTTTTTTCAGAGAATCTGGGAGCCATAGTTTTACGTAGGAAAAGATATGAGAATCTGTTTGTGAGAATAATGTCCTGAGAAAATTTTTCAAAGATTAATAGCCATTTCTCTAACTCAGTGAAATAGGTGCAGAAGTTTTTCTGGGAAGCTTAGTAGGGGTTTTATAACCACTGACTTCCATTCTCTTTATGGTCCTCCTCCTGTTTTCTTTCTTCCTCTTCTTTTTTTTTTTTTTCCTATTTTCTTTTCTCAGTATTACTTTATTTCCGTTTATGTGGTGGTGACTTTTCGATCACTGCTTAGTCAAAGTTTTTAATCTTGCAATGTATTCATCGCCTTCTTACTACTTCCTGTTTACTATGTACAAAGCATGCCTTTGCTAGACCTCTCAGGCTCCCATTAATTGATTTTATTTTAAGAGTACATCTGTTGTTAGCTTGGAGGGCTCCAGGTCTGCCTAGGCTGAAAGACTCAGACAATATTATGACAGCTCTCTGCTGAAATATTTAGCCACGGCTCTGCCATTGAAAGGAATAAATTTGGAATTGAAACCAAAGCCAGTGAACACTGGAAATTGTCCCCACTTCTTCCCATCAGGCTTCATAACTGTAATCAAGGCTTGAGCTGCAGTTTTCATGATTACCTGTCAACAGGCTGTGAGGAATTAATTCAAGCTACCATCAGATGGCCGTATTCCTTATTTCTACCTTGTTATTCCAAGTCATTTTGTTAGAAAAAGCTTAGATACTCGGAGGTGTTCTGTAATAGAAAATGAATTCGAAACCCTTTCATTAATTGGTGATTAATATATTTCAGGATTAGTTTAAGCAGGGCCCTACCTCCTGCCCAGTCAAGTATGTTCTGGTTAATATCCAATTATCTGCACCTTCGTAGTTATTATGTCTTAATATTTCGGATATGATAACCAGAAACTTGAGAGTCATGCTAATGAGGAGCATAGAACAAGAATTAACCAATGACATACTCAATGATCCTTGGTGAGGAAAGAATCTCTTTTTTTCCCCTTAACACATTGCTTCAGCATCTTCTGAGCACTGGCTGAAAACTAAGACCTTCCGCTGAAGCAGGCCAGAATGGGAAAAGCCAGTCATGTTCTCCTTTTCAATAACAGTAACCTGAACGCGCAGTGCTGAAGTTCCCCTAAGAGCACGGTTGAAGTTCATTTCATGGAGAATCAGAATAGGAAACAGAAGGCTGGTTTCTCTTTCCCAAACAGGAAACATCACATCCTTTATCTTTTCCTTTTAACAGAGCCACAAGTTGTTACCTCTTCAAAGGATGTTTTAATTCAGATTAATTTGAAATGCCTTTAATAGTTCACAAAGGAAACACCTTTCCCTGCTAACCTTTTATCCCCTTACCCCACCTTCCCTCATATATCACCACGCTGTACACATGTTGCATCTCTATTTAACTTTTTTTGCAGGGAATTTCACTTTTGCCCAATATGACCTAGCTCCCCGAGCAGCGCCTGCTAGGGTGGCGTGTGCTGCTTCAAACCACAGAGCTTTCAAAGAGTCCACCTGGTACAATGCCCCTCTATATGCTGTATTGTAATGAAGCCACATCAGTAAATTGCAGTGAAGGGTGATTGTTGCACGGGGATCACTACTACACCTCAGGGTACATTTGCACCTGATTATTCTTTTTATTGTTATTATTACTTCCCATCTCCTTTACTCTCTTGCCGGTGAACTTGCACTTGGCCCCTGGTGCAACACAGAGGGAATCTTAAGGAACACTGCAGGCAGCGTGTTTTTTCTCTTAGCCTATACCGATCACCGTTCAGTTCCAAACCCAGGTACCTTGGGTGGCTTGGTGGGACCTTTTTGATGCCGCTTTACCCTGTTGACCCTGTTCATAATGTTCCTCATCTTCATCTTCATAGAAGACACATTTACTGAGAATAAAAGTGACCCATTTCTTTTCATACGTCTCATCTAGATGTTATAAATTTACCCTCAGGATGATCAATTCGTTTGACCCTTCCCCCAGAAAGATTTAATAATTTACCGAGGGGGCTTATGCAGAATCACTGTTTTGGGAAAGATTGGTATTTTCCGTATCTTCTTGAGCTTCCTTAAAACACAGAATGAAGTCATTATGAGCATTGTACATATTTGTATTATCTCTTTACAAAATAGGGGCTTCCCAGGTGGCTTAGTGGTAAAGAATCTGCCTGCCAATGCAGGAGACACAGGTTTGATCCCTGAGTTGGGAAGATCCCTTGGAGAGGGAAATGGCAACCTACCCCAGTATTCTTGCATGGGAAATCCCATGGAGAGAGGAGCCTGGAGGGCTACAGTGCATGGGGTTGCAGAAGAGTCAGACATGACTGAGTAACTGATGCACATACTTTACAAAATAGCCTGTTTCCTGACCCTGACCAACCACTGTCGCTCAGTAACTGATAAAAAATAGTGTGGATTTAAGTCAAAGATTCCGTGTTCTTATTACACAGAGCTATGAACAAGGTTTTAGCTTGAGAGTTATCCTTTGTAAATTTGGGGTGACAGTTTAACCCCTCTGCTGTCATAATTTTAGGACCTGTGTCCGTTTGTTTTTCCAAATGGTTAGAGCAACTCTTGTTCTGTTTTTCCTTTCATAAGGCTGGGCTGCTGTGTAGCATTCAAACTCAAATGTAGCATTGGAGCTGACACACCTTCAGTTGAACTATCAAGTCTTTTAAAATGGCTCAGCCAGTGACGCCAGGCCTGTGCTGTTCAAGTATACACCCTTCCGATTGCGGGCCAAGGGGCATTGATTTTGAGCTGTCATTTCTCATGCACATACTGTAGAATTGAAACTTAAACCTTAATCCACTCAGTAATGCAATTAATTTTTAATGTGCAGTAATACTAATTGAAATAGCCTGAATTTAGTAAGTCACCGCAAGACATTCTCCAAAGCAAGACTCTCCGCTGAGAACAGGGGAGGACAGACGATCACTGTTACAGTGTTTACAGGATAAATGCTCACTCTGCAGTCTCCAGTGGCAGTGGGTGAACTTTAGGCTATAGCATATCTGTATGTGAACAGAAATATCTTTTCAGAGAGAATTCTTATTTTCTACCCACTGCAACAGGCTATAAAATTTCCGATCAACTTAAAAAAAAAAAAAAGGCATAGTTTTAGTTTAAAACATCTTAACAGGCTAAAGGCAAAAATTGTATTAACCTGTTTTTTAATGCAATTATGAATAGTTGCAAATGAAATTACCTGCCACCAATGTCATAGTAAAAAGCAACGTTTCAGTGGACAATCTCATTATATGATCTGCATTTGAGATACTGTTTCCAGACTAGATGAATATATGTATTTGATCAGCTGTTTGTAAATCTATTGCCTTGTTTTGGTGTATGTATATTCCTGTGAATTGAAAATACCCCCTACTTTCTTTTATTTCCAACTGTGTTGCTTTGCATGCTCTTTCAAAATAGGCTTTTAAATGTTTTGTGAGGTTTCTTTTTTGCAAGGCTAGAGCAAAGCAAATTTTGTACAGTAAAACCAAATAGGTTTCCAGTCATTTCTCCTCTAAAAAGGCTCTCTAACCACATTTATCTGCTAGTAAATGAGGACTTTTTAAAATGCATCAGTTCTGCTGATGAATGGGCTTGCAGAGTGTTCAAAATGAGCAGAAGCATTAAGTTTTAGAAAAAAGGCAAGCACTGTATATCATGCTTTCATGGCTCTCACATTATAGTATTTAATAAGCCAATAGTGCTGTTAAATATTTAGTAAAGGTTCCCTCATAACCCTGCCATCTATTCAAATGGGATTTGAAGACATTTTTGCAGCACATAAGTAAAAATGATGTTACAGAACTTGAGGCAGTTGTAGCGTGGCATATTATCTAAATGAAGTGTGGGTAACACGGTAAAAATGAGTTCAAGAGATTCGCACTTACAAAAATACCTAGATCAGTTCACATTCTTTGGATTAAGGATTCGACCTGGCTTTCATTTTGTCACTGTTAAGTCAAAGTGCTGTTGGGATTATTTACAAAGAGTCTTAAAATGATATTATAGCATGTTTTGGAAAAAGGAGGCTCTTATATTGTGATGATTTTGAGTCATTCCTAGTATCTCAGTCAAGCTTTATAATAGACATTTTTTCTTTTTCACTGAATAGAGGGAGAGAAAGAAAAAGAGATGAGGTAAACCAATTTATAGTTTGTTCAGAATATGTTATCAAATCAGATTGGGGTATATAGTAAGTGAAGTCTCCTAGCATCTGTTTTGGGTATGCCATGGCAAATACCAAACGTTAGACAGATACTGTTGTACAACACTGATAAAATGCATAATGGATCATCTTTTTCAGTTTTTCCTTATACTATTTGATGGTTATTATCCAAATATCAATAATTGCTCTGTTAATCTGGAATGGAAATTGGTTTCCAAGATCCTTAGTGAACATATTGCCAGTAAATACACTGCTGACATCATGACTGTCATCATGTTAGTGACTTAGAATTTACACGTCAGCCTTTCAGCGCTTAAGAGTACTATTAGTTTTGAAAGTATAAAGATAAGAGCTGGTCTTTTGTCTTGTGTGTAACACATCTGGTTCTTCTAGGAGCCTGTTTACTCAATTCTGATTTTCACCCTGTTTTATATGCAGCCAGTGACCACAGTATTCATTCAAACTGCACAGAGACTCATGTCATCTGTAAAGCTTGGCTCACTGATCTTATTTGCTATTTGTATTCTCATAAGAAGAAACCTAGGATTCATGTGATTGGGGGAAATACATTTCTTTGTCGAATTATGTATATCACATATACGTTCGTAGTAAGAATTTCATAATAAAGGATGGATAAAGGAGACAGCTTTAGGTATACATGAAGCAGAAAGGAAGGAAAGTGATGCAGGGTTCATATATAGGTGTGTTTAATATGCAGCGCTTGATGTATGTTGACCCCAGGTTACAAGACTAGAAAATCCCATTTTCCAGCTTGTTTCAAATGTGGTAAAAATGCTGCTTCAGTTGCTTTATGCTACTCACATTGGGAAAGGTGCTTATCCTGTGATAATTATCATCAAGGAATATTAATGCGTTCAGCATTTGTAACCCAAAAACTCATTATAGCTTAAGCTGTGCATCATCTGTGAAGAGAGAACTTTGCCAGAATTCGCTCTTCACAGGGGTTGCCTCCTGCTTGCTGCCGAGTGGTCAGACTACTGCAAGAGGTCACTTAGGCTATTTTTGAAAGCTGAAGTTTTGCAGTTTTTGAATCACTGCCTTCTGTCTAAAACGCCTGATCGTTCTTGCCACAAAATGTCCTGCTTCTAAACGAAGCAGGAATTGCATACGGAAGTACAATTAATAATAATAAAATAAAGAGATAACCGTGTCTTATTATGTTGAATCCAAGGGGGTGAGCACATAGATTCCATACCAACAGAACTGAAGTATTGGTGTCTTGTCTTCTGTCGTTGAGCAAAGGGATTCATTTACACTGGTTTCCTTAATGCAGGTGCCCTTGGGTTTCAGATAGAATGCCCCCAATGGGGCTCCACTTCACAGCCCTCTGGCTGGAAAATGTGTAAATAAGACTGCAGGGTCAGCCTTCCGTTTTCAGCAGCAGTGTCCTTAATTAGTCTGTGACAGTCTTTCACATGAGCCTGCCCTGTTCCTGGGATCGTGTCTCACCCATCTAAGACATCTATCTGATACATACCTAGATCTTTCTATATATGCCTTTAAAATCATTTTAGGGGTATGCATAGTGACATGCCAAGAAGGAGCATCTCTGGGTGTGTCGAGAATCCTGTAACTTAATCTGATCAAAAGATCTGGCTCCGTGGCTCCCTTTTAAATGACAAGCGGTTCATTTCAGAAGCACACTGGACCCTCAGCTGAGGTGGGCAGCTTGCTGAAAAGGAGCTGTGTGCCTGGGATATTTTTATGTGATTAAACCCCATTCTTTTTCTCCCACTGATCCATTGCTTGTCATTTCCCACAAGCAACACTGCTCAGGGCCGCATGGTATGGTTTGTGCTGGGCCAGGCAGAGAACACTAATACTCAGTGCTGTCTGGTTTTGCAGGACTGCTGTGTTTCTGAGGTCAAATTGTAAACCTGGCCTTGCTCCTGGGAGGACTAGAAAAATACGTTTCATAACTTTCCGTAGACCGATGCGGAGAGTGAGAGAGAAAACTGTGAAGCCCATAGGCTCAGTTTAGATGAGCTGTGAGGTTGGAATTCATCAAGCAGGCAAGCTTACTGTTGTTTAGGAAGCTTCCTTACCATGAGGGGTCATGGCCGTGGGTGCCCAGCTGGTCATAGCTGCGGCACTGAGGGGCCAGGTAATCATTCAAATAGCCCAGCAGGCACAAACACACGAGTTGATAATCTAGAGTAAACTTGCTGAAATAAAAACTTCCTTGTTAAAAATTACTTCCATGAAGGGTTACTGATAGAATGAGTACCTGAGTTCAGTGATGATATTGTATCCTTGTTCCCCTGGAGCCCATTTGTTTGTTTCTTGTTTTTGTTAGTTTGATTTTTGAATGGGACAGAATCTTCATCTTATACACTGGAGCCCTAATGCCACAAAATGAATGAATGTCCCGAACCAGAGACTTATTCTCAGTGGAGCTGGGCAGGGAGGTTGTCAGTCTAGCTGAGAGATGCAATGGTGGCTGGTCTTCCGTGAGGATGTAAACTTAATAATCTTTATGAATTTTGAGCGACTCATAACTCTACTTCCTCACCCAAAGAAGCATTATGGAAAGATTGCCTCTAAATCCTTTAGAAATTCTCTGCACTTGTGATAGATGCCATTCTCTTTACCTCGAGGCATTGGAAATGAATGTGGTGTGTGTTTTTTTTAATTCTTTTTTTTTTTTTTTTTGCAAGAGATAAAAATGTATACTTTAGAAGGAACAAATTGCATTTTCATGTTTAAGTTCATTCTTTGCACTTGATCTGGTCTGATCCAAATGTGAAGAATTGCTTTTGACATTATCTCTGTGTCTGCTGCATCCTGGGATCCTCGCATTATTATGCTGAAGTGTACTCTCACATGGGATAAATGGGGTGTTGGAAACCTGGCAATAGCATGAGGTTGCATTCTCTGGCCAGGCTCTTTTGGTTAGCTGTAACTTCTTCAGTTATCGGAACAGCTTTAATTTAACCTAGTAACAACACAGTAAAATTGTGTACAAGTATGTGTGTCTTTTATGAAAAAAATGACCATCTTCCAAGTTGAATCGGTTTGTTTAGAGGCAAAAAATAGCTTGTTATCTCTTAGAAAAAAAGGTAATTTTAACATTCTTTAAAGGTTTGTTTTACCTAATCTGTGTCTTCAACTATCACGTTATGTTACAAATTAAAATTTAAAGCCTGTTCATTGCAAAGTTCTTAAATTGTAGGGCTGATTTCTGAATTCTAATTCAAATTTTCTGTCAGTAACTAGAGTTTTCTAATTCTTAGTGGCCTTTCTTTAAAAGCAATCTGTGTACTTTGTGTATTTAAGTTTGTGTGTGTGTGTGCATGCCTGCGTACACATGCATACGTATCAGTATATAGAATCATTGCCAGCTCTCTTCACCAAAGACCTAGAGGCACACCACTCCCTGTCTTGTGTTTAACATGTTTCCAGCAGCTTAGAGAGATGGTATAAAAGTGAAATGAAAACCATGGAGCTTATATTGGAGTCTGATGTTTGAAAGAGAGATATTGGAAAAGGATGTTTTTTGGCTTGGCTCCCTTTTTAGATGTAATTGCTGCTTCATTAGGACTTGGAAGAGTTTCCTGTGGTTAAATTTAATCAAATGGCTCAGAATAACAAACTTGTACGCTCAAAATTCCAAGATAGCTCTGTGCACGAAACAGGACTTTCCTAAATTTAAAACACACACACACACACACACACATACATACACAAACGCATGCACACGAACACACACACATATCACTACCAGCATCAGCAACTGGTTTGTGAAGTGCTGTGTGGTATAATCTCAAACAAAATTCCTACTGCCTGTGGGTGGAGGATTAACAGTTGATCACATACAGAGGTGTAAATCATAAGAAAGACACTTCAGAGGGTCTGGGGTCTGTTTGTTTGGGGCAAGAAACAAAGCTTAAGCATACATGTTGTGTCCTTAACTGCACTACACATTGCTCTTGAATAGATTTTGATCATTTTTTCTTCAGGCTGTGATGTGAGGTTGTGTCATTCTTCCCATTATACAGATGAGGGCATCAAGGCTTGAGCATCAGGCCCCCAAACACAGGGCCACTTAGTGTGCACAGTATGAGACAGACTCACACTTTCTTGATGTCTCTACATCACTTTCAGGCGATGCAATAGTAATCTCTCCCCACATTTACAAGTTGTCCAATTTAGGAGCCTTGGCTGAAGCGTTCTTAGTGATTTCTTTGCAATCATCGCATCAGAGTCTGACACTGATGCCATTTTCTAGACAATAAGTTTGTTTTCAACGAAATTTTAAGTTAAAAGCAGTAACTTAGGAATTAGCCTGGTTATTTTTTTTTTTTTTTTTTTTAACGTTTCCTTAATCTAAACTGCTTTGAAAGAGCTAAGTATATTTCTGCCTCAGAATTCTTTGGAAACTATGGGAATAGGTAATGAAATGACAAGAGTGGATAAGTTCAGTGCAAAGCAACATGAACACAAGACATGCTAACCTAGGAAAGTGCAGCCTAGGAAGGCTTATGGTTCTGCAGAATAGCAAGTGGTTATGTTCATATCTCTTTGAACAGTGAGTGAGTCTGTAGATTTAAATAATGATAGCTTCGCTCTCGGAGAAGGCTATGGCACCCCACTCCAGTACTCTTGCCTGGAAAATCCCATGGACGGAGGAGCCTGGTAGGCTGCAGTCCATGGGGTCGCAAAGAGTCGGACACGACTGAGCGACTTCACTTTCACTTTTCACTTTCCTGCATTGGAGAAGGAGATGGCAACCCACTCCAGTGTTCTTGCCTGGAGAATCCCAGGGACAGGGGAGGCTGGTGGGCTGCTGTCTATGAGGTCGCACAGAGTCGGACATGACTGAAGCGACTTAGCAGCAGCAGCAGCAGCAGCTTTGCTCTGAATGATGCTTGGAGTCTGGAATAGTGTCTGAGAACACACATGTGTTGCAGACATAGCCTAAGAGCACAAGTTGTCTAATTCTTTTCAGAAATGGGAAGTTACCTGGAAAAGCCCAGCATTCTGGAAGACTCTTTCTATAGGTGTGTATACATGAATCCACTCTAAGAAGATTGTAATGGGAGTCATGTAGTCATGCACATTTATTTAAATATGCAAAAGCCATCCACATTAACTGTATGCAACATGACAGTACGGTTTATGATATTTATCACAGTTGCTGTTTTAAAATAGGCTTTTGAGCCAATGACATTATTTATTAAATGCCAAAATGTGTTATTAGGTACATAAAATAATGAAGAAGAACATTCTTTATGTTAATGAAAAAGTGAAAATGTTAGTCGCTCAGTCATGTCCAACTCTTTGGGATACCACGGACTGTAGCCCACCTGGCTTCTCTGTCCATGGAATTCTCTAGATAACAATACTGGAGTGGGTTGCCATTCCCTTCTCCAGAGGAT
>SJYA01002918.1:1462981-1472981 GCA_006410615.1 Neotragus moschatus
GGTAACGTCTGAAAATAGCCAGGAAGTGGGAGCGTACAGCTCTCCCTGGGGGCTCATCAAGCCAGCACCTACTCCCTGATTAACCTATGAGTTCCATCAGCCATGTAAATTAGACTAGGCCTGCTAGCCCTGGGCTTGGAAGAAGTCAAGCTGTGGGAATGTACATATTTTAATAAAGATTGAATATACAATCCCACAGCATCACTCCAGGACTCTCTCAGATTTATCATTCTTGCTGGCATGGAATGCATTATTGCTATCTAATAAATTAGTGGACCTGGTAGATTTGGGAAAGAGGGTAGAATATTTTGTGGCAAGATTTTTGTAAAAACCTGTTTGCATACCTCAGCTGCGTGGTGTGAAAAGGTGTAAGCAAACAGCACCATGCGTCTTAGGTTCCTTGGGATTTTTATTCACACAACTTTAACCAGATGTCTGCTCTATAGTGGGGGACTTTTTATGTAAGAGTGTATATTGCATGCAACATCTCAAATTAGCTTCATAATTCATGTTCAAAAGTTAGTCCCAATGGCCGTATAGCCCAGAAAAGACAGCTGAGACTTAAGGGGAGATTGAAGACTAAATGGGATCTGCTGATAGTAAGAATGGAAATAGAAGTAAAGGAACTCTCTTTCTGATTATATTTGAAATTTTTGTTTAGCATGTCAGCTTCCTACACCTTCTCTTTCATGTCTTATCTACTCTGAAATGCATTTAGTCATGTCTGTCACCCCAGCACCTGGGTGCTTAGGTACTAAAAAGTGCTTTAAGAGTGCAATTTGAAGATTGATAAATCAGGTCTGTTTAGCTCAGGGGAAAGAAAAGCTAAGTGGGGATTTAGTGGAAAGGGAATAATATTCCTAAAAGGAAATCAGTTTGGTGCCAGTAAGCTTTTTGAAGTAGAAACTGATTTGAAAGCATAGAGGTCAGGACTGAAATGGAGGACTGGACTGGACTATCACATTTTAGCAATTTAAAGGGAAGTTTCCTTAAACACAGTAAGTAGATGGAATATAGAATAGCTTGCCAAAGTCAGCAGTGGAAATAGATTCAGGGAACTAAATGAATTTTTGGAAAGTAGGGACGACTAGGGTAGAGCCACAAGCAGCATTTTAGGAGCTAATTCTAGGAGACATGGCAAATGTATTTGTTGAGTGTCTGTTATAATTTCAGGCCTTAATGGATATGTGGTTTTTCCCCTCAAACTTCAAATGTTCTAATATGTCTGCCTTACCCCCCTCTCTAACTTTGAATTTTAATAGCAAAAAAAAGTCAATAATCTTTCCTGTTAAATAATGCATGTACCCTTCACTTTTACCACCCCCCCCCCAAACAAAAGGAGTCCTGTGATAAAGGGGTATGTATCACAGGAATCCTACGATATCTTTTGTACAGCAGTACTTGAGGGAAAATAAAGAATATAACAGTATTTATTGCAGGGAAGACAAATTAGTTTTTGTTTCATGTGGAAAGTTTAAGGGTGGCAGCTTGACAGTAAATTCCATCGAAATCTATCCTGCCAGAATGCCAACATTGTTCTTCATTCATTTTAGTGTAAGGTTTAATTATTTGCTGATTTTTAATACCAGTCAGTCATTCTTAGCATCATTGAATTAACTCTGAACCCTATATCAGTGAAGAGCCTTATGTTGCCCCATTTTATGATAACAGTGTAATACAAATTAAAATTGCATCTGTTAAGATTATATCCTATGTTTAGATTTCAGCACTCAGAAACATAATATTCTCTTGAATATAATGGTTGGAGCCAATAACCTGTAACCAATTGCATACTTTTTCTATTGCAAAATCTGAACTATAAGGATTACATTTTGGAAAAGACTGTAAATCTGTCACCACTAATCTAATCTTTACAGTGGCTTTGTAACCAGTTAGAGACTAAAGATCATTGCTTCTCTTGCTCTGAGTTTAATCATAACACATATTTGATATTTCATAACTTTCTTTTGTTCCATCAGCACGTGCATTATAAAGTGTACAGCATTAATAAATAGAAGCATAATAAATGTGACTAATTGATTTTGGCAGTCAAAGACTGGCACACTTTTTATACAATAGGGAATCCATTCAAAGAAGCTTAACTGCTGTTGAGAACAAGTCTTCTATGCAGTAATGGTTTCTAATTTGGATTCTGTGTGAGATGAGCAGAATGCAGTTATTCATAGTACTTCACTGTTTATGACTGTTATTTTTGGTGTTTTTACTTTGTTGGTAATACTCATTGGATTCTCATTTCACTAAATGAAATTTTATGTTTTGGTATATGTACAAATTCTGCAGCACAGTTGTATATGCGATTTTTGTAGGTTGCCGATTGTCCAAACTAGAGATATAGAACATGGACAAGGGGCCATAGCCAGTCCTTTTCCCTGTTTTGAATCCACCTTCACCATGTTTTCTTGCCTCTGACTTTTTAGTACTGAAAGCAGACTGTTTCTCCCTGCATATCCATTGAAAGCCACTGACTCAGAGACAAAACAAGTGTATTAACTTGTAAGCACAAATGCCAAAATACAGCTTCTAGTAGATGCTAGTGAAAAATTAATTCGTTGAAACTCCAAGGGGAAAATAAGCCTGCATTGTATAATCGGTCTTACCTTTAAAAATGTGAATGGCCTTCAAAACCAATTTTGCCTCCTTTGTAAAATCTTTGAACACTAAATTATATTACATGTCTGCAATTTAATAGTGGACATGAGATCAAATTGGGTGTCACCAAAGCATTAATCAACCAAGTGTCATTACAGGTAGTTAACGACTCATGTGTTAAGCTTTGTCATTTGAAACCTGAGAGAGTGTGAACCAACAGACTCATCACTTACTATAGTCGTGACTGATTTAGAAGAGATAAAGAATGACTGTTGTTGAGGATTAAATCCAAGAATTAAAATATTATAAACAACTGTTCACTATGCCACCTGGCACCACTGAAGGGCGAAAATGTGGTGCCTGACTGCAATTAGGACAAACTCTAATGGGAAGTCGGTCATTTCCAGGCACAGTGCAATTGATTTTCCACCAATCTGAATAGGGAAGGAGATACTCTATTATTATTAAATTATTTATGAAGTCATATTAAACTGGTCATCAGGTGAGTGAAGATTTTCCAATCACTGTGATGATTGGAGCCAGAAAGAGTGTTTTGTGACTTGAGCATCAGATGTTATCTTTGACTGTGGTGATAAAGTGCTCAGTTGTTAAAGAATCTTCCTGCAAAGCAGGAGACTTGGGTTTGATTCCTGGGTCAGGAAGATCCCTTAGAGAAGGAAATGGCAACCCACTCCAGTATTCTTACCTGGAGAATCCCATGGACAGAGGATCCTGGCAGACCACAGTCCATGGGGTCGCAAGATTTGGAAGTGACTAGACAACCACAATGGGGGTGATTAAATGAGATAAGTGAGTTTTTCATTGAAAAAAAAAGTCACTTCCATTAACATCTTCATTTTAATTAAAGTATTGCTAGTTCTGACAGCAGGCTCTTGTTAGCTCTTTGAAATGGGAATAATGCTTATTGGGAAAGATGATGCCCTAAATCAGTGTCTATTGTATCGTTAGTGAAATAGTGAGTGGTGACATATCGAGTTTCTTTCTTAAAATGCCCTAATAAGATGCAAAACTTATGATTGCCATAAATTGTCATTGACTCATACACACTGAGGGAACACAGTAAAGGTTTATAAGGACTTTATTAATAGATTGAGATCAACCTTTGGAACTCTTCCTCAGTTTTTTAAAACTGCTAACCTGGTTACCTTAAACACAGTCCAAGTCCCTGCATGATCTATTCCCCAGGCTTATTTCTATGCCCTGGAAGCAACTTTAGGATAATTGCTTTTCAGGAATCACACAGGGCCCTCCTTGGTGGGCCAGTGGTTAAGAATCCACCTTGCAATGCAGGGGCCATAGGTTTGATCCCTGGTTGGGGAACTAAGATCCCACATTCCACAAAGCCACTAAGCCTGAGCATAGCCACTACTGAGCCCACACACTCCAGTGTCTGCATGCTTAAGAAGCCTGAGCACCACAACTAGAAAGCTGGGGCACTGCGATAAATAAATACATTAAAAATGAAATCATACAAACTGTGTTGGAGGACTTTGCTGGCAGTCCATTGGTTAAGACTCTGTACTTCTGCTGCGGGGGACATGTGTTTGACCCTTGACTGGAGGTCTAAGATCCTACACGCTGTGTGGTATGGCAAAAAAAAGGAGCTCACAAACTTGTCAATTCCAATTTATTTAAAATATGAGCAGTACCAGCTTTACAATCTTAGATGAATTCTTTAACGTCTTGGATCCTCGATATCCTTATCTATAAAGTGAAGGGACTGGACTTAATCATTTTAAACTGGTTTTTTTTGCATTATTTTTCTATGACATTGATGGTATCTACCATATAATTTTATAAAGGATAGCAGAAGTAAGACAAATCTCAACGTGAAAACTGCCTGCTTGGCCCTTGAAACCTATCATTTCATCAATAACTTGAAATTCTGGACTTTCAGTCAGCAAGGAGGCCTGGAGTCCTGTGACAGGCTTTATCCCTCACTCACTGGCCACCCTCAGCAAGTCACCTCATCTCTTTGAGTCATTTGTTTTATCAGTAAGATGTGGGTTGAAAATACTAGTGCCAGACACTTTAGCATGACTGTCACGAACATCAATTGAGACAACGTGTTAAAGTTACTTAAAAAGTGTAAAGCAATAGGAAAATGGAAGCTGTCAAAAAATGTCTTGGCTATATAAGAACTGGTGAGGCTAGATTCAAGATGGCCTTCAGTTACAGAGAGAGTTATATGGCTAAAGGCTAAGGAAAAACCACCTCAAGAAATAAAGCAAAGTATTGTAACTACTTAGCCTGTTCATGGAATAATTATAGGCTTCCCTGGTGGCTCAGATGGTAAAGAATCTGCCTGCAGTGCAGGAGACCCGGGTTCAATCCCTGGAGAAGAGAATGGCAACCCACTCCAGTATTCTTGCCTGGAGAATTCCATGGACAGAGGAGCCTGGTGGGCTACAGTCCATGGCATCTCAAAGAGTCTGACACAACTGAGGGACCAACACTTTTTCGTCCAATGCAAAAAGAACTCAAGAAAGAAAGCTAAATATTGTAAATACTTAGCCTGTTCATGGAATAATTAGAGTACCAGGAACATTCATGAGGCATCTTTGTGGAACTATGACCTGTTACATTACCCCTTTCTCTCCCTCACACAATATGAAGTCTATATGTAAACAAGGAGAGGTTTTCAGACATTCACAGAAACCAGTGGGGGTAGGTCTGAATGATACAGGCTGTGTAATGAGTCTTCCTGTAAACTGCAGCAAATCTGAGAAAGATTAGCCCACATTCTCAGCCCGCACACACTTAGTGTTTGTGGGTCACACTGACGCGGTCACAGGATGGGGCCTGTGTCTGGGTACCCTGCATGCCTGGAGGGTATCTTTGTGTGATTGGTATGGCGCTCCCGCCAGGGTCTAAATGTTGGGCGTGCATTCATGTCGTATTTAACAGCGTGGCTGAGTCAGTTGGGTAACTTGGGCAGGTTTCCACCATTTCGCTTTCGGAAGATAATTTTGTAGATATTTAACTCCCTTCCCCCCGCTCCCTTCCTCCTCCAGATTTAAAAAAATCAAGGCTTTGCTGTTGTCTATTGTGGACGGCTTTTTGTTGGGAAGTCTGTACCTCTCCTGGTATGTGTTTGGGACCGGGTGCATGCTACACCTTTTCAGTTCCACAGGGATGGGACCAGATGGAAGAATTTGATTATCTAGCAGTAGAGGACCAACTGTTCAGTTGGATACAGAACCGGGAGAAAAGNTTGTGGACGGCTTTTTGTTGGGAAGTCTGTACCTCTCCTGGTATGTGTTTGGGACCGGGTGCATGCTACACCTTTTCAGTTCCACAGGGATGGGACCAGATGGAAGAATTTGATTATCTAGCAGTAGAGGACCAACTGTTCAGTTGGATACAGAACCGGGAGAAAAGGGTTGAAGAGATCTAAAATGGCTGTCGTATGTGGAGCCAACAGTTTCCGAAGGGAACCAGGCAGGCACTGAGGTGTAGTAATGCGGAATCTCTTCCAAGTACCAGCTGGGGCTTTCAGGAGCCGCTATCCCCACAGCAGACACTCAGCAGGCTCCAAGCAGCTTGACTTTACCATATGTGGAACTTTTTATTCTCCACCTCGCTCCCCAGAGGCACGGGCCACAGGGACAGGAGAGGCAGGTGAATTGCTCTTAATGCGGAGCACTAAATCACTGGGTTAACATGAGAAGCCTGGCGAGAGGAAATGGATCTGCAGAAGACTGACTCGGAGTCTCTTAACCTTGGAGCTATTCTGAGCACCAAAAAAGATGCCGCATAATGTTTCATTAGGCTTTCACCTTGCGCGGGCTCTCCTCGATGAGAGTGACCTTTCCATCCTCGGACAGATTTTTTTTTTTTTTTAAATGCTCTTAAAAGCCCTTCAGTACTTCGGCATGCTAACTGTACATTTTTTATTCACACAGAATCGTACCTTTCCAGTAATGAGGGAGCCGAGCTGCACTGCAATCTGTGATTTGTGCGAATTTCTTGCTTTCTCTCCGTTCAGACACCCCAGTTTGACAGATGGGGCACAGAGCCACAGAGCAATCCATAACTCCAGTTTGTATCATAAATTTCTAGTCCCTCCTCCTCCACCAAATGCCTGCTTAATGGTAGCTAGAATCCTCATGCAACAATGTTGGCATGCGTGGGTAGAATTTAAGACATTTCTTCCGGTTGGCCTTAGGAAATCATTTTTTACAGTAAAAGGATCAGGAAGGGCTGATGAAGTTTAAAATTAACAAGCATCCACCTGTATCTGAAAATGACACAAATAAATATTTACTCCATGTGGTCCTTTCTCAAAAATGTTGAACAGGTAAGTTTTGTAAACGTCTTGCAGTTTGACTGGATTTATTTTATTCCTAAAACACCTCTGTCATTTTGGACTGTGTTACCTTTAGCACTACTCCATCTATTTCCCCTTAACAACTAAGCCTATTATTATAGGAGTACTTACGTGAGGAGATCTGGTTTTTGTATTTTTTAAAAATCTGTGNGGTAAGTTTTGTAAACGTCTTGCAGTTTGACTGGATTTATTTTATTCCTAAAACACCTCTGTCATTTTGGACTGTGTTACCTTTAGCACTACTCCATCTATTTCCCCTTAACAACTAAGCCTATTATTATAGGAGTACTTACGTGAGGAGATCTGGTTTTTGTATTTTTTAAAAATCTGTGAATTTTGGACTGGTCAGGAGACAAGCAGCTCACAGGAAAAAGTGGAAAATTGTGGTGAATGTGAAATCTCTCAAAAGCAAAGCTGTATTTTAGACAGAGCTTCTGAGTGAACTGTCGTGACACCACATTGATTATCGTTTGGTGACCATTTTCCTCTGAGACAGTAAGTACCCATTCAAGTGAACCAGGTAACCTGTGTACAGAAAGAGAACACTCAGCCCTCATGTTCTCATGCCTTCAGGAACATGTGCTAGGCGACGGTTGAATCAGCAGAAAAGCAGTGATAAGAAATATATAAAGTAAAGCAGATTAAAGTTCATTACTAGTTAATGAAAAGAAAGGAAATGTAAATATTATTTTCCAACGCTAGTAGCACATTAGCCGAATAAAAAGCGTGTGATATGTGTGCAGTATTCGTTAATCCATCTCTTCAACAAATCAGTGTACAAACCAAATCAAATAGTGAGCCAGTATTCATAAAGTTGCAAATGGAGTTGAATAAACAAATTCATGTTAATACTTGAATACAGGGTACTGTCTTACAGAGGGAAGCAGATTCTACCAGTTATTCAGGTATATGTTTTCTGTAATAATGTGTATTAACAGAGACCTGAATGTTTCTGCCATTATTGGGGTCATTGTCATGCAAAAGAAGCCATGGTCCTGTGTGGGGAAAGTTTTGAAGTCTATTTTTGCAAGGAAAGTATATCCACCAAAAGAAAAAAAGGAAAATTCACATTACTATATTTCATGAAGTATATTTCTGGGCTTTCAGATGGTGCTAGTGGTAAAGAACCTGCCTGCCAATGCAGGAGATGTTCAATCCCTGGGTCAGGAAGAACTCCTGGAGGATTGCATGGCAACCAACTGCAGTAGTTTTGCCTGGAGAATCCCATGGGCAGAGGAGCCTGGTAGGCTACAGTCCATAGCGTCGCACAGAGTTGGACAGAACTGGAGTGGCGTAGCACGCACACATGAAGTATTTGTTTACTATCTTTAGAGGAGTGGGTGCATGTGAACCTCTTTCACTTTTTGAAAAATAATGATTTTCAGTGTTTTTAATGAGCCAGCATAAAGTTCTAGAACAAGAAATGTATCATATGGTGAAACAAAGACAAAAATCTTGTCTAAGAAAAATCCAAGTAAGTTCAGCCTACATTTGGAGACACATTCTACTTACCTAGTGAATGTCAAATGTACTCCACTACTTTGGAATTTCGAACGTCATGATAACAATTTGTTTTGTTTATGCTTCCCTTTTGAGCTCTAGTGAAAGGGTAGGGGATGAAGTATATAGCAACAGGTTTGATTTGTAGAAAAATATCTACACTCCGCCTTTTAAAATGAAGAGTNTTGTCATGCAAAAGAAGCCATGGTCCTGTGTGGGGAAAGTTTTGAAGTCTATTTTTGCAAGGAAAGTATATCCACCAAAAGAAAAAAAGGAAAATTCACATTACTATATTTCATGAAGTATATTTCTGGGCTTTCAGATGGTGCTAGTGGTAAAGAACCTGCCTGCCAATGCAGGAGATGTTCAATCCCTGGGTCAGGAAGAACTCCTGGAGGATTGCATGGCAACCAACTGCAGTAGTTTTGCCTGGAGAATCCCATGGGCAGAGGAGCCTGGTAGGCTACAGTCCATAGCGTCGCACAGAGTTGGACAGAACTGGAGTGGCGTAGCACGCACACATGAAGTATTTGTTTACTATCTTTAGAGGAGTGGGTGCATGTGAACCTCTTTCACTTTTTGAAAAATAATGATTTTCAGTGTTTTTAATGAGCCAGCATAAAGTTCTAGAACAAGAAATGTATCATATAGTGAAACAAAGACAAAAATCTTGTCTAAGAAAAATCCAAGTAAGTTCAGCCTACATTTGGAGACACATTCTACTTACCTAGTGAATGTCAAATGTACTCCACTACTTTGGAATTTCGAACGTCATGATAACAATTTGTTTTGTTTATGCTTCCCTTTTGAGCTCTAGTGAAAGGGTAGGGGATGAAGTATATAGCAACAGGTTTGATTTGTAGAAAAATATCTACACTCCGCCTTTTAAAATGAAGAGTTTATTTTTTAGACTAGTTTTGGGTTCACAACAAAACTGAAGAAACTACAAAGATTCCCTATACATATATACGTGTGTGTGTGTGTGTGTGTGTATATATATATATGGCTTCCCTGGTGGTTCAGTTGGTAAAGAATCTGCCTGTACTGCAGGAGACCTGGTTCTATCCCTGGGTCAGAAAGATTCCCCTGGAGAAGGAAATGGCTACTCACTCCAGTATTCTTGCCTGGAAAATCTCATGGACAGACGAGCTTGGCGGGCTATATTCCATGGGGTCACAAGATCTGGACATAACTTAGTGATTAAACCACCACTATAAATGTATATATATTAATTATATATATACACATATATATACACACACACTTCCTACCCCACACATGCACAGCCTCTATCGACAGGCTCCACCAGAGTGGTCCATTTGTCACAACTGATGAACCTACAGCGACACATCATAGCCACCCCCAATCCATGGTTTATATGCGCGTTCACTGTATGTGTTGAACCCTCTATATTTTATTCCATTAAAAAGAATGGTAAAAAGCTTAACGTGATGGAACGGCAGAGTTTGCGGGTGGGGAAAGTGCATGAAAAGATCCCTTTGAAATCTGTATTTATGAAGTGAAACTTTATAAATGCAT
>SJYA01002918.1:1475481-1592970 GCA_006410615.1 Neotragus moschatus
GTGTCTTAACAACAAAGCCCCCCGTGAAACTCAATAAAATTACCAATTTCACAGTTGATTTTCTTCTTGCTCTGCTCTGCAGCCCTCACACTCCTGGCCTGTCTCCACACACTGCGGGGGATGGTGTCGGACCAAACCAATAACACGGTGCTAAAAAGGGGCTTGATATAAGCCAGAATGCTCTTGATTCTAATTAGTGTGTCCAGCAACTTTGAGATCTTTGAACTATCTTTGTCATGAAAAATAATGCTATCAATTTATTCTGAGTTGGAAGAACCCGGTTATCTGGGCAGTGATCAAATCACACACTTTGGTGTGATTCAGGCCATAGTTACATTGCCCAGAACTTATATGGATCCATTTTATTTCTCATAGTATGCTGTGTTTTCTCCTCTGATATTATTGACTCTGCTAATTTTGGTAATTTAAAATCAATCAAAACTGTATGACCTAAGGTATGTGAACCTTGGGATCATTGATTAGCAAGCAAGCATTCTAGATATAATTCAGCGACTAACTAGCTGTGGGATCCTGAATTATATCCCTTCTTGTCTCTGTCTCCCAACTAATAAAAAGATAAAATTAAGAAAAGGCAGATGAGAAAAATATATACAAGTGCTTCTTTATTTTAATCTTTAGATTAATAGAATAAATAATGAGTGTATTTTAAGGCTCTGGTGAGTCAGGTCTTAGGATATTAAATCCTGCCAGCCTTGTTAACTACAGACTAAGAATCTGACCTAATGCCCACTGCAAGATACAGCTTAAGGAACTGAACCTAAATTGTGATGAACAGGTTCAGTGGTAAAGAATCTGCATGCAAAGCAGGAGAAGCAGGAGATGTGGGTTCAATCCTTGGGTTGGGAAAATCCCTTGGAGCAGGTAATGGCAGCCCACTCCAGTATTCTTGGCAGGAAAATCCCATGGACAGAGGAGCCTAGCGGACTGTAGTCCATAGGATCGTGAAGAGTCAGATATGACTGAGCACTAAGCACACACAGAGAATGAACATGTGGTTCAATGATAGAAATAATTCAGCCACAGAGATAACTGACTTTATTTCAAATTCTACCCTTTTTTTTTTTCAGGAGCCACATTCAGCCCTAAGCCCATCCCCAAGTTTGATGTGTATTATACAATTATCAAAGAATCTTTGTCAGTCATTTTCACTTCATTCTTTTACCAGTAGCAGATTGTCTGATCTGATGGCCAAGCCCTACTGGACTTGCTTTACAATTTCTAATATCTTATAGAAACACTTAAAAATGTATTGGCTGGCAGGAGAAATTTGTTTTATGGATGATTGATTAATGGACTGAATGGATGAATGAGTAAACTTAGATATTAAAACCCCCAGTGGTTTTATGTTGTGGAAACAGAGATCTAGTGATAGAGGAGTTATTTAGAAACGTTGCCATTTGGAGATCATAGAATCCTATTCCGTGTATTCTGCTAATATCATCTGAAATCACACTTTGTTTTCATGTCCTTCAATTTTTATTCTTAACAACAGTCTTTATCTTTAATTTGATTAATGCTTTTTTTTTTGGTAGGTGTTCATTTGCGAGTATCTTAGAATGCTAATTATCCCCACATATGAAGGCAGACCATTTACTCTGTCCCATAAATTGTAACTTCCCTAAAGCTACTGTTTGTAACCACGTTTGGTTTCACATTGGAGCACAATCATTGTTCTCTTCATGACCACATATCGAGGAAGGAAAATTGGTTCAGACAAGCTAAAGAATGACCCCATCCATTGAGTTCCTCTTGGGGAAACATAATTCCCAGGGGAGATTTAATTTTGCTTTCACTTACTATCCTGCACCCCGCCTACCCCCGGGATTGAGAGGTTTGGAAACCCCAAAGAAGACAGCCCCCATGTGTCCAGGAGCTACTGCTGATCATGTTGTAACCCGCCATCCTTGTTAACGAAGTGGTTGGGGAATTTCTGAAGTCAACTTGCCTGTCTGTCTTCTGGGGCTGGAAATCAGAATATTAGTAGCAGTGCTCCATCAGCCTGGAGCAACTCAGATTCACTTGGTACTTAAGCTGCTCTCTGTACATCAGTCTGCTCTGTCCTGCATGCAGGTTCACAGCACGCAATTTTCAAAGTTATTGCTACCATGTGCAAACTGTGCATGCACCCTTCCATTCGTTCAGGAGACTGTGATTTTTCTAAGTTCCAAATCAGCTCACTCCCTTTGAAAGGCGTTTTAGTGCAATTAAATCCAGTATTTTTCATCTGTCTTCTCCAAAGCATCATGTTCGACTGAGCAGTGGGAAGGGTTGAAGAAACACACCGTTTTATTTATAATCAGTCCTCATCCACAGTATTACCCATTTCACCACACACCATGAACCTTGAAACTCGCTGCCAAAACCCATTCCTTGCCATTGTGTCCGTAAATAGTGGCAGTTGCTTTTTCTGGACCCCCACACCAGCTGTCACGCTCGATTTCTATGAGATTTTCTATACATCAGTTCAGTTCAGTTCAGTCGCTCAGTCATGTCCGACTCTTTGCGACCCCATGGATCGCAGCTCGCCAGGCCTCCCTGTCCATCGCCAACTCCCGGAGTTCACTCAGACTCACGTCCATCGAGTGAGTGATGCCATCCAGCCATCATCATCTGGATGATGAGATCTCATCCTCTGTCATCCCCTTCTCCTCCTGCCCCCAATCCCTCCCAGCATCAGAGTCTTTTCCACATACTTCCCCAGTAACTTGAGTTGCCTTAAAATGATTTACCATCCTTTGCATTGAAGAGAAAGTGTCCCAAACACAACTCCCCTCAAACATCGTGTGTGTGTGTGTGTGTGTGTGTGTGTGTGAACAAAATTATTAGCCTGCCTTCTGCGAGGTGAACTGAGAGAAAGGAGACAAAGAGAGCATGACACCCTGGGATAACTCCAGTCTGAGGGTCTCCCGTCACAAGCTTTCATAATGAGTGTCGTGCATATGACCGTGAGTTATCCTGACTGTGACCTGCCTCAGGAGGCCCCATGCCACATCTGTATTGACAACCGCATCTGCTTCAGGGTAACCTTATTAGCTTACCGCAGCTGAGCCAGGGGCCTCAGGAGGCATTAGACCAAGTCCCCAGAGAGGCTGGTACTTCTGTTCTCCCTAAATTCCGTTCGGTGCCCATGCCCAAAATTTAACATCAGGACCTGCTGAATTTTATTTCGAATTATCTGCTATAGTAACTCTATACTATACAGAAAACAACACACACACACACACACACACATATGCATGCTCCCCTCAAAATTGGCAAGTTCCTCAAATGCCATCTCTAATTCCCATCATGGCATACGGCTTGTTCGTTTCATAGGAAAAGCAATGGAAATATCAAAAGAATTCTCACCTTGGTTTCTGTTTTTCTTCTCACTGTGGAAGTGCATGAAGTGCTGTCAGGAACACAAAATGCAAAGAACACATATGTGTGAAGTTATCTTTGGAAATTTTACTTCCAAGCCTGACAAGGAGAATAGTGAATAAAGTTTCAGCGAATGGAGTGGTATGACAAGGAGATCTGGTGGGGTGTGTGTTTCAGTGTCTGTATATGTGGAGTGTGGGGTGTGCATCCATGCAAGTATGCCGTGTGCAAAAGAACCCAGCTTTTCAAACTAAATTCTTAAACAAGCTCTTGATCACTTGTTTCAAAGTAATCAGGTAGCATGGAACTCAGCAAAATATGTGCCATTCATTCACTCATGTGCCCTTTAGACAGTGAAAGTGACAGAGGAGTGTTAATTCACCTGGGAACATACCTAGGTCAACATCCTAAAGGATATTCCCATACTAGTGACTACTCATAAAAGGTACTTTCTCTACTCTCCTCTGGTGGGCTGAAGGCTTACTCAGTTTCCTTTTCATGAGTTCTGCATTTAATGTTGCCGTGCCAGTAAAAGATAGATAGAATAACATACACCGCTCAAATAACCCTTTGAGGACTAATTCAGATTGTGTCGAACAGGATTCCACCTTGAACCACAATGGTGTTCCTGAGGCTGAGTTGTCCGCTGACCTCTATACACCCACATGTCCTCTGTCTAGTCGCCCCAGAGTATTACCTTAGACAGCTCCTGATATAGTTACACGATGACAACCCCTTTTCTTCTGCTGACTTCATGCTATGTGTCAGCTGTCAACTGTGGAATGCCTTGCACTGAGGTTAACATTTTACATGGGTTGTCTCACTTCCTCCTCAAATGTAATCGGTTTATGTTATCATCTTTGTGTCTGGTGAGGAGGTGGAAGGAGGCTGAGGAACATGTTCCAAGGCACAGATGAGGTCCAGTTTCTTTCTGAGCAAGTGTGATTCGGTGGACCGTGATGGGAAAGTTATACATTGTATGTGTTGAAGTGGCCCCCACTTTAAGACCTTTCTTTCTTTCCAGTCCCTATCAGGACTCATGGTTTATTTTCACTCTCGAGTATTTCCTATGTGGACCAAACCACTCTGACTTTGACAGTGACCCCCAAAATCGATGCAGACCTATCCTGAATACAGCCCCTTGTTATCCCCAGGCATGAGAGTAATTCATCCTCAATTTTACAACACTAAAAAGTTCACTTCAATTATATGACTTCTCTTTTGTTATTCAGTTTTAGTCACTTCTCCTCTGTAGAAAGCAGCGATAACACATTTCCTTGTTTAGAGCAGTGATTCCCAATCTTTTTGGGACCAGGGATCGATTTCATGGAAGACAGTTTTTCCATGGGCCAGAGATAGAGGGATGGTTTTGGGAGAATTCAAGCATACTACATTTATTGTGCACTGTATTTCTGTTATTATGACATTAGCTCCATGTCTGATCATCAGGGCATTAGATCCCGGAGGTAGGGGAGCCCTGGTTTAGATGATTTCCTCACCCAGTAGTTGAAGGAAACCCAAATGTGGGGCATCGCCCATCATGTGATCATGTTTTTCTTTCTCCCCCAGCCTCGGTGCGCTGGGATTCTGGGGTAATCCAGACATTGGGTAACACAGCAAATACATGTACTCTTGAAGGAAATAAAAAGAAAATTGTGGAAGAAGCTGTTTAGCTCACTTTGTAGACTGTATCCCTCCAAGCTAAGTGAGTACGACTTAACTGATAATGATCAGCTTCTCCGTTACCTTTAACCATTTTCTGGTAACCGTATCCTAAGCAGCAAAAGCAGCATCACCTCGTATTTCAGTGTAAAGAAGGCTCCTGTGAGCAGGGGTGACCTGGCCGAGCCCTCCTGAGGCACAGACGTGTGACCATCGGGCAGCCCTCCTCTCCGTTTTTGGTTCTTATTCATCTCCTGGGTCCTAGCACAGTTATTTGCTTGCTGTCTCCTCCTTTCATTTTCCTGTTCGCTGTGTTCATCTCTTCCTCATCTCATTTCCCCATTTCCTCCCTGCATTTCTCAGTCCTCTGCACTTTTTTAAGGAAGTTTCTCTTTCTGTGCCTTAATGGTTTCATACATAGTGGTGTTTGCTTTCCTCTGAAAATCCCTTCCCTAAACATTAAAAGGTAAAGAAAGAGAAACACTATTCCTATTTTTTACTTTGAATAATCTGTCATTTTTCTGATTATGGCCAATATGGAAAAAACAGAAAAGTGTAAAGGAAAATTAATTGCTAATAGCTCCAGCTCTAAAAGCTGAGTTGGTATCTATTCTTCAAGTTTTTCTTCTTTAGCCTTTTGTTTATAAAACCAGATGCACACTTGTGTATATACTTGATACATGAACGTGATCTTATAATACATTATAGCATTTTAAACACAGTTCTGCTTTTGTAATATTATTTTATAATGAACATACCCTCATGTCATTAAATATTCTTCAAATATATCAAATATATAATTGACATGTATTGTGTATTATCTGTCAGTACTGTTGTAACTAAAGGTATGAATCCACTTATCTACGTTTATTCTCTGAGATAGGTACTGCTGTTACTCCCATTTTATATTAAGGAACTGAGACACTCATGCGAAGAGTTAACTCATTGGAAATGACTCTGATGCTGGGAGGGGTTGGGGGTAGGAGGAGAAGGGGATGACAGAGGATAAGATGGCTGGATGGCATCACTGACTCAACGGGCGTGAGTCTGAGTGAACTTCGGGAGTTGGTGATGGACAGGAAGGCGGCGTGGCGTGCTTCGATTCATGGGGTCACAAAGAGTTGGACACAAATGAGCAACTGAACTGAACTGAGACACTAAAAGACGAAGTAACTTGCCCAAGGTCACAAAACTAACAGTTGGTGGGATTTGGACTGAAGTGTTTGAGGTCTGGAGATTGTGTTGTCAACCACTGAGATACTCTGACTCTCAACAGACCTTGATGATTACAAAATAGCCCTCGAATAGCCCGACTCGTCTTTATTGAAGCAGTACACTCGGACATCCTGCATCGTCTGAGCTGGACGTTTTGAATTGTTCCCAATATGTTGCTCTTCTAAACGACACTGTAACAGCATTCCCCTCCATAAAACTGTTCTATTATTCTGATTACTTCCTTAGGATAAATTCCTATGAGTAAGAAAGTATGAGAACATTCTTAAAGCTCTTCCTATGAGTTTTTAGATTTCTGGTCAGAAAAGTTATCCTGATACACATTTCCCTCTGTGTGTAAGAAGACGGGATGTCTCCATGCCCTTGATCACACTAAATAATGGACTTTTTAAAAACTAGATATTTTCTAAGTTTAAAAAACTCCATCTGATATGTACCAACAATGCCTCGTTTTAATTTTCCATTTTTATTACTAGTGAGATTGATTTTTTCATCTTTTATTCACCATTTTTGTTTCGTATTTCAGAAAGAACTTACTCATGCTTTATGGCCATGAAAAATTAGCACTTGTCATTATGTTATTGACTTAAAAGAACACTTCACTATGAGATATTTGACTTTTAATACATCATATGCCACTTTTTCTGCTATTTTTCTTTTTAATGGTATATATATATATATTAACTTATTAACTATCTAAGAACGTAGTGTATACACTTTGCATAACATATANCAGGGCAGGAATAGAGACGCAGCTGTAGTTAAAGTGGACACAGTGGAGGAAGAAGTGTAGGATGAATTGGAGGGTAGGAGTGACATAAATACATCGGTGTGTGTGAAACAGATGGCTAGTGGGAAGCTGCTGAATAACACAGGGAGCTCAGCCTGGTGCTCTGTGATGACCTCGGGGGATGGGATAGGGGTGGTGGGAGGGAGGCCCGAGAGGGAAGGATGTATGCATACATGTAGCTCATTCACGTTGTTGTATAGCAGAGACTAACACAACATTGTTAAGCAATTATACTCCAAGAGGGGACAACACTTCTGAAGCCCACCTTTGTCTGTCCTGCCCTCCTCTAATTCACCTCCACCTTAGGCTTCCTTCAAGCCTTCAATCTTTTTGTGGCATCAGGTTCCATTAGGGTTGGAGACATACTCAGATATGCACCTGTTTCCAGATGTCTCAGTGTCCTTTGTCCACACTTCATGTCAACTCACCAGCTTGTGTAAACCCAGATAATTCGTTCCTAGAAATTGTGCAGCAATTTTTGAAATTGTGTAGACATCCACAACCTCAGTTACCAGCCTGTTTCTTAATTTCATAACTGCTTTGATGGTTGTCGACATAAACCCTTTTAAGGAACAGGTCATTTTGGACTTGGGGCTTTTTTCCTCAGTGGCTTGAACCAGAATGCAGTCAGTCTTTCCTGCCATCTAGGATGTGTTCACTCTGCCGGCGGGAATTGGCCGTGAGGACAGAGCAGGGTCCAGTTTGGAAGATGCCTGTGGTTTTCCAGGGACCGTGCGATGCAGAGCTGGGCATTTTCTCTTTGCTTCTTTAATCTTGCTGCTCTTTCTGTGACTCCTTCTCCCTGCGTCCTCCTCTGATTTCTCAGAACCATTGATGTTAGAACTGGAAAAGCTCAGGATTATATAAGGAAGTTGATGGATCAGTGCTGGTTCCGTGGCGTTGCGTTAGGGCTGGTGAGCCTGTCACTTTCCTTTCGAACCACACAGAGGCACGCTGGGGAGCAGGGGGAGAAGAAGAATGGGTGATGGGACAAAGGAAAAAATGGCAATCCTGCTAAAGCCTTTGAAGTGGTAGACGATCCATCTGCCTGTTTGAGTCTGAGGCCGAATCCCTTTTTAAAATGCATCAAATGTTGGAGTGCGAAGTTCAGTCCTGACAGCATCTGTGACGCTCTGTGGAGACATCGCACCACGGTTTTCCAGACGTTGTCTGTATGCACGCGAGAAGGGTTTGATCCACAGGCCTCGCCGGGTGGGACCAGGTGGCGCTCAAGTAGACACATCGTTTCAGTGAGGTCCTGTGAAGTCCTGGCAGCCAGGCCCCATAAAACCAGTGTGGGGAGAGCCGTAGGCTTTTAATTCCAACACAAAGCCACGTCGTCATGTCTCTCATTATCCCGGACGTTGAAAGATAACAGGAAAGGGGGCAGGGCCAAGCAGGGTTCCTCATGACTTCATAAACCCTCATTGGGGGGAGAGTTTTTATGGGCAGTATAGGAAATAGAGTTTTAATTGAGAATCACAGATTTTTATTAGAGAATTGTAGCAATATGGTTTCCATTTATGCGACCAGACATATTACTTAAAGAATTAGCATAGGTGATGTGCAAATTGAAATTTTAGCTGACCAGTATTCTCCACACTGACAGCATTAAGACACATTTAGTAATATCACTATGTGAACTAAAAGATGTACTAAACACAGTCGTTAGCACCCTTTAAAGAATCCACATTCAAAACAGTAGGCACCTCTGATCTTAACTGACTGCTTCACCCTTTGTAGGTCATTATTTTTAAAGATCTCATAGTTTTTGATATTGGATCAGCTTTTGCACAGTTTTCAGTGTTGGGGGTATTTGGGTCTGATTTAAGTAAAAGTAACTTACACCACTTTTGTCTCAATGACTCTTATAGAATAGTTGTAGCCTGTAATTCTGCATTTTAACCTTATGATAGTAATCTATACTGTTCTCTCTAATGCCAGCAAAATATTAAAAAAGAATCAAGTGCTACCTTTCAGGGTAGAAAAGAGAGTTTGAATTCACGCCTCCTGAAATTAAATCTGTAGGAGATCTTAAACCTGTGTGCAAAACTTTTTAAGTTGAATTTAGGCAGAGAGTGGAGTTTTCTGTAAAAAGGTGTTCTTCCACTTATCATAACACAAGATCACAGCCTTCTAGATCACTATCGTTAGTACCAGATTGAAAACTTTTTTCAAGTTAAATTTTCTCTAACAGTGAAAGCATCCCCTTGGGAATTGGTTAGGCATTTGGGGAGGAGCATTGACTTTGAGGAATCACTAGAGGACAGTGTTCTAAACTGCCCTTGGAGTGCACCAAGTAAACGCCCAAACGGAGGCAT
Organism: Neotragus moschatus; assembly: GCA_006410615.1. Classification (NCBI taxonomy): domain Eukaryota; kingdom Metazoa; phylum Chordata; class Mammalia; order Artiodactyla; family Bovidae; genus Neotragus; species Neotragus moschatus. The sequence continues at coordinate 1,484,869 of SJYA01002918.1, forward strand.
TGATCACTGATTTTTCTGATCTGTAATCTCCCAGATGGTTAGTGCTTTAAAAATGTGTAGGAAGATTCCACTGTGTGGATTCATAAAAGGAGTACTTCTCAGTCATTACTCTTTAATACTCTGGGAGATCTCTGCAAGGAATGGAATGATACATTAGTGTTTACACGGTCTCATTTAAGAAATAACCATTAGGAGCCAACATCAAGAGCACAAATTTGCTGACCCCCATCCTGCAAGAAGCTCAGCAGTAAGAAACACACCAGCAGTGCTGCGGCTACAGGAGACGCAGGTTCAATCCCTGGGTTGGGAAGACCCCCTGGAGGAGGGCATGGCAAATCACTCCAGTATTCTGGCCTGGAGAAGTCCATGGACAGGGGAGCCTGGTAGACTGCAGTCCATAGGGTCAGAGAGAGTCAGACATGACTGAAGCAACTTAGCATGCATGTACATGCATCCTGCAAGAAAGGACTTTGCTTAATTCTTTTGTTTATAAAAATCATTTCTTGTTTGTGCAACATGAGCCTGTAAGTGAAATCCTCTCTCACTGTACCTGACAGGCTTAGCTCATGGGGAGGGGGGAGATTTACAGTATTTAACCTAGATCCTAGACTGGTTTCTCATCTGTATTCAGTGGAAGCCAGCTCTGACTCTTCTGACTACTCTAGTTGCCTGAACAGAAAACTCTAGTACATTTCTTCACAGATGTCTGCCTTGACTGTCCTACTCCATTGCTCACCCAGCCCTGAGGGGGTGGAGGTGGAGGGAAGGAGTTGGAAGAACCTATAAAAGTCTAATCCAGCTGAACACCTAAAGAGTCACCCCTTCCCAAAAGAGCCTGGTCCAGTTTTTGAAGATCTACTAAAGTCACCCAGTCATTCGTGTATTTACTCAACAAAGTCGAGTAAATGGGATACAAAATGAATGGGATACAAAAATAAATAGAATGTTACCTTTCCGCAAGGTAATAAAATCTTTGATCAATAATCAAAATGTACTAAACCATAAGGTGTTAACTATGAGAAGACAGGGAAGTGGCCGAAGAAACATTCCTTGACAGGGGCATGAAGGCTTTTATAAAAGATGATGCTTCTGAGCAGAATCTTGAATGATGAGTTCAAGCTCCTCAGGAGGCCAGGGAAGAAGGATACTTGATCAGAGAGAAGAATACGTCTAAAGCATGGAGTCTGAAGACCCAGAGAGATCCTGGGTGGATCCTCAGAGAATCCCGTTTCCAAGCCAAGGAAGTTGAGTTTTATTTTGAGGCCAGGGGAGAGGCTTCCAGGAGACTCTAATCTTGCAGCAAGCTAGAGCATGGAATTACGGGAGTGAGAGACCACGTGCAGTGAAGTATAACAGCCCAGGAGATTTAGATGAGGGTCAGAACCAAAGCTGTGGCAAGAGAAATGGTGAATAAATAGAACTCAGAAATACTTAGGAGTTATGATCCAAAGATATGGGTGATGAAGGAAAGGAAGGCGTCTCAGGATGCTATAAGCCTGTCTCCGAAATTTCCACCCACTGGTCCGCATGGAGCAAAACAAATCCTTCCTGTCCCATAAAGTGCTTCATATATTTTGTTGCAGCTGACATGCCTCTTCTCTTGATTCTCCTCCAAGATCAACATGCACGGGTTCCTTCAGACTCCGCTCATATGTCATGGTTTCAGAACCATCATCGCCTCACCTCTGAGTCTGCTCCTCGAGGCTGCGCTCATTCATTCATCATCTGTTCTATGCCAGGGACTCTGTCACCAATTGGGGATGCAAAGATACGCTGAGTACATCTCAGACACGGTCAGTAGGTAAAAGGCAAGAAGTAAATAACGACATGCTCAGTGTTGTAAAAGTTTTAATGGACGTGTCTGCAGAGGAGTGGTCCTCAGGCTTTCCTCTGCATAAGGTGATACCTTATGCTTACACCGTGAGTTCCCATAGCTCACCCAAGTGGCAGAGTCTCATGAGGGCCATCGACTCGTCTCCCATCATAGACTGTCCCTGTGGAAGTAAGCATCCAGAGGACTGGGGCATATCTTTCCTTCACTGCCTGCCCCATCTCCTTGAGAGTCAGCCAGGCCAAGGAGGCAGTGGGGATGGCATACAAAAGGTGTAGAGTTCTTAATCGGAATGATGCCTTAAGGGACTTCATTTAGTGATGTGTGGGTGGAGCACTGGCATGGAAGTGGGCATGCTAAGGGAGGCTCCAGGAATGAAGATTAGCTCTTTCCTATCCCAGTCCTTGGTCACCCAGTATAGAAGCCTATATTAGCCATATAAGTGGACTTCCTTTAATAAAATCATTGGCTTACTAGATATCTTAGGATGATAATTGTGAGTTAGGAAAGAGTATGAAGACTTTGTTGGCTTGATCTTTGGTTATCAGAGATTCACCCATTTCACTATTCAATCCTTTTAATAACTTTAAGAGGGAGAGAGTCATTCTCTATCCACCCTACCACGCATACAACTGAAAGATCTTCCTCTTTGGCCAGCCCAATCATAGCATCCCAGCTGCATGGGGTGTGGGTTGGGGGAGGGAGTCTGCCTCCCCTCTTAGATCTAGCAGCAGCCTTGGGGACAAAAGCCCACACCTGACATTTCACCCTGGTTCCCAGGGCAGGAAAGTAGCCACAGTTAGCCACATGGACATTTTTCATCTGTCTCCAGAATATGAATGGTTTTAATGGTTTGCTGAACAAAGAAGAAGAGTCCTTTCACATTAGGAAAATGCAATAGATGTGGTTCCTATTCTGTACATTTGTTTAATGCTCCAAGTTCATTTATGTCAGTGCACTGGAAAGGGCATAGCAGAAGCTGGTACTTATATAAATAATAGATTTGTTGCTTTATTTATAGCATCAAGCTATTAGATTGGCTGAGGGATAGTAGTCTTAAATAATTGTATCTTTTATGTGTCTCTGATGTTAAACATGAAAATACCATGTCCTTTCGATCTCTCCTTGAGCCTTAATTTATGACAAAATAAAGACTTTTTGAAAAAATTCAGATGTTCTTAAAAACAATCCTTCACTGACCAAAATTCATAATTCACAGTAAACAATTATTTTACAGTTTCAGAGCCAACCTACCTTCCTTTGATGGTACAGGTTCAAGGTGTCTGGGAAAAAAAAAAATGAATATTTTGCTGAAGGGATTTTTAATTTCCCAGAAAGACTTTTTCCACTGACCTACTCTGTTTCCAGAATATTTATGTTTAAAAGAAAAGAAGGAAGGAAAGGGTGGAGAGGAAGAGGGAGGAGGGAGAGAAGAGAAAAGAACAGAAAAGAAACTTTATTTCTTCGAAAGATCAGTGTAATCCGTAGACCTCCATGAGCATAAAACAGATGGCAGACATGAATGAATTGTGACCAAAACCTTTGAACTTTATCCCCGTTCCAGGCCCCAGGAATATCCACCCTCTGGTGAGCCCCATCTCTGTACTCAATCAGGATAACTAAGAAGGGCATAAATAAGTCCTGTGCAAATAATTATGTTGGGCCCATTTATGCCTCACATTCAGATATGCCTGCCTAATTGAATCGAGTGTTTAATCCCAGGATTCATTATCTATTTCCCTATCTAAGTCTTTTTTCCCATTTATATTTAGCACCCAGCTGTCCCCTCCTCCAAATGGTCAACTGTAGTCCCGTAAAAATTCTTGAGAGTGGCCTTGCGAACCCCTAGCTCTGTGCAGCAATTTTCTCAGTAGGGGCAGCTGGCTCTTGGTACATCCCTGCCACTGGGTTGAAATTGTTAAAGAGAGCAAGCTGCTTGGAGATGGGGAAGTGGACCTCAGTCCTTCCTGGGAGATACTCCAGGTGGAGTCAGGTCTTCAGCTTGAGTCAGGACCAGGCACTGCTGCCTTTTGTAGTCACCAGAATAAAGCAATAAAAAGATCAGTTAACACGCTTGCTGGAAGTTATTGATAGAAAAATTCTTTCTGCACGAAAGATTATAAACAGAGTGTTATCTGAAGATGGATTTGTTTTAATTTGGCATTGATGTATTTGATACCTGGTAGGATCAAAGAAAACAGAATCAAAGGCAGAAACACAAGCAGCCCCGCTTCTCTGAATATAGGGCTCTTTTATAGATATAAAATCTCGGGACTGGAGTGCTCAAATTTATTTGTACTGATGTTTGTTTAAAGATCAATATTAAATAAATTGGTCTGGAAGCTATAGTCATAAAGCAGCTGTCGAACTAATGTAATCCCACAATGCCATTTTGTCTACTGCCTGAAACCTGGTTAACTGTGTACTTCTAATAACATGTGGAAATCTGTTGAAAAAGAAAATAGCCGAACTGGATTTTCTGAACTAGGACAAAATTGCAGTTGCATATGAGGGGAATTTTAAAAATATATGTATTTTGTCCCTCTCAGGATGATAATTGATTCCTTTTTATGGCCAAGTGTCCAGGATTTATATGCGTGCGTGTGTGCTAAGTTGCTTTAGTCGTGTCTCTGGGACCCTATGGACTGTAGCCTGCCAGGCTCCTCTGTCCATGGGATTCTCCAGGCAAGAATACTGGAGTGGGTTACCATGCCCTCCTCCAGAGGATCTTCCTGACCCAGGGATCGAACCCACGTCTCCTGCATCTCCTGCATTGGCAGGTGGGTTCTTTCCCACTAGCACTACCTGGGAAGCCCAGGGTTTGTATAATCTACAACTCTCTTATAAAATATATTAAAATGCCTCTTTAGATTATATTATTGCACATTAATATAAAAGGTAAGTCTCAAGACCCTTGATTTCACTTGTTCTGTTAATTGTTGATATTAGTGCTCTGCTTGATCTTGTTGACATTTGTTGGTTTGTTTTCAGTCATGGTCTTGGCTGTTGTCAGCTGTGTACTGGTGTTCAACAGTGCCTTTGTAAATCTCAAATTTTAGAATATTTGCCCTGCTCTGTATTCTTTAATATTGTGCACCAGGTTCTACATGTATTACTTTGATCCTTAACATCGTTTGGAGAGTACAGAAGCTTTATTGTTATCATCATAATAATCATTATCATCACTAAGTACCCATTTTACAGATGAAGAAACTGAAGCATGGAAAGGAAGGAAGTAGCTTCTTAGTTAGAAAGTCAGATCTTTCCAGTATTGGTTTGGGGATGGGTAATCAAGCTCTTATTCATTGTTCCCCTTCCAACCAAGACCGAGCCAAGGACATTCAAGATCGTGATAGGAGCCACAGAGAAGATAAAACAGGACAGAAGAAAACTAAGGCGGAAAGAATTATGCTTATGTATCCTGTCTGAGATGCCTGTGTAGTCTTAACCCCACTGTCTTCATCACATGGTTTTTGAGCATCCAGTTTTTTTTAATTATGTTTTTAACTTTGATGTATCTGAACATAGATTTGTGCTTTTATACTTATTTATTTATTTGGCTCTGCCCAGTCTTACTTTCAGCTCATGGAATCTGTAGCTACAGCATGTGAACTCCTAATTGTGGCATATGGGATCTCGTTCCCCAGCCAGGGATTGAACCCAGGACCCCTGCATTGTTAGCAGGAAATCTTGGCCACTGGACCACCAGGGAAGTCCCCTGAGCACCCAGTTTTGTTTTGCTTGTTACTTACAAACACATGAGATATATCTCCTGGTCTCAAGTTGTATAGATTCTGGTTGTGATTGGCAGACTAGGCTTATCTATAAAGAGGCGATCGCAGTGTAATGTAATGTGGATAAAAAGTAAAATGAGAAGGACGGACTTAGAGACAAGAACAACATAGCTGAGTCAGCAAAGAGGGAAGAAGATTTACACTGGACCATCACTGACCCAACTTTATTTGATTAAGGAAACGAAAACTCACGGATGACATGGTGTGACTTTCATGGGACCTTAGAAAGGCATTAGTGATGGTTAAGCTGGCCAAGTAGCAAGGCTTATGAAGGTGAAAGTTAGTTTTGTTTTTGTTCTGTTGTTTTGCTTTTTTCAAATAAAACCAGATAATGGAGTGAGTTTTTTCAGAGAAACCAAAATCATGGCATAGAATATGCCCATATTTCTATATATTTCTCTTTCTGTATCCTTCCCAGTTTTCTATAGGGCTCCCTGCCTGGTTTCTTTATATCTAAATACTTCTTATAGCTCCTGGCCTCAAAGAACACCTGAAGGGGCATTTTTATAAGTGACTTAGAGGACAGGTGTGAGAATGAAGCCACTTTTTTTCATTTCCTGGAATTGTTTATTTTTTGCGGCCTGCTTGGGAGGATTGAAGAACATAGTGATTAGGAAAATGGGCCTGTCTCCTGAATTGCAGGTAGATTGTTAACTGTCTGAGCCACCAGGGAAGCCTTAGAGTCAGATTAGTGAGTAAAAATCCAAACGTCTCCGCTTGCTTGCTGTATGACTGGGGAAAACCACTGAACCTCTCAAAAACTCAATCTCCTAATCCATAAAATGGGAATAATAGTAGTAGCTAACTAATACAGCTGTTTAGAGGGGGAAAAGCATTTAACAACATACCTGGTGCACAGTTAAAACTTTATAAATAGTAACTATTGTAATCATGATTCTTTGTAAAGGTTTCCACTGTTTCATTTCCACTTTCAACTTCCACCCCGTGGTAGCAAGCTACCAGGAAATGTAAAATTTTCAGAAGAAGATGAAACATTACAAAGAAATACAATAGACTGTTAATTAATTTGTAAACATTAAACCTAGAGGGGAGATAGAATTCATAGTGCTATTTATGTTTCAGCATTCTGAGAGTGCGCTTTAAATAGTTGTAAAGATAAAGTATTTAGCTTTTAACTCTTTAAGAACTTCTTAAATCTTTTGTCCTTTTTCAAAAAGAGGTTGTTGAACATTACAATACTGGAAGTCAGGATTGGTCCATTTGGGCAATTTGTGCTCCATGACCAGTTCAAGCTTAAGTCAAGTGGAATTTGTCTCTTGAGTGCTCCTACCATCCAAATATGGGTGAAGCGACCTCTGTGACAGGGTGGAAGAAGTTTGTTTTTCGCTTTGGTTTTGTTGTTTTGCCATAGGCTTTGCCCATCATCCATGGTTAGCAAAAATATTGATCAATAACACCGAAGAAGTCTAGGAAACTATTTTCTGTTTTTTCAGGAATGCAGGACTTCTATTCTTTAAACTTTTTTTTTTGTATTGGGGTATAACTGATTAACAAACAGTGAAGGAACTCAGTCATACATATACATGTATCTACTCTCCCCCCAAACTCCCCTCCCATCCATCCAGGCTGCCACATAACATTGAGCAGAGTTCCCTGTGCTCTCCAGTAGGTCCCTCTTGGTTACCCATTTTAAATACAACAGTGTGTACATGTCCATCCCAAACTCCCTAACTATCCCTTCCCCTGGCCTTCCCCCTCGACAACCGTAAATTCATTCTGTAAGTCTGTGGAGGACGCTTGTTCTTGCAATAATGTTGATCTAAGTATTTGGGGACATTCACGGATGCCAATGAGGCGAGGGCTGGAGGGTATGGAGAAGAGGCATAGTAAGCCTGATATTTCTCTTGAAGGAGAGCTGGCTTTGTAGGATTAAGAGAAAGCATTGTGGACAATGGCCATGGAAGCCCTGCATGATATTGAAGCCTCAGTCTGGTTACGGAAGTCAAGGTTCGCTTCAGACACAGTGTGCAAAACTATGTCCACGACCAGGGCCACAGGGATGGGTTTTTTTCAGCATGAAAGAGTCCAATCTTGGAGGAGTTCCACAGACAGTCGTCTGCAGCCAGCAGTGCTCCCGCACGCTGCTGCACTTACTTACATATGTGGGTCACACAAAGGGGAGAGGGGGGCTCTTTGTTCCCTGTCCGCGGGACGACTAAGTTTTGTATGATGTAAATGGAGGCTCAGCACCGCAGTGGATATTGTCTTGGACGCCATGTAGGCACAATAGATCTTAGCCTTTTTCGTAAGAGGATATCTAAAATGATTCTTTCCCCCTGTGTTTTCTTGTTAATCAGAGGCTAACTTTAAAATGTGAAGATGTTTTCATTTGAATAGTTTCAATAAATAGCCGCTTTCCTGAACTCCAAATGTTTCAGCACTGGCTTCTTTGATTTTTTTTTTTTTTTTTTTTTTTCCCCTTGAAAGCCTTCATCCTGGGTAGCTAAGTTGGTTGGCAAAGAGGTGCCTTTCTTACCTGGGTTTCTTCTATAAGCTGAGACTGTTTCAAATATCCAAAAGTGGTTTTAGTTAGTGTCTTGATTTAACATCTTTAAATATCCATCTGTGTGTATCCGGTTTATCTATTTCTACTTTTCTTAATAAAGATGTAAAACTTAAAGTAAAATTGTGGCTGATTGTACTGAATTATGACTCTAAGATAGATTCATCAAATCTCCCAGCTGTATAAGACAGGGCTTACTAATGAAGTTCCCTATCAAAAAGAAAAGCCTAATTTTGATTTGGCTTAGGTAATGAACTTCTTTTTCCTGGTGTGATTGTCTGCATGGGGTGGCTGGAAGAGTGGCAAGAGAGAGTGCGCTCACAGAAGCATTATGCAAAATGTCTTTTGTCTCTTTTTGCTGGGATATATTAAATTTTCAATGTAGTCTATGTAATATAAAATTATGATAATGACTTTTGGCCCACTGTGAAGGCAGCTTGCTGGTCCTGAGCATGTGTGTCTGGCTTGAGCACTGGGATACACTGTGGGAGTTGCCTTTTCTATTAACAAACCTCTAGATACCTAATGATGAATTTTCTTTCACCAAATGTTCTCCTTTTGTCTAAAATACAAGCATTTTCTAAATTGCTTTTGAGAAAAACAAGAGAGGCAGAGAGGTCTCTGGTACTAACAAGGGATATGGAAACAAAGCAAAGGCTTCAGTTAGCATCATTCTTGTAGTTACAAACCAACCAAAAGGTTGTTCCCTGTGCTAGTGAAAATATTTACCGTCTTTTTTGGTATAACTGATGGTATCATCTAGTTAAAGGACAAATTGAACCATTGCCTCAGAAAATATTTCTCTTCCTTCCAGTCATGTGACATTTGATGGCTGAATTTATTATAGATACTTGTAGCAACTTTCAGTATCTATTGGTCCTTCCCATTAGAGGAAATGTTTCTTCTTTTGTTTTTTCCTCTGTCTCCTAAAAAATGTTAAATAATGGAAATGGAGGAAATAATGGAAGCTTTAATATTCTTGTTATTTATCATTTTGGACACAGGTATCTTAAAAATCTTTATGAAGGCATTTTCAAAGATTCTGTATTTCACATCACTTTTAATTTTAAAATGATAGTACTTAGGCATAATAATGGAAGTTATTCTTTAAATAATTGCCACTAAGGCTATCAGCTTATTCTAAACACCACCATCCTTGCTCAGAACACCTTTAGAGCTCTGATTTTAATTGTTCTCAGGGCCAGTTTACAAAATACCCAAAAAAGCCACCACATCACCTGATAAGTCACACTTTATATTTTCTTCATTTTTCATCTCTTTATTGTTGAAGGCCAATATCTTCCTGACCTCATGTTTTATTATCAACTTGACATGATAATAAATTTCTGTTGAGGATTTGACAGTGGTTAGGGAAATTTCTGTGATGTCACAAAGCATAGTGGGATATTTGCTAGAAAGCTAGCTTTGAAGAAATTTCACTAATGCTATGTTGAGAGTGCTGAAAAGAGAATTATAGTGTAGAAAATAGGAGACAGAGTACATGTTGATACTAAATGTCATTTCAAAGTTGTGAGACATTAGATGCTTATTAAGTCTTCTAGTTGTGTTAGCCTATGTCAGGGGAAGGTCAATACCAAGAATATTTGCATATTTGTTTATCACAATGTGAACATCTCTAGCAGGTGTGATTTTGTTTGTAGGCAGATTAATAACTTTGGAACTGATTACCATAACCTATTAGAATAGTTCATTAGAATTGCTTTTAAAAAGCCAACTAATGGGCTCACGTGAACCAGAAATCTCTTAGGTAACTGTCTCCTGAATTTTGTTTCTGGAATAAATAGAAACTCTTGCAAAATATTTATGTTAATGAATGCTTCTGCAACCTTTCTTAGTCACTGAACAAGCATATATAAAGGGAAACCTACTGTAAAGTAATTGAAAATCTAGAAAACCACCCAAGTGTCCATGCATTGGTTAAAATAGACAGCGGTTTTGTGACCACTTACTTGCCTGTATTTTTTCTCTCTCCTGACTTGCCCTCTCAAAGTTCCATGGCCTGGCCAAATTAAGACATGGAAGCCACATCTGTTCCATGTAAGTCCTGCTCTCCTTGTGTGCAGAAGAGCAGTCCAGGAACTTTTGAGGTAGGCAGTAAGGAAAGCAGAGTTAAGAATGAGGTCATGCGTTAGTGAGCTATGATTCCACTGAAGGCTGCCAATAATGAGGCCAGTCCCAATGACCTTATTCCGGTACATTTTATTTGGGGATAAGAGTGTTTGCTGAATCGGGACAATGCTTACAGCAACCCCTTGATCTCTTTGTTTGTTTTTTCTTAAATTTCAAAACTCAGGCGGTGTGTGTCTGAATAACCCAGGTGCTATGCCTGCTGAGTGGCCTGTGCTTGGTAAGCGCCAGAGATCGATGAGGGGGAGGACTTGAAGGATCTAGGAAATGAGGCTGGGCAGGTCCAAGTGGTGTCAGTCTGGTGTATTTGATGAGGTGCCATGCCTGTGCAACAGCTCCACTCCTGGAGCCAAAAGAAAGCATCCTCTGGTCCAATCTCGTTCTTCCATATGTTCCCTTCTTGGTGTTGCAGGGAGGAGGATGGAAGCAGCCCTTTAGGAAAAACGTTTAGTGTTTTAAGCTACACAAGATGATGTTTGCCTAGTAGAAAGACAGTTCTTGGCAGCCAGTTTCTATGTTTTGGCCCTTAATTCTATGTCTGTGTTTTATCAGCTAAACCAGACAAGCGCAAATGAGCAAAAACTTCCTCATGCACGGAACATTGGAAACTTACACTGGTCACCGACAGTCAGCGGTGATGTCGTAGAGAAAGAGAAGGGTCATAGCTCTGTAACTGGAAAACTGGAGCTTATTTTGTTTACATTCATTAGGGTCTGTTGCTGAAAAATCTGAGCATGGAGTAATCATTTACAGATAACCAGGGAGTTGGGAAAGCCTTTGAATTAAAGGCACCCTAACCTATGGACAATAAACACTCTCTTGGAAGCTGACCAGAAAATCCCAAGTCAGATAGATACCAGCAAACTCAGAGCCTCCGCAGACTTCAGAGAGTGTAAAGCCTAATGTAGAAGTACAGGCAGAGTTCAGTCTCTGCCAAAGGGCAAGAAAGTCATTTGCTTCATAGAGTTTTGCCAAATGGAAGGCTTTTCTTGAGTCAGGAGTCAATAAGGGGACCCTAGCACAGAATTTCAGTTTTCTGTGCCCTAAGGAAAAATAGCCCCCAAGGGACTTCCTAACTTTGGGGGACTATTTCACTTCCTAAGATCTTGCAAAGCACACAGACAGGGTTATGGTCAAAGGCATTGCATTTTCTAGCACAATTTGGCAGCATGACAATATCTTTCTTGCTCTTCAAACATAAACACCAAACCCTTTTTCTTAAGTCTTCCTGTGACACAAACATGTAATTTTTCGTTTTACTAGTCAGAGGGTGCTGAGAATGAAATTCTTCAGCTCCAGTCAAAACATTTGTCCAAGAAGCTTAGGCTACCATTTCGATAAAACAGCGGTCTGGTCACCAAGAGCACAGGTCTACTTAATTGTTGGAAACCACAGCATTGTCAAGCTGTCAATTTTCTTTTCTTTTCATCTGCTTCTGGAGATGACTCAGGTCAAGGCAAGGTTCAGTTTATTGGTTTCGTTTGAAGATTTCCTGGAAAAGCAAAAGTGCCTTCGCATTTGGTTTAGTTCATCTCACTCGGTAAACGGTGGAATTTCTGCTTTTTCTCCCTCAACCTAACTCGGAAATAATAAGAGTCTTTTTTAAAGCAGGAAGTTAGAGGCAGGTAGGTCTTCAGTTTGCTTCCGCCAGCTCCATGTGTGTCCATCTCTGTGCTGATCAATGAGTATTTCCCTCTATGAAGCTTACATCGTGCGGGACTTGCTTTCCTCCACGCAAACATCTTTAGCAATATAGCGGGGCTGAAAAAAGTGCCCTCCCCTGTCCTTCTCCCTTGTAGGGATCTGTATCTTAAAGGGATCATTTGTCATTCTTATCAAAATGGCACTGGCCTTCTCCCCCTCAGTCTCCCCAAGTCTTGAAAAACGTAGCCGTTATTATCCCCCTCCCGCTGCCCCTCGTTTTATGCATCTTCCAGATGATTTAACTGAACTGATGCTATGAAGGCTATGCTGACTGGCACTTTTCCCATGCTTAATGTGTTAACAAAAGCCAATGGTGTCAGTTTTAACAGTTTTAGCTAAATTCCCACGACACTCTTAAGAAACGCTGAAACCTCTGCCATGTCTTACCCTGACAGATTCCCTGCCGTCACTGCACACTTAAAATAAATGTCATCCCCAATCAAAAAGTTCACATTTTCTCTGACAATATAATTTGTTACTTTGTTCCTGCGCTCTCTCTCTTTCTTTGGCACCGCGGCCTTAGCCAGAGAGATGCTCCTTTCCTTCACGTTGGCTGCTGTCCTTTTTGTTCTTCCACGTGTCAGGCTGAGATCAGAAAGGGAAGTGGAGAAGAGACGGGCTTTTCTTTTCATTCAGGAAGAGAGAGAAATTTGGAATTTATGGGATGAAGCAAATAAGATATAAATTATAACCTGATACCACAGTCTGATTTCACCCAAAGATCTACTTGCCGTGTTACCCACACAGCACATATAGAGAGAAGAGCAACAGGGTCTCAAAGGAAGAATTTGAACTCCAGTGGACCCAGGTTGGAGTATTTGTTCTCGGTGTAATAGGCAGGTCACTCAACACTTCTGGCCACGATTGTCTCATCTAAGAAAAGGGTGTGTAAAGACTAAATGGAAGGACCTCCCTGGCTGTCCAGTGGTTAGGACTCTGAGCTTCATGGCAGGCGGCATGGGTTCGATCCCTGCCTGGGGAACTAAATCCAACATGCTGCACAGCAAGGCCAAAGAAATAAAAACTTTAAAAATACAGTGAAAAAAAGACAGACCTTGGAGCAGCACCTGGAAGGAAGGCATTCAGAAGACGGCGTTCCTCTCCCGTCTTTTTTTTTTTAACTCTGTATTTCATATTGGGGTGTAGCCGTTAACAATGTTGTCATGGTTTCAGGTGGACAGCAAAGGGACTCTGCCATGCATATACATGCATCCGTTCTCCCCCCAAGTCTCCTCCCCTCTCCCATCTTTGACGTCATGCCTTTCCCAAAGGTCCTGGACTCTGGGACACATAGTACTCCTGTGGCAGCTCTCCTGCATTGACTTTGGGGCATGGCCTTTTGCCGGGTTCTTTGCTCATATGGACGTGTGATCTTTTTGTATTTCTTGCTTGGTGTAGGCACATGGGATGCTTAGTCAACACCCAAATGGTCCCATAAATTCCTCCAGATGGAGAAAAGAGGTTGCCTCCTGTGGGTTCAGAAAAACAGCTAAACAGCCAAAACCCAACCATCTTGTACCCTGTACTTACCTGCCCAATTGAGAAGGGCTCACTGGTGCCCTTTGGCCTGTTGGATGGCCAGGCAGTGCGGGTCAGTGGAGAGAGCAAGGCAGGCAGAGAGCCAGGAGGCCAGCCTCATGCCACCAACTTGCTACAGGAACAAGAGGTCAAGTCAGTTCTCTTCAGCCTCAGTTCCTTGGTTTCATGTGGTGTTAAATCAAGGGCCTTGCATGAAATGATCTTTAAGGGCCTTCCAGAACAAATTATTATAACTTCAAAAGTATGAAAGATCATTCACATACAATTATTATTTTTTGATCACACATTTTCTGTTCACTAGCTTAAAGGCTGTCCACAGACTTCTAAGCTCAGGCTCTGTCGGTACAATCAGCTCCTTTATTCCTGTGCACCCTCCTCCCCACCCCCACCCTCTCCTTTTTCACAGAGAATAAGAGAGGTGGCTTTCACAGCAGCTGGTTAATTTCCCTGGTTTCACACTACTGTTTAATGGTCCGTTTCGTGTGCCACCTCTCTCATCAACTGAAAGATAGGTACAAATTGTACCTATCAAAATTAGACTATGACTCAGGGTTATCTTTCTTCATATTTTTTCCTAGTCTGGTCCTCTAAATAACTTTCTAATGTTTATTTTCCCTAATTAATTCTTTGAATCATTGCTGGTCTCTAACATACTCTTAACATTTTGATGCTGAGAGAGTTGATGCCCTTAACAGCTCAGCTGTTTTCAGAGCTGGAGCGGCTGAGTCGCTGAGAGGGTATCCTCTGTGTGGCTGGACCGGTGTGCGGGCCACATGGGAAGGGCTGAGTGGCAGGGAAGGATGCCCTCCGTACTGTTTTGTGTCTGATTCTACCAGTGGGGCCGCTACTCCAGGGGGTGAGGGTGTCTGAGCGGAAGGCCTTCAGAGAGGCCTGCAAAACTGGTCACTTGTAATATGGAGTCACCAAACAAGGGCTATAGAAAGGAAAAGTCCCAAACCCCCCAGGAATGGAGGACTTCTCTGTGCTCTTATTTAGGATGTGGTGCTGCATAAAGAACAGTGGTCCGATGTCCTCAGAATTAAGCCACTGACTGCCACGTGGCGAGCCTCTTATCCCTTCCCATAGTCAGCTCCTCAGCTGCTAAATGAAGAAGCTGGGCTCGGTGTCTGTCCCAGTTCTTCCCCAGGAGGGGCAAGGCTCACTGCTGGGGTGGATGGGGAGGGTGCGCACATGAGCCCTGTATGTCCGTCAGTCTGTCTGCGAGACTGGAAGAGAGCAGAAACTCTGGACGGGAAGAATGGGGAGGACCTGCTCAATTTCCTGCTGCTGTTCTCCAAGCCAGCCAGAGCAGTCAGTTCCCGTGAAATACGTGAGACCACTCTTCATACCTGTGATTGTTTGCTTAGTGTAGGGTCTAAATGTGGTGATACAAATGAATTGGCCATTACTAGTGAGAGGAATCTCGATAACGCAGTTAGGAACTGTCAGAGGAATCCTCCGAAGAAACAAGAGCAAAACTGGTAGGGACAGCCTGCTTCCAAACCTTCCAGTTCTAACAGAAGAGGAAACCTTTGCCCGAGGTAATACTGTGGGGCAGGGTTTGAAGCAGCATTTTCCATCACTTACAGGTGCCAGAATGTACTTTTTTCCCCCTTTTCTTTTTTTTTTGTTTGTGTTTTCAAAGAAAGCTGTTTGCACTCATGCCCCTCACTGTAGTTGTTCTTGAACACAGCTTTGGCAAGCAGAGTTTTTCTGTGAGGATATTTGTGAGAACGGTTATAGATTTTGGCTGCTTTAGGAAGACTTCATCTTTCTATTAAATTTTAAAAGGGCAGAAATAGAACACTGGTTTTTAATCAGTGTAATCAGGTTTGGGCTGAACTGTGAAGTGGGGAGACTTTACCTGGAGGGTTAGAGGGGGACCCGGGAGGATCTTTCTTGGGAGGTCAGAGGTCACAGGAATAGGAGCCTGGCTTCCTCCCCTGATTTTGCCCAAGGTCACTTGCATTCTCTCCCCCTCGCCCGCCCTCGGTCCAGCAGCCACATCCAACACCGTGATTGACGCGTGCTATCCTGTTGGTTTCATAGCTAGACTTGGTTCTGGGACTGTCTTCTTGAAATTCAACACTGAGGGGTTATCTTGGTGTAGAGAGTGTTCCCACATAACCTAATAGATATCAAATCGTTTTCTTTCTTATGTCAGACCTGAAGTCCAGGGATCTGGGGTCTAGTGCCTAAGCCTCAGTAATCAGCGTGACAGAAGAGACAGCATAGCCTAGTGATTAACACCATGGACTCTAGAGTCCAAACTGTCTGGCCCCGTGTCCTGTCTCTGCCCTCCTCATGTTTGACCTTGAGGGAATCACTCACCCTTATTAGATAAAAATAATAGGTGTATTCATAATAATACCTCATAGAGCTTTTGTGAGAATTAAATAATATGTGCAATGAGCTCAGAGCCATGCCTGACGGCGTAATCACCCAACTGACATTAGATTTACTATAGCTGTTGTTGTATCGTTTTAAATACTTAGCCCGTCTCTTTGTTTTCTTACCTGAAAAATGGAAAGGTTGAACTAGGTGATCTGAAGGTTCCTCTACCCCCAAAGTTTATTAAATTATTGATGGAAAATATTGACCATAGAGAAGTATTTTAGGCAAAGTGACATAAACATAATTTTAACAAATCACTCTGTCCTTTCTACGGTTATTGCATAGAAATGAGCATTTTCTAAGGAAACTGTCTGTAAATTCAGAAAAAGAAAACATTGGAAATCTTACAATTTTTTATATCATTAGGAAATTCATGGTTTGTTCCTTTAAAAAAATGATCTTGTTGATTCACATGAAAGGGGAAAAAGGAAAATTTCTGTCTGTCTACTTCAATTTTCTCTCATTTGAGGTTGAGTAGCAATAATACCTTTTATCTTGTATAATCTTTTAAAACCCTTTACATTTTTAACAAGCTCCTACAGCCATTTATATGTTGTACTGAAATATAATATTGACTAAGCTGACATATATATTAAAAAGCAACCAAGGAATAAAAGGGTATTGTTTTGGTATATAAATCAAAAATAATACAGCAACTGGTCTTTCAGTGATTAAAGCTGCCTTTCCCTTTAATAACTCTCTGAAGAAACAGGAAATGTAATTTCCCTACACCTTTCCTGGGGCTCTCCAATCAGCTAGGTCCTCTGGGGGTTCCCTACTGTATATTCCTTCATCAACATGGAATCCCCCAAGGGACCCACACACACTCTGTTAAAATTAGCTGTGTTCCACATTAGTGACGGGAGCGGAGTATTCCTGTGAGGGGTACACAGTTGTATGGTGCCGCTTCCTGTTTGAGCAAAATCATATCTTTAATTGCAGAGAATTTTTTTCATTACCTGTTAATTGATAAATCATGCTTGCTCCTGCTGCGGTAGCTCGTAGCTTGTGCTGCAAACCTGATTGGGAGGCAGTCTCCAGCCCAACCCCCATTGTCCTTCCACCCCAAACAAAAAGGATAAGACGCATCATCCTGGCCAGAGAAGGAAAACAAGCAGATCGGATCCCTGGGCAGCTGCCTCAACGAGTTGCGTCAAAACAAAAACCAAAGCCAAAAAATATACAAATATATATACACACACATAATACGTGTGTGTGTGTGATAAGATAAATAAGGAGTTTTAAATGTTTCCCTTTCCTTTCTCCCTCCTTTTGTCATTCTTGTCCTTTTATTCATGTTTCTAATCTGGGTAGCAAGAGGCCACTGTCTTGGGAAGAACAGTAAAAATCCTGAGTATAGTGAAATAATTTAGCTGATAATTCCCCACTGTATAATTTTCTACGCTTCCTGCTAGCTGACCTTGTGGGCTCCTGTCAGGTTGCTAAGGGAAATCCAGCAGGACTCCTGCTCTGCCCCTTTACTTTTCAGAAGTATTACAGGACAGAGTGGTGCGTTGGTGGCAGCTTAGTTATGGGGCTGCACGTTCGGTGCTTGATCAAATAGCACAGAGCAGCCCCTCCCCACCACTTGCCTGGGTCTCCCACCCCCTCCCCGCCCCCTTCCCTTGGTGAGAGCTGTAAGATGGAGAAATTGCTGCAAACTGTTGAGCTAGAATTGGGAGCTTGATGGATGTCATCAGAATGTGGCTGGATCCCTTGGGGCGTGGCCGAGGGAGGAGGCTGGCCAAGCTGACGACTTCTAATGGAATGCGGTGCCTTTTATCTCCGAGATGTCAATCTCCGTGCATGTATTGGGTTGAGAGGGAAAACCTGCAACGACTGCACTGAGGGCCGTTTTCAGAGTTGGAAGGCGCACAGCCCCCACTCCCTTCCTGCCTGAAGCCCTCCCTCATCCCATGTCCCCAGTCTTTCTGGGCTGGGTCACCTGCAATTTGGGCAGCAGAGGAGGATAGGGGAAGCAGATGGGGACATTGTCTTTATCATGACATCTCTAGACCAGGCAAAAGTTACCCTGCTCATTATGAATGGGACGTAATACACCATTGATTTGCGTCCAAGTAATTCCCAGGTAATTATAGGCCATCGATCTAACTGAGCAGGAGCTATGGCAGTTGTATTCTGCAAACCTTATGTTGCCTCACACCTGGCGAGGGCAGCACTGTTGTATTAAAAATCTGGAACAGTTAAATCCTTACGCTCCCTTCGGCCACAGGGATAGGTGAAGACTAGGATGATTTCAGAAGTCTCTGGGAAACGTGATGGACTCCATCTGCAGTCTGTTCTGTAAGCCCTGTTCCATAAAGTTTCCTCTGATGATATATACAAGGTAAGACAGCTTCCTGTTGGTGGCTGCTGCCTATAGGCCGCCAACAATAAGACAGGAATTGCATCAGCTGGCTGGTTTCGTGTCTCAGCTGTCACCAAAAGAGTGTAGTAATATTCCTGATTAAATGTCATTACTCTGTAGCACAAAAATGGGAACACTGACATGATGTTGGATCCATTCCTGTTAAAATTCAGCAGTAGTAGCAAAAGTATGTCTGCTGTGGATTCAGCACAGCTATTTTTGTGCTATATTCAATGGCGGGCTTGGAGTTTTTATCAATAAATCTACATTTTATACCTATTGATTTCCTTCTGGTGTTGTTTAACTGGAGAATTAAAAAAAAAATAAAAAGACCTTAAGTAATAGAACATGGAAAACTTTTGTTTCCATCAACGGCTGTTGTCAACTCAGCTCAAAATAATATGGTTATTGTCCCAGGATAAGATACATTGATATTTATCTTACAAGTTGTTTAAGTAACAGGAGGTAAACCTGTACTGTGAGAAAATGAAGTTTCTTTTGTTGCATATGCCTTTTCCTGATGACCCGATACTCAAGAGTGTCTCCATGTAGGTATGTTTAGACACAATAGTTTCCACACTTAGGAAGTGTGTTACTTATGTCATATTCTCTTTCGATGGCCTTTATGTCTGCAGGAGGCCAATATATGTGTGTGGATGGAGCAGAAAAAGGAAAAGTATGGAAAGAATTTTAAAAGTCAGTTCTGAGGAAATAGTCATAGACTGTTATTTCTCTTTGCCAGATTTAGAATTGCATCATTGCTGAATCTTCATCCCAAGAAAATAAACTATAAAACCTGGTCGTTTGTCTACTTCCAGTTCCTTTAGCTGATTACAAGCTCGCAGCCAGATGCAGGCAAACAGAGGGAGTGAAGAGAGACGTTTGACTCCCAACCACAAGTGCACATAGAATCTCTATGACGGCCACGTTACTACATTCATCTAGATTAGTATAATGAATTGGACTGTACTTTCCATCGTTAGTAGATGGGATTATTTCTTAAACTCCGCCGAGAGACCTGAGAACGGGATATCTGAAGCTGCGGCTTCAGGCGCACATGCCGTGTCCACTGACCTGGTGTTTAGTAGATGATGATCATCACTGCCTGAGCGCACATGTGAATCATAAGAATCCTACCTGTCCAAGGGGCCAGCACACCTTTCACTTGCGGAAACCGATGGGTGCTGGCATGCCTTTCCCACCAATGAACAGGTAACTCTCTCCTGTCGGGACAGAAGGTAGTAGAATTTACGTTCCCATTTGGCATCTGCGTGCTTCCAGATCAGGGCTTTGTCTCCTCCTCTTGCTAGATAAGTTGAAACATTGACAGGCAGCATGTTCCCTTTTTTCCCCTTTTATTACAGTAATTTATAAGATATTTTAGCTAACAGGAGAACGGCCCAAGGGGGCATTCTCATGTTAATTACCAAATGTGGGCTTGTCAAAATCAAATAGCTCCAGGAATAATGCAAGTAGGTCTGCATCATATTATTGTTTGGCCCTCAACCCAATATTAGCTACTTTTGAAAATCTGGGTTCATTAGGCTTTTATATTTAAAAGAAGAATCACTACCGGGGGCCTTCAGACAAATCTAAGTCACAGTCAGCAGCTCAAGAGTTTAATGTACATGACATTAAAAAATATGTACTCAGGGAAACATAAAACAAAATAAAACAAAAAAGTCCTGTGCCTGAGATTGAAGTATTTATTTTCTGTCTGTATGAGCAATCTGAAATTGAAGATAGTGTTTTCCTATATGATTGTTTCAGGCATGTGCAGCTGCTCTTGTTTTATTCCTAAACATCCTGCAGTTAGTGTGATCATCAAATTGGTGAATCCAAACTGACTGAAAAAGTGAGGAGTTATAAAATACTAATATAATAGACATACGAATGTATTGTGTGTTGTTTAGTTGTTGCTCACTTGGGTCCAACTCTTTGCAGCCCCATGGTCTGTAGCTCACCAGGCCCCTCCACCCATGGGATTTCCCAGGCAAGCCTACTGGAGTGGGTTGCCATTTCCTTCTCCAATAACATTTGTAGTATATAGTATTATTGATTAAGTAACACATTCTCAAAACTATTCAGAGATTTGTAGTTTGAGATACAGAATTATCTGCTTTATTTGGTCTCTCTTTTTCTCTGCCTTTGAGATCGATCGCATTTTTAAGACCAAAATTTTAGATAAGGAGAGGCAAATAAATGTTTCTTTAAAAAACCTCTCCCTTCCCCATATTCTGCTGTGTTCTTGGCTGATACAAGAGTAAAAGTAGGTAGAATTGGTGGCAATGTCAATGAAGGACATAAGTAAACAGCTGGTGATGTCAACAAGAAGTTAAAAGTAAGATTTGCTACACTAAACTACAATGTGGGCAATTCTCTTGTGGATAATCGAGTTCACTATATATACAAGTGAGAATTAATTAGAGACGTGCGAACTGTTAAAGTACTAGCTAAAGGATATTACCATAGAGGCTGTGGTGAATCAGAGCTTGAATATTCAACTCCCGGTGTTTATCTGTAAGCATTTATTCAACATCTACTATATACTAGGCTCCTTTTGAGACATCAGGGATGTAAAGACAAATACAACATAGTGGTGCCATAAAGGAACTTGGATCAAATGAGGCACCAGATATGCAAATGAACAATTGCATCACAATGTGGTATTTATCTCCCAGAGGCTATGTACCAGGAAAAGGGATCTTAAGCTTCCTGGGAAGCTCAGAGAAGACAGGAAAAGAGCTCCCTCACTGATATTTGAAGAAGAAGCAGGAGCTTGCAAGGCCAGAGAAGTACTTTCCTGTTTCTGAAAAACCTCTGGTTGTTCAGTTGCTAAGTCCTCTGTGACCCCATGGACTGCAGCATGCCAGGTTTCCTTGTCCTTCACCAACTCCCAGAGTTTACTCAAACTCATGCCCATTGAGTCAGTGATGCCATCCAAACATCTCATCCTCTGTCGCCTTCTTCTCCTCCTGCCCTCAGTCTTTCCCAGCATCAGGGTCTTTTCCAGTGGGTTGGCCCTTTTCATAACGTAGCAAAGTATTGGTGCTTCAGCCTCAACATCAGTCCTTCCAGTGAAAATTCAGGGTTAATTTCCTTTAGGATTGACTGGTTTGATCTCCTTGCTGTCCACGAGACTCTCAAAGAGTCTTCTCCATCCCCTTGAAGTATCATAAATATCCTGGGTGGAATCCAATGATGCAAGGTGTGCCAAGGAATGGAGCACACCTCACTATTGCAGACCTTGCAAGCCATACTGAGGAGTACCAGCTTCATCTTGCAACCCGTGGGTTCTCCTGAGGAAGTTTAAGAGGAGAGTGACTTGCTCACATTTCCCTATCATTCTGGCATCAGTGTGGACTGAAGAGGCACTATTGGAAGCCAGAGGAACAGGATTTTTCCACTTAGGTATGCCATACTCGAATACTTTGGCCACCTGGTGCGAAGAAATGACTCATTTCAAAAGACCCTGATGCTGGGAAAGATGGGAGGTGGGAGGAGAAGGGGACGACACAAGATGAGATGTTTGGATGGCATCACTGACTCAATGGACATGAGTTTGAGTAAACTCTGGGTGTTGGTGATGGACAGGGAGGCCTGGCGTGCTGCAGTCCATGGCGTCTCAAAGAGTCAGACACGACTGAGCGACTGAACTGAACTGAACTGATGCCATACTCGGGGGTTCTCTGATAGCTCAGTTGGTAAAGAATCCGCCTGCAATGCAGGAGACTGCCGTTCCATCCCTGGGTCAGGAAGATCTGCTGAAGAAGGGATAAGCTACCCACTCCAGTATTCTTGGGCTTCCCTTGTGGCTCAGCTGATAAATAATCCAGCTGCAATGAGGGAGACCTGGGTTCCATCCCTGGGTTGGGAAGATCCCCTGGAGAAGGGAGACGCTACCCACTCCAGTATTCTGGTCTGGAGAATTCCATGGACTGTATAGTCCATGGGGTCATGAAGAGTCGGACAAGACTGAGTAACTTTCATTCATGCCACACTCGAGAAACAAAGAAAGTCAGTTTTAGATTAGATTGATTATATTTTTTTAATTAATACACTGTTTCTTAGACCAATTTTAGGTTCACAGAAGAACTGAGTAGAAATAAAAAGTACAGAGAACTCCCTTATACTCCCCCAACCCCACACCTGGATACCCCTGTTTTTAACATCTTGCATTGGCTGTGGTACATTTGTTACAAATGATGAACCAATATTAATACATTACTGCCAATTAAATAGTTTCACTGCCCTAAAAATCCACTGTGCTGCCCCCCTCCTCTCAAAACCCTAGTAACACTGATCTTTTTGCTGTCTCCATAACTTTGCCTTTTCCAAAATGTCAAATAGTTGGAATCATACAGGATGCAACCTTTTCAGATTGGCTTATTTTACTTATTAATACAGTCGACACAAAAGAATGCAAGAGAAGACTCTACACATGGACATCACCAGATGGTCAATACTGAAATCAGATTGATTATATTCTTTGCAGCCAAAGATGGAGAAGCTTTATACAGTCAGTGAAAACAAGACTGGGAGCTGACTGTGGCTCAGATCATGAACTCCTTATTGCCAAATTCAGACTTATATTGAAGAAAGTAGTGAAAACCACTAGACCATTCAGGTATGACCTAAATCAAATCCCTTATGATTATACAGTGGAAGTGACAAATACATTCAAGGGATTAGATCTGATAGACAGAGTGCCTGAAGAACTATAGACGGAGGTTCGTGACATTGTACAGGAGGCAGGGATCAAGACCATCCCCAAGAAAAAGAAATGCAAAATGGCTGTCTGAGAAGGCCTTACAAATAACTGTGAAAAGAAGAGAAGCAAAAAGCAAAGGAGAAAAGGAAAGATATAAGCANATAGACAAGAGTGCCTGAAGAACTATAGACGGAGGTTCGTGACATTGTACAGGAGGCAGGGATCAAGACCATCCCCAACAAAAGAAATGCAAAAAGACTAAATGGTTGTCTGAGGAGGCCTTACAAATAGCTGAGAAAAGAAGAGAGGCTAAAGGCAAAGGAGAAAAGGAAAGATACACCCATTTGAATGCAGAGTTCCAAAGAACAGCAAGGAGAAATAAGAAAGCCTTCCTCAGTGATTGGTGCAAAGAAATCCAGGAAAACAATACAATGGGAAAGACTGGAGATCTCTTCAAGAAAATTAGAGATACCAAAGGGACATTTCATGCAAAGATGAGCATAGTAAAGGACAGAAATGGAATGGACCTGACAGAAGAAGAAAATATTAAGAAGAGGTGGCAAGAATACACAGAACTGTACAAAAAAGACCTTCATGACCCAGATAACCATGATGGTGTGATCACTCACCTAGAGCCAGACATCCTGNTAAAGGACAGAAATGGAATGGACCTGACAGAAGAAGAAAATATTAAGAAGAGGTGGCAAGAATACACAGAACTGTACAAAAAAGACCTTCATGACCCAGATAACCATGATGGTGTGATCACTCACCTAGAGCCAGACATCCTGGAATACAAAGTCAAATGGGCCTCAGAAAGCATCACTACAAACAAAGCTAGTGGAGGTGATGGAATTCCAGTTGAGCTATTTCAAATCCTGAAAGATGATGCTGTAAAAGTGCTGCACTCAATATGCCAGCAAATTTGGAAAATGCAGCAGTGGCCACAGGACTGGAAAAGGTCAGTTTTCATTCCAGTCCCAAAGAAAGGCAATGCCAAAGAATGTTCAAACTACTTCACAATTGTACTCATCTCACATGCGAGCCAAGTAATGTTCACAATTATCCAGGTCAGGCTTCAACAGTACATGAACTATGAACTTCAGATGCTCAAGCTGGATTTAGAAAAGGCAAAGGAACCAGAGATCAAATTACCAATGTCTGTTGGATCATGCAAAAAGCAAGAGAGTTCAAAAAAAACATCAACTTTTGCTTGATTGATTATGCCAAAGCCTTTGACTGTGTGGATCACAACAAACTGTGGAAAATTCTTCAAGAGATGAGAATACCAGACCACCTGACCTGCCTCCTGAGAAACCTGTATGGAGGTCAAGAAGCAACAGTTAGAACCGGACATGGAACAACAGACTGGTTCCAAATTGGGAAGGAGAATGTCAAGGCCGTATATTGTCATCCTGCTTGTTTAACTTATATACAGAGTACATCATGCAAAATGCCAGGCTGGATGAAGCACAAGCTGGAATCAAGATTGCTGGGAGAAATATCAATAACCACAGATACACAGATGACACCACTTTCACTTATGGCAGAAAGTGAAGAACTAAAGAGCCTTTTGATAAAAGTGAAAGAGGAAAGTGAAAAAGTTGGCTTAAAATTCAACATTCAGAAAACGAAGATCATGGCATCTGGTCCCATCATTTCATGGGAAATAGATGGGGAAACAATGGAAACAGTGAGAGAATTTATTTTTCAGGGCTCCAAAATCACTGTAGATGATGATTACAGCCATGAAATTAAAAGAAGCTTGCTCCATGGAAGAAAAGTTATGACCAAACTAGAAAGCATATTAAAAAGCAGAGAAAAAAAAAAAAAAAAAACCTTTACCAACAAAGGTACATCTAGTCAAAGCTATGGTTTTTCCAGTAGTCATATATGGATGTGAGAGCTGGACCATAAAGAAGGCTGAGCATCGAAGAATTGATGCTTTTGAACTCTGGTGTTGGACAAGACTCTTGAGAGTCCTTTGGACTGCAAGGAGATCCAACCAGTTCATTCTAAAGGAATTCACTCCTGAATATTCATTGGAAGGACTGATGCTAAAGCTGAAACTCCAATAGTTTGGCCTCGTGATGTGAAGAACCAACTCTGGAAAAGACCCTGATGCTGGGAAAGATTGAAGGCAGGAGGAGGAGGGGATGACAGAGGATGAGATGGTTGGATGGTATCACTGACTCAATGGACATGAGTGTGAGTGAACTCCAGGAGTTGGTGATGGACAGGGAGGCCTGGCATGCTGCAGTCTTTGGGGTCACAAAGAGTCAGACACGACTGAGTGACTGAACTAACGACTGACTGATTTTTTAATATGTGTTTATATTTCCTGCATGTCTTTTGGTGGTTTGATAGCTCATTTCTTTCTATTTCTGGATAATATTTCATTGTCTGGATATACCACAGTTTGTTTATTCTTTTATCTATCGAAGGATATCTTGGTTGCTTCCAAGTTTCTTTTGGCAGTTATGACCAAATAACCTAGTCTGTTTTGGATTGGATAGAGATTTGTTTTAAATTCATTTTTCTTTAATACATGCATTCTTATAAACTCACAAACACAACTATAACCCTCTGAATTTACTTTTCTCTTCCAAGAAATAAAACTTCATTGTAATAATTGATCACTACACTTAAAATGCACACGTATTTTTAAATGCAATAGATTTTTTTCCAAAAATCAAATTTCTGAAACTAACATCATATTTGTTGGCTCCTCTCCAAATCATTCTGGATCTCATCTTTAGTGGGCCTTTTTTCTAAAATGTTTTTTTTGTTTGTGGTTAGGCACATTTCTTAAATTCTCCTTTTCCCTGTTTTCTTTGTTGACAAAAGCAATACTGTTAATAATAGCATCTAATTCATAGCTGTTATTTCCATTCTCTCAATGAGAATTATGTAATGGATGAGGACAAATGCCTAACAAACAGTAAGGGCTTAACAAGATTTAGCCGTTGTTATGATTAATGCTGTTACTCTGCTGAAGAGTCTGCAGTCTTACTTATACTACTCTATACCTTCCCCCATTTCTGTTGCCTACAAACCAAAATCTAAAGCCCCTATTTCAGAGTTCAGGGCTTCCACAGCCTGGCCTTTATTGCTGTCGTGGGGTTGTTGTATATGCCCACGCTAAAATCTCCTTTTCATTTCAGGCTGAATACTCACCTTCCCCGAACAAAGCTTCCTCCTTGTTCTCTCTCCTACACTTGCCCATCCAGCCCCCACACTCACTAAAAGTGTGGTGCATCTCTGTATTTCAAGTATAGCTTTGCAGCATTTGTCAATCTGAGCTTCATTAAGGTACTCCTGACCAATAATACAAGCCTGCAGTGTTTTTTAAATGCAGAACAGACCTTATGAATCACTTGGCCCGAATGAATAGACCAAGTCCAAGAGAGGTCAAGTGGTTTATCCAAGTTTATGCTGCTGGAGGCTCTCAGAGTTAGATGGCCTTTCTGACAGTGCCAAAAAATACAAGTGCAGCCATTACCGTAACTTAATTCTTCAGTTTGTTTTTATTCTGAATTTTACATGACGTCCCAAATATGTACTAATCATTGGAGTTGTTAGGGCTAAAGTGTTCTCTGAATTTCCAAGAGTTGTCTGAGTGTACTTGTCTCCTAAGTAAGCAAGTTTCAAAAGATAGAGTTCTGTCCACTTGATGGACATTTCTGGAATGTTTGTATATGGCTCCTCTTTAGCTATTTAATAATCTCTAGGAGGTAAATGTTTCTTTTGAGTTATTTTACATATGACACAAAACAGAGCTGCTTCTTCATTTAAATAGTTTTTTAAATAGTACACTAGTAAAAAGAAGGAGGTAACTATGTGTATAATTGATTGAAACTATGGAGGGAATAGAAAAACAACGTAGTTATTAATAATCCTTCTATTTATATAGCATGAACTATTCATTGGAGGAGCTAGAACATAGATATTGCTTCATTTGCATTTATAACATTACTGTGTAGAATGTAAGCGTAATATCAACAGCCTGACTTCATTCATGAGCTTGCAGCCTACAACGTTAGGAGCTAGAGGAAAAGAGGGATATTTTCTGGTCAATTTGATCGTGGAAGGAAAGGTTCTGAGAAGCCAAGGATTGCTTGTGAGATCTGGAAGTAGGTTCATGAATTTGACAAAAGTGCTGGGGTATTACTACGTGGGGAGTGAAATCCACTTTCAGGTTTTCAAGAATCTTTATTCTTGTGAGTTGTCCTGCGCTCAGTCACTCAGTCATGTCCGACTCTTTGCAACCCCAGGACTGTAGCCCACCAGGCTCCTCTGCCCGTGGAATTTTCCAGGCAGGAATAGTGGAGTGGGTTGTTATTTCCTTCTCCAGGGATGAGTTGTCATGGAAGAGTCTTACCTTGTTTCTTAAGGCTCTTCCTTGGATCCAAATTCCTAAATTGCAAAAAATTTTAAATACAGGCAAAACTTAATTTGTGAGGGCCATTGAAGGGAGATACAGTGCACAAACATTATACTAATGTCAGAAAGCTTGCTACAACTAAAAAGTGAACGTAAGATCAAATAAACCATTTCCCAATTTTGCATTTACGTAGTGGTCAAATATTTGCAAAATATGAGCTTATATTTACATTAAAACTTATTGTGCCAGGCACTACAGAGTAACAGCAAATTTATGATTTAGAAACAGCAAAATCACAGCCAATTCACACCTTTCTTCTACTACGACTAATACTAACAATAAAGCAATTTTGAAAACTAAATCTATCCTGCAAATTTCCCTGGAGAAAATTTATGACACTCTTTTACACACACACACAAATATAAACATACACAAAGCCCATATTCAGTTCAGTTCAGTTGCTCAGTCATGTCTGACTCTTTGTGACCCCATGGACTGCAGCACATCAGGCTTCCCTGTCCATCACCAGCTCCCGGAGCTTCCTCAAACTCATGTCCATCAAGTTGGTGATGCCATCCAACCATCTCATCCTTGTCGTCCCCTTCTCCTCCTGACTTCAATTTTTCCCAGCATCAGTATCTTTTCTAATGAGTCAGCCCTTTGTACCAGGTGGCCAAAGTATTCAGCTTCAGCATCAGTCCTTACACTGAATATTCAGGATTGATTTCCTTTAGCATTGACTGGTTTGATCTCCTTGCAGTCCAAGGAACTCTCAATGTACCCAAATCTACTTTTTTAGTCAATTTTATCCTAAATTACTTGAAGCAGCACCTACTTATTTCATTGCCACTTAGCCAAAGAGATAATTGATTCTATCTTGTTAGCTTGTAATTGAACTTGTTTCACATACACACAGGCACACAGACATGGCCTATTCAAAAAGATTCCCTTGAGGAAGAGAGATTGAACTATAAGTTGAACTTAAGTTATGTCTTGATATCTCTTAGTATTAGGCCAAATTTGCTCAACATCCATAGACTTCTTTGAAATTTGTTAATCAGACAGTTCTACAAACTGTAAGGTATACAATGCCCAACCCTTGAATTGAATCAGAGACCTCATTTCATTCGGACAATGAATCTGATAAATACTAAGACTAATGTTCAACAATGGATTGTTGTCTGCCATATTCCCATTTGGCTAGTTAAGATTCAATTTTCATTGTAAATGGTATGTATATCTATGGCTGAGTCATGTTGATAAATGAAAGAAACAAGCACAATATTGTAAAGCAATTATCCTCCAATTAAAAATAAATAAATTAAAAAAATAAAAAGCCAGCAGAAAATCCACCCCTCCCTTTGAGGTATAAACTGTTAAATTATGAGATCAAATACTGTGTTGAAGGTGAAGTCATATCTCAGACTGATAAGATCTGATGCATGGGTACTCTTTGAAGTACTAGTGGTAGCCATGTCACGTCAACTAATTAAAGTCATTTTTATATATGTACAGTGCACATAAGTGGTGTTCAGGAAATTTTGTTTGATTGTTTTAGCATCGTGCCACACTAGAAAATTCCATACACAATATGGAACTAACTAAAGTAGAACTGGATTTATGATGATCATAACTTGGATTTATATAACTCAAAGCATTTGTGCATGCATATTTCTAATACCTATGGCTTAAAAATAGCAGTTTTTGAAGCTGTATTTATATACCATGGAGGAGTATTTTTATCAGGCATGAGGACTATCAGTGTCATTAAGTCATTATTGGTTCCGACAATTAAAAATAAGATCAAAGTTTGAACTTCCCTGGTGGTCCACTGGTTAAGACTCTGTGCTCCCAATACAGGGGGCTCGGGGTTAATCCCTGGTCAGGGAACTAAGATTCTGCATGCTGCACCACATGGCCTAAAAAACTTTTTTTTTAATCAAAATAGCTTAACAAGTGGGAGTCATCTGTAAAACATAATCAGGGAAGGAAATCCGAATGAGAATTAAGAAAAAGGAAAAGTGTTCAGGACAAATAAAAGAAGCAAAAAATAAAGAATTGCTCTGAAATTAGCTTGCATTTAAATGATAAATTTATAAAAGCAGCTTCAATTCTTCAGCTTTTGTCATTTCATCACGCTGCTCATAAAAAAAAAAAAAAAAAACAATCTGATTACCAGTGCTTTTATTAACCTATTACATGGTTTCTGAAGCATGGCCCAAGTGGCCGGTAAACTAAGGAGAGAAAAAGAAGCAGTTCCAGAGCTGATGTTTATAAGTAAGATATAAAAAATGATAACAATCCCTTTAGCGCATCCCCATTCGATGTCTTTTCAAAGATCCTTCTACTTGTTAATGAGTAGAAGGGGAAACAGAAGGAAAAAAATAAATGATACAGCTGCAAATATAAGACTAGAGACTCTTGGTCTCCTAACCTTTAAAAACTGAAAATAGAGAGATTTAGAGAAACCTAGAGAGCATTCTGGGGCTTTCCTGGTAGCTCAGCTGGTAGCTCAGCCTGCAATGCAGAAGACCCCAGTTTGATTCCTGGATCGGAAAGTTTCCCTGGAGAAGGGATAGGCTACCCACTCTAGTATTCTTAGGCTTCCCTGGTGGTTCTGACAGTAAAGAATCTGCCTGCAGTGCAGGAGACCTGGGTTCGAACCCTCTGTTGGGAATATCCCCTGGAGGAGGGCTTGGCAGCCCAGTCCAGTATTGTTGCCTGGAGAACCCCATGGACAGAGGAGCCTGGCAGGCTACAGTCCATGGGATCGCAAAGAATCGGACACAACTGAGCGACCAAGCACAGCACAGAGAGCAATCTGTCTCTAGTTTTCATGAGAAAGCTAAGATCCGTATCAGTTCCATGCCTTACCAAGTGTCAAGCATCGGTTCTTGGTTCTCAACCTCTCAAGTGTTCCTCTAAAAGATGCTGGACTGACAGTTTATGAAAATAACAATTAGTGGAGTGAATTGGAATTGCTTACAAGGTCTAAAGGGGACTATTTATCCAAAGGTTAAAGAAGGACTCATATCTCTCATCTTTTAAGAGGAGCTGGGTTCATCCAAACCGGCACCCTTTGAAGTGCTTCTAAATTCTGAGAACCCAAAATGATTAGTAACTAAATATGGAATGAATGTTTCTTATAGAAAGTGTAGCAGGTCACGGTAGACCAAGGTTATATTAGAAAACATATTTTTCTATGAATGTTAACACATTATTGACTCGGGAATTTTTGCAGAAACTAATACCTATGGCCAGCAGTTTGTTATGTAAGTGAATACAGAAACATCTCTGTTCAGTCATGTTCAGATAACAAAGTGTTAGTCACTCAGTTATGTCTGACTCTTGGCAACCTCATGGATTGTAGCCCACCAGGCTCCTCTGACCATGGAACTCTCCAGGCAAGAATACTGGAGGGGGTTGCCATTCCCTTCTCCAGGGGATCTTCCTGACCCAGAGCCCAAACCCAGGTCTCCTGCATAGCAGACAGATTCTTTCCCATTTTAATATGTCTCCAGTCAATAAGTTGTTTAATATACACCTTAAGGCACATTAGAGTCACATATTAAATCAGTGACCACCCTTATGGCAGAAAGTGAAGAGGAACTGCAGAGCCTCCTGATGAAAGTGAAAGAGGAGAGTGAAAAAGTTGGCTTAAAGCTCAACATTCAGAAAATGAAGATCATGGCATCCAGTCCCATTACTTCACGCGAAATAGAAAACAGTGGAAACAGTGTCAGACTTTATTTTCCTGGGCTCCAAAATCACTGTAGATGGTGACTGCAGCCATGAAATTAAAAGACGCTTACTCCTTGGAAGAAAAGTTATGACCAACCTAGATAGCATATTCAAAAGCAGAGATATTACTTTGCAGACTAAGGTCCGTCTAGTCAAGGCTATGGTTTTTCCAGTAGTCATGTATGGATGTGAGAGTTGGACTGTAAAGAAGGCTGAGCGCCGAAGAATTGATGCTTTTGAACTGTGGTGTTGGAGAAGACTCTTGAGAGTCCCTTGGACTGCAAGGAGATCCAACCAGTCCATTCTGAAGGAGATTGGCCCTGGGATTTCTTTGGAAGGAATGATGCAGAAGCTGAAGCTCCAGTACTTTGGCCACCTCACGCGAAGAGTTGACTCATTGGGAAAGACTCTGATGCTGGGAGGGATTGGGGGCAGGAGGAGAAGGGGACGACTGAGGATGAGATGGCTGGATGGCATCACTGACTCGATGGGCGTGAGTCTGAGTGAACTCCAGGATTTGGTGATGGACAGGGAGGCCTGGCTTGCTGCGATTCATGGGGTCGCAAAGAGTCGGACACGACTGAGCGACTGAACTGAACTGACCAGTTGATTCACACTCGTCTCTTAAGTAAATTGATGAATTCAGTGTACAGAGCTCAGGGCTGTGATTCAGGAGACTTGAATCTTACCTCCTTCCCTTAAACCAAGTAGATGCCTAACCAGGTAGTCTTCTTACCCCCATGGAATGAGGAAATTGCATGAGAACACCTAGCTCAATAGTTTTTGATTTTGAAAATATTAATCTTCAGTTCAGTCAGTTCAGTTCAGTCACTCACTCATGTCTGACTCTTTGCGACCCCATGGACTGCAGCAGGCAGTCCTCCCTGTCCATCACCAGCTCCCGGAGTTCACTCAAACTCATGTCCATTGAGTTAGTGATCCCATCCAACCATCTCATCCTCTGTCGTCCCCTTCTCCTCCTGCCTTCAGTCTTTCCCAGCATCCAGGTCTTTTCAAATGAGTCAGTTCTTCTCATCAGGTGACCAAAGTATTGTAACTCAGTAAGGAGGTTTTATTAATGTTGTTGCTTTCCCCTTTGACCTCGCACTTTTCTCTTTATCATTTCTGTTTTTTATCGTAAATTGAGTCTTAGCCCAACATTTCAATCTCCAAAGATACCATTATATATGGAAAAATATAAAGTACACTTTATGACAGTGTGATGGACAAGCTTTTGAAGCAAAAAGCACTGCTTGCTTATTTTGACTCTGTCTTGAGAACCACAGTGCATATTATTATTGTTTATATCTCTAATTATCATCCTAATCCTAAGTAGAGGAAAGTATGGCTCAGATTTTTAGTCAGTGTAATACTGACTACATAAAGTAGAATTAGATTAAGCAGAAGTGGACAGAGTCTCATCCCAAATCATGTGCTTTATGTTTGATCAAACCAAAACACCCATGAATGTCTGAATGTATATGAATTACACCTTCCTGACTAGACCAAGTTTCACTTCCCACTCTTAAACTTGTTCTTGACTTTTCCCAGTTTTATTGAGATATAACAGACACATCACCTTCTATAAAAGGCATACAGAATAATGATTTTACATTTGTTCCTAATGTTTTTTATCCTTCCTTTTCTCTCATTTTGATTTAAAACTTAGTGATTTCTGTTCTCTCTGATAATATTATTTATAACACAATTTACTGATGTTTCTCTGCAACAACCCATAACCAAGATTTCTTTTTTCTTTTCTTCATATTCACAAGCTGCCTTCATCTCAATGAGAAGGAGAAAACCTTTGTGTGAGAAATTTCTTAACTTCTTCATCATCTTAATCAATAATGTTTCAGGTCCACAGAGAAGGAGATAAATGTATTAATATATTAGAGCTTGATTTTGCCTCTTGAATGTATACTGAAAACCATTCATCTGTTTAGTAGAATATGCATGATTCCAGGTTTTGAATGTGGCCTTATTTTTAAATATTAGACATTTCTAAGTATAATGTATTTTTAACTGCAATAATCAGAAAATTAAACTTAAAACCATGAAAATATAGAGGATTAGAACATATTCAAATAACCTGAATGTCCATGACAGTTCATCAGTCAAAAATTATCTATTTTTCAAATATTTTTCTGTACCCCTGCCCAGGACTCCAATTATTCACATATTAAGCTGCTTGAAGTTATCTCACAGCTCAGTGATGCTTTGTTCATTTTTTTAAAGTCCTTTTTCTCTTTGTGCTTCATTCTAGATAGTTTTTATTCCCGTGTCTTTAAATTCACTAATCTTTTCTTCTGTGATGTCTAATCTGCTGTTAAATCCACCCAGTGTATTTTTTATCTCTTAAAGTTCAATATGTCTTTTTATGTCTTTTATGTCTCTACTAGCTACGCTTAGTGTTTCTTCTACCTCTTGAATGCATGGTTATGATCACTTTTTTAATGTCCTTGTCTGCTGATTTTATCTGTGACATTTCTGTGTCTGTTTTACTTATTGACTCGTCTTTGCTGTATACACTGCGTTTTCCTGCATGCTGAAGGGACCTTATTGTGACATGTCTGGCATATTGTGAATTTTACCCTGTTAGGTGCTGTGCTTAGTCAAATAGTGTGTCCAACTCCTCGTGACCCCACAGACTGTAGCTGCCAGGCTCCTCTGACCATGGAATGCTCCAGGCAAGAATACTGGAGTGGGTTGGCATGCCCTCCTCCAGGGGATCTTCCCAACCCAGGGACCAAACCCAGGTCTCCTGCATTGCAGGCGGATTCTTTACCATCTGAGCCACCAGGGAAGCCCTGTTAGGTGCTAGTGTTTTTGTATGTATATAATATGTTGAGCTTTGTTCTGGGAAGCATTTAAGTTAATTTGATCCTTTGGAGGCATATTTATCTATTTTTCATGGAATCAGGGCAGCCTTTGATTTAGGGCTAATTTTCCCCCACAACTGAAGCAGTACCCTTCCAAATATTCTACTCAGTGTGGTAAACATATTGAAGTAAAAGAATTTCTGCTCAGATCTGTGAGAACACAAACTCATGTATGCTGTGGGGAATTTTACTCCACTCCTCTCAAGAAGGAGTCATATAGCTGAGTCGTAAAGAATCTGCCTGCAATCAGGAGATCTGGGTTCAATTCCTGGGTCAGGAAGATCCCTTGGAGAGGAAAATGGCAACCCACTCCAGTATTCTTGCCTGGAAAATCCCATGGACAGAGGAGCCTGGCAGGCTACAGACCAAAGGGATTGCAAGAGTCAGACACGACTTAGTGACTAAACCACCACCAGCCGCATGGTGGCTATTTAAATTAAAATTAAATAACACTCAAATCTTTAATCACACTAGCCAAAGTTCAGGAGCTCAGAGTTCCTCAAGCAGAGTCCCAGATCTTCTCTCTAGGTCAGTCTCTCCTCTCTGGGGCTCTGCTTTAGAAACCCTGTGTTAGCCTCTTGGGCTCCCAGCTCACGACGACTCCATATTTACCCTGGCTTCCCCTCCCTCCTCTGTGGCTGAAAGCCCTCTAGACAAGCTGGGCAAGTTGGGATTCACATCACATCTCTCTCAAGATCACCTGCACTGCTTCATATCCGGTGTCTAGAAAATGCTGTATCATGTGCTTTGTCCAGTTTTTCTTACATGTTTAAGAGTGGAAGGTACGTCTTTTTCCTGTCTTCTATCTTGACCAAGACCATTATAAATTAAATGTTCATTGACCACCACTTTCAGAGTTAGAAAGATACAGTCCTCTAACTGGGGGAGGTAGGTTTCAGAGCAAGAGCTCGGTTCCACTGACTTTCATTAAAAGATCCATCTGTTCCGTCTGCCCAAACCTGGCACCTGAGATGTCTGGGGGAGGCTGGGGTCAGGGGTCCAGGAGTGGTGTGAGTAGGACACACAGATGCCTGACACACTGCCATTCCAATCACAAGCTTCTGCGCCCCACAGAGCACCTGTGTTCTGAACTTTTTGTAAGTACTTACTCGGCTTCCTGGGTAAAACTTCTTCAAATATTAGTTAAGTAATTCTCAGGGCTCCTCCTGTTGTTCCAGGGCTTCTGGCCCAGTGGTGGGGAAAAGGGAGCAGTAAGTTACTGTATTCTTCGCTTCCTACTTTTATATGCAGATATTTCATTTCTTCTACAAATGTGTAAGTCTTTCCTTCCTCCCTTTCACTGTATTTTCATTTAGAGGGGATAAGAAAGAACACATTTAGTAAAATTATATGTATACCTATAATTAGACAAAATTGTAATTATATGTAAAATTATAATTTTTATAAAATTATAATTCTGCCCGAGATTTTTCTTCCAAGAGTTTTTGACCAAAATATAAATTTTGCCACCAGTAAAGCCAGTCTTGAGTGTGTAGGTGACTTGTGACCCAAATCAGGTTCCTTCCCAAATGCTGCCTGAGAAGGAAACTGCTCCTTAAGTGAGAAGAGAGGCTAAGCCATTTGTGAACAGATCAGTTTGCATGTCTAAAGAGGCTGGTCTATTTATTATTAAATAGGATAAGAATAAGAGGAAAATATTTCAGTTAGTTTTCATTCCTTTTTTGGGGGGGAAATATGATTAAATGAATTCATTTTGGATGTAAGCCAATCCTACCAGTTTTATAAGATCTTCTTCGGGTTTTCAGGTTTTAGATTTAGTCTGACCTCAGAAAAGATTTTCCAAGAGTTTAAGACAGATGTTATTTTTTCCTTGAATGTTTCTTGGAACCCACCAGTGAATCCCTCTCAGTCGCCCTGCCTGCTTCCTTCTTTCTTTCCGTTCTTCTCTTCTTACTCCCTCTCTTCTTGAATGAATTCAGTTTTTTAATAGGTAAAAGGCTGTCCAGATTTGCTGTTTAATTTGGTAGCAGATTTGTCAGTATAAGGTTGTTCATGATATTCCCTTATTTTCATTTAAATATCTATAGAAAAAAAGGAAATATAACCAACTCATAGTAAATATAGACAGATCAGTAGTAACACTCTCTCATTCCTGATGTTTGTCATTTGTGTTCTCTTTTTTCTTGATCAATCGAAAGTTTATCAATTCTGTTGATCTTTTACAAATAACTGAATTTTTTATTTGACTGATTTTTCCCTATGTTTTATTTTCTATTTCTTTGATTTCTTATCTTTATTATTTCTTCCTTATATTGACTTAAGTTTAATGTGCCCTTCTTCCCTGGTTTCTTCAAGTAAAACTTAAGTCATTAGTTTTAGACTTTGTTTTTCCTTTTTAATATGAGCATTTAAATCTATAAATTTAAATGCTTTAGCTGAGAATCCCATGGACAGAGGAGCCTGATAGGCTGCAGTCCACTTACGAAGAGTCGGACACGACCGAGCAACTTCACTTTCCCTTTTCACTTTCATGCATTGGAGAAGGAAATGGCAACCCACTCCAGTGTTCTTGCCTGGAGAATCCCAGGGACAGGGGAGCCTGGTAGGCTGCCGTCTATGGGATCTCACAGAGTCAGACACAACTGAAGCGACTTAGCAGCAGCAGCAGCAGCATGCCACAGACTTTGAAGTGTTCAATTTTCAGTAATCCTTAGTTCAAAATATAATCTAATTTATCTTCTGGTTTCTTTGTTTGATCCATGGATTATTTAGAAGTGTGTTTTTAATTCCCAAATAACTGATATTCTAGATATCAATTATTAATTTCTAATTTATTCCATTGTAATTAGATTGCATACTGTATGATTTCAGTTCTACTGAATTTATTGACACTTATCCTGTGCGTGAACATATGGTCCATCTTGGTGACTGTTAATACATAATTGTGTACTTGAAAACAACATGTATGCTACAGATGTTGAGTATAATGTTCGATAGCTATCAATTAGGTCAAGGTGGGTGACAGTGTTGTTCAGATGATCTGTGTTACTAGCAATGGGAGGATCTAGTTCTATCAATTGCTAAGAGAGGTGTTCAAGTTTCCACTGATGGTTGTAATTTTTTTCCCTTGTTTTCTTAAATTCTGTGAGCTCTTTATGCATTTTGAAGCTCTTTTTAAGCGCATGCACATTAGTGGATGTTCTGATCAATGATCCATTTTTCATTATGAAATATTCTTCTTTATCTCTGGCAGTGTTATCCTGAACCCTATCCGAATATAGCCACTCTAACATTCCTGTGTTTGTTCTTCATATGGTATATATTTTTCCTATCCATTTACTTTCAACCTCCCAGTCTCCATACTTAAAGTGTACCTCATGTGAAGAGTATCTAGTTGGATATTCCTTTTTATTCATCCTGACAGTCTCTGCCTTTAATTAGTGTTCAGTCCATTATATCAACAATGTAACATAATTATTAATATGGTTGGTTTAGACCTACTACTTCTTGTTTGCTGTTTACCCTTTCTCTGTTTTTCTAAAATTATCTTTTTCTCCTTTGTTGCTTTCTTTTAGATTATCTGACAACTTTATTGCATGCTATTGTAATTTATCTCTAGGGTTTTTTGCCACAGCTCCTCACTTTATTTCTTTAATGATTATTCTCACGATTATGATATGCATCCTTAACTTCTGATAGTCAGAGTTGATATATTTCCACTTTCTGTAAAATGTAGATACTTTGTAACTATATAGATGGCTCTATGATACAGATTTTATATGTATTATATCTATATATATAGTAAATCCCACGAGATAGTATTATAATATTTGGTTTAAGTAATCATATATGTGTTTAAGAAATTAAAAGGAAAGATCTTTTTTTATGTTTACCAGTAAGTTACTGTTTCTAATACTGGTAATTCTTTTTGAAGATCCAGATTTTCATCAGGTATAATTTGTTTTATGGTAAAAATTCTCTTTGTGTCCTTTAATAGAGATTTCTTTTTCTTTTGAGGCAAGGAATATGACTTTATTCAGAGAGCTGGCAGACCAAGAAGATGGCAAACTAATATCTCAAAATAAGCATCTTACCAGGGTCTGGATGCCAGGTTCTTTTATAGAACAGAGCAGGGAGGAAGTGAGGAAGTAAGGAGATATATATATATAAACTTCACCTTTCTTTTGAAAGATATTTTTCTATTTTATAGGCTGATAGTTTTCTTTGAAAAGTGTTGGTCCTCTATCTTCTGGGCTCCAGTGTTTCTGATGAGAAATAAAAAGTCACTCAAGTTATTGTTATTCCCTAAGTAATATGTTTTTGTGAAGGTTTTGTTTCATGTTTAAGGTTTTCCCTTTCTCTTCATTTTTAAGTATGTGCTCATTTATCTTTTTAAAACTTGTCCTGCTTGCAGGTTGCTGAGCTTTTTGAATCTGAAGAGTTGTGTCTTTCACTGATTTGGGGGTCTATTCAGCCATTATTTTTTAAATGATTATTGTACATCTTTCTCTTATCTCACTTATTGGTACCACAATTATCCCATGTGTTGACATTGTCCTACAGGTTATGGAAGTTCTGTTTATTTCAATATTTTACTCTTTGTTATTCAGAATAAATCATTTCTGTTGATCTGTTTTAAAATTC
The DNA here is from genome assembly GCA_006410615.1 of Neotragus moschatus. Lineage (NCBI taxonomy): Eukaryota > Metazoa > Chordata > Mammalia > Artiodactyla > Bovidae > Neotragus > Neotragus moschatus. The sequence continues at coordinate 1,523,494 of SJYA01002918.1, forward strand.
ATTGACTGTTTCCAATATCATATCCATTAAGCTTTTAAACCCATATACTGAGTTGTCTTATTTAACAAGTTGTAATTTTAAATCCTGGAGTTTCCATTTGGTACCTTTTTATAGATTCTTTTCCTCTGCCATGATTTCATGTGTTTTCATTCATGAGGAATACATTTTGCTTTATGTCATTGAGTATAGTTTCAGTGGCTGCTTTGAAATTCTTCGATGCTAATTCACGCATCTGAGTTGATTGTGTCTTCCCTTGAACATGGATCACATTTTTCATTTTCTTTGTATGCCCAGTAATTTGGATCATATCTTGGACATAGTGAATATGATGTTATAGATACTCTGAATTCTGATAGACTCTTCCAAAGAGTGCTGATGTTTTTGTTTCAGAAGGCAAGTATCTTGACTGGACTCAAACTGCAAACCCTATCTTTTGAACTGCAGGTCAAATGTCCCTTCAGTTTTTTTAATCCTTACTTGGACCGCTTTCAGTCAGTCCTGCACTTGTATAGTTCAAAAGTCAACCAGAGATTTGGGCAGAGTTTTACACGGGATTGTGCTTTCCCACCTGTCCAGACTTTTTCCTTTCCAGAGTTTTTTCCTTTACTTTCTAGTGGCTTTGTTTGTTCTAAATTATGTTTTTTTTTTTTTTCTATTCTCCAATGTTTATTTACTAACATACAGACTATTCCACTAATTTCAGGGGTTGAGAAGATTCCAGTGCATAGGTGAGCACATGTCTAGAAACTTCCCTTACCAATGATTTATGAAACACTTTAAAGGCCGGACAGTGTGCAGGAAAGGGAGTCAGGGTTCCATCAGAGAAAGAGAAGCAGAAAAAGATATATACATTATAGCAAATGGAACTCTACCCCATGTTCTGTGGCTCCATGTTATGTCCCTGGATGGGAGCAGAGTTTGGAGAATGGATCCATGTATATGTACAGTTGAGTCCTTTTGCTGGTCACCTGAAGCTATCACAACATTTGTTAATTGGCTATACCCCAATGCAAAATAAAAAGTTTAAAAGAAAAAAATAATAAACAAAAAAAAAGATATACATTAAGGAGTTGACTCACACGAGTGTAGGAGCTGGCACAGAGTCTGAAATCTGCCGTACAGGGTGGCACAAAGGGCTGGTGAGAACTCTAAGGCAGAAGCCTCAGTCCTCTGCTGAAAAATCTAAATTATGTTTTTTTAAGTCAGAAACACTATATTTTTCTGTTGGACATTTTAGCTTCCATGTGCAGCTAAAAATCCATAAAGAATAGGACAGTCATCTTGTGTTATTACCTTCTTCCAAGTGTTGACTCTTTCCAATCACTGCCTCCGTGTATCTACAAGCCAGTGCCTTCAGGTTAATTGCAAATTTTTCTTTTGTTTTGTGTCCAGAATTTATAGTTATTATCTGTAGGAATTTCAGTCTACTAGGATCTTATTGTGCCAATCCAAAGTGGAACCCCTGTCCCACAGGTTTTAGAAAATTAGCGTGTAGAGCGGTTCTTGAGAGATACTAAGATACTAAGGTACTAGATAGATACTAAGGTACTCTGTCATTCTAAAGGACTGCCTTTGGGATTGTTTCTTGTTTTGTTTTATTTTAACAAAGTAGTTCCCGTAAGTTTCCTCAACTGGAATCCCTCTCAACCTCCATGCAACGCATTGTCTAGTTCTCATCCTGGATTTTATTCCAGCTGCAGTTCAGGGGCTCCAAGGTCAATTAGCGGGTCTTCTGGGTAATGCCACTGCAACATCATTCTCTTCTCCATGGAGTCCCTAAAGGTCTTAGCAGCTGAATCTACAGAGTTCTGGTGCCATTGGAGAAGACCTCACTCACATCTCCCCATTGCTCTTGGATCACCCTGGTCACTGAGAGTTCCAGGATACAAATATGATTATATTCAAGTTTGGGGCATTTTTCAACACCTTAAACCTAAGCACTTATTTCTGAAAATGTACTATCTTAAATGCTTGAGTCTCCAGAGAAGGCAATGGCACCGCACTCCAGTACTCTTGCCTGAAAAAGCCCATGGATGGAGGAGCATGGAAGGCTGCAGTCCATGGGGTCACTGAGCGTCAGACATGACTGAGTGGCTTCCCTTTCACTTTTCACTTTCATGCATTGGAGAAGGAAATGGCAGCCTACTCCAGTGTTCTTGCCCGGAGAATCTCAGGGACGGGGGAGCCCGGTGGGCTGCCGTCTATGGGGTCGCACAGAGTTGGACATGACTGAAGCGACTTAGCAGCAGTAGCAAATGCTTGAGTCTCAGGCCAAGATGGATAGAACATTACTGAGGTTACTAGGGTAGAGAAAGTGAGGTGAAGCTTTTTAAAAAAACCCCTGGAATCAGACTCTCTCAAAGCAAGCTGTGACTACCCAGGCACCAGGCTCTTGAACAACCTAAATTGTCCCAATCCCCACAATGTTTGATGGGGTATGATGTGAATAGGACAATGGGAAATCCTGTTAAGTCACAGAGAAGAAAGATCCAGAGGTGGGTATTTTGCTTTTATTTATAATTTGGAAAGCTTTTGTGATATTCTGTGGACAGCAAAGCCCATGATTCATGACTTACCATACAGTACCATACGGTATAAGAGCCAGCTAATGAAATGTACCATTGATTTCCTTTTTCTGTCTTTTTTGACCCTCTGTTAAATTTAAAGGGAAAAAGAGATACATTAAATTCCAGTTCTAATAATAGCCTCCAATAGGAGCCAAATGGGGAAAACAATGGGAAGAGAGACTTTCAGCTGTAGGATTTGCTTTGCACCTAAATGAAGTCTGTTGTGAACACGTTTTTAGTGAAATGAAGTCATGGAAGGAAGTTGATTCCTTCCTGAGAGGCCCCAAAGAACAAGTGTCACATCCCCAGATCACACCCACTGGTAGTAATTACACTTCACTTTGAAGAAAGCCTCCAGTGCCTTAAGAGGCAGAACTTTTGAGAATCCCAGCTTTAGATTTCCAGTTATTCCCATAGCAAATGAAAGCCTTCATTGTCTGTTCTATGCAGTTTCTTCCATTGGCCACTAAAGGGCTTTGAGTTCAGTCTTTTTATATTAATAGAGCATAATTAGAAAGCAAGAAATTTATCAAAGAAAATAATATGAATAAAAATAAAACAAACCTTTAAGGAATGTTTTTAGCAAAAAAGGATGGTACATTAGATACTCATTTTCTGAAGCAGTAGCTCACACTTTTAATGGAAACCCCTGTGACATCACTGAAGTATTTCAAAAGAACCAGAGTACTTAGAATTAATTGTATTAATCATGAAGACTAAATTTATCCTCAGCTTCTATAGTGTGTTAAGGATAGAGATGTTTACCCAAGAAGAAAGCTAACATCGCATTCTTCTGCGTGGATGTAATTTTCACTTGGATTCATATGGTAGATGTTTGCTTTTCATTTATCCACTTGAGTTTTTTTTTTTTTAATCCTTTTGGAAAGTCATTGATTTATTTTGTGAAACGCAGAGAGGAAGGAGAGGAGCTGATTATGATTTGTGACAAGTGTACTTCCTGAGCAATATACTCTTTTATCCTAATCACTAATCTTTCCATCACTGTCTCTTTTTTAAATTGACAAATAGTACACTAGTTTCAAGTGTATACCAAAATGGCTCAATATTTTTATATATTGCAAGATCATTATCTCTTATCATATAGTCTTTGTTTGTTGTAAAACACAGAAATCTAAGACCTCATTAACCTCACAATTTGTCAACAAATTATGGGAACAGTAATTATAAAATACGTAGATCTCTCGATTTTACTTTTAGAGAATTGCCTTTTGACCTCTCCTATCAAAAATGTGAAGGGGGTGAAAGCAGGCAATATCTCTGTATAAAAATGACATCCTGCTCTCTAATAGGATTGCAGGCATAGGAAGCTGGAGGGAAAGGTTTGTTACTGTGGATATCCATATCCTGTCTTGCCAAAGGATAAATAAAGGGCATTCATTCATCAGCTTTCAAGTCGCCACCCTCGTTTCTTTTCCCCAGCCCCCACCTCTCCCTGAAATTGAGAGGAGGGAGGTTCTGATTATATATATATATATATTTTTTTTTTCTTTTGCCTATTTCTAGCAGAGCTAGGAATGAACAATTAAATTTAGGGCTTCCCTGTGGTCTGTGAATAACAGTGCACAGTGCTAACCATGGGGGCACAAAGGCAGACAACAACAAAAAAAGAGGCTTTTTTATTTTCTGTTTACCCTTCAGGATACTGTTTACCTTATCACTGAAGGGGAAGTTATCATGTCATCCCTTTTGGAAATCGTACTGGATGTATTCTCTGGTTTCCAGTCTCAAACTGTCCGGTAGTAAAGTAGGGATGTCAGCCTGGGGCCAAGGGATTTATATAAGGCCCTGCTCTCTGCCCCTTCTCCCCAGCCTCTGCATGTGTGGACATGTGTGTCTGTCCCTCCGTCCGCCTGCCTGTCCCTCTGTGTCAGGCTTTTGCTCGGTTTCTGGAACACATTTTCACTCTCTCATTTTCCCCACACTCCCTCATCCCCTTTTCCCTGATTTTTTTGTCTGTCAAACCATTTTCTTTTTCTCCCTTTCAACCAGAAGCCTTTTCTTCCTCCTCTTTTCTTTCCCTCTCTCACTCTCTAAATTTACTTCATAGCAGATTGTCTTGTAGTAAATCACCAAAAACCCAAATAGCACTAAAGCATTCTGATACAACATTAGCATTTGCTTAACAAGCACAAGATAAACATTAAACAAAGAACTGCATTTCTTTATTAGAGGCTGCAAGATACATAATCCATGAGCACAAGAAACATGGGACCCAGTGGATATGCAGATGTGTGTTATTTCATTGGCGCTGGGCGGCCTTGTTAGAAAAGGTTTTCATCTGAAGGCTTGGGGGTGGATGGTTGACTGTCCCTGGTGGGGCTGTAACTAGATACGGAGACTGTTGCAAGCTAGGCTGGGCTCCCTGGTGGACATGCTGATTGGACAGCCTGAGGAAAACTTGGGAAGCATCGGGAAGTGAACTCAATCACCTTGGGGATGATAGGGTAGAACCAGATGAAGGCATTTGACTTCTTTTGTAACTCCCACTAAGGACAGATTGCCAGTGCGATCCAGCCTCCATAACTGCAAATCAGGCCCTTTCCCCTATGCCGATTTCATTAGAATGGCCAGCATGGTGCAAAGAGGAAAAAAAAAAGGTTAGACACAGTAATTTTACAGGCAGGCGGGTACAAAAAAAATCTGCATAATTAAGCAGTCAAGGCTGCTAATAGGGGAGTTTATATGCTCTGGGACCAGGCAAGGGCAGCGCATATGGATATAGCACTGGATATTAAATCTACGGCGTGCAGACTTACTCCAGGGCCCTCAGAGAAAAGGCTAATTATAGAGAGAGGAATTGTGTTTACTGGTCTGTCTTGGGCAAAGATGGTGAAAGAAGTACAACCAAGTTTTGCAGTTCGACATGAACAGGCTGTTAATAGAGATATCAAAATATGGGCTTGTGGTGGTTTCCTACCCAATCAACACGCAATTAGAGATTCTGTGGACACTCCCCCACCCCACTCCTGCGTTACCTGTTATAGACAGAACACTGGGAGCTCCATTTCAAACCTTAAGTACATATGTAATGTCAAGATACACGGGAGAGGAGTGTGTGTGTGTCTGTGATTAAATTGCCACAAAGCCATGCTCTTTTTCATCAGTAAATTTTATTTAGCAGTTTAGCTAGCCCTGTTTAAAAAATGTCTGTGCTTCTGGGCCTGAGCTCAGAGTCAGCACTTCGGTATAGACAGGGCATCTGAGTGGAAGTTGCAGCGGGCAGGGGTAAGCCTTTTGAGAATTTCCGAAAGAGATTCTGGTGGGGTGGACATTAACATTTCATAACGCAGATCAAAGGTAAAGAGAAAACCCCAAGGGCCCCTTTGTCACAGGCCCCAAATGACTGCCTCATACAGGAGCCGAGACGATTTCTTCAAATTATTAAAGAGATTCATTTCATATTTGTATGTATGTATGCACGCACTTATTTATTTATTTAATTCCATACAAAGAACGTTTTTCCGAAGAGGACAAGCTAGCGGGCCACTTGCCCTGGGCTGGAGGTGCCAGGGTGAGCCTGCATGTTGCAGGGGACCAGAGCCTCCCGCAGGTTTCCTCTACAGACAAGCAGGCTGGACCCTTTGTCCTTTAGAGAAGCTTCTCGTGGAAAACAGCAGCCCTCGCCTAGCACGGATCTGTGGCTGTGGGCTCAGCCGTGTGGGGGCCTGTTGTGAATTCCATCGCTCTCCCCCCACCACCCACAACAAGGAGGGCCAGAGAAGAATCCCACTGCCTCATCTCGAGCTGCCCTAAACCCTCAGGCTTAGGAAAGTAAACAGAATCTGATCACCAGATACTGGGTCAGGCTCGCCTGACATCTGTGCTCTGCTCAGAGGCAGGGAATTCAGTGCTAATGAGGAGACCCAAGCCCNTAAATTTACTTCATAGCAGATTGTCTTGTAGTAAATCACCAAAAACCCAAATAGCACTAAAGCATTCTGATACAACATTAGCATTTGCTTAACAAGCACAAGATAAACATTAAACAAAGAACTGCATTTCTTTATTAGAGGCTGCAAGATACATAATCCATGAGCACAAGAAACATGGGACCCAGTGGATATGCAGATGTGTGTTATTTCATTGGCGCTGGGCGGCCTTGTTAGAAAAGGTTTTCATCTGAAGGCTTGGGGGTGGATGGTTGACTGTCCCTGGTGGGGCTGTAACTAGATACGGAGACTGTTGCAAGCTAGGCTGGGCTCCCTGGTGGACATGCTGATTGGACAGCCTGAGGAAAACTTGGGAAGCATCGGGAAGTGAACTCAATCACCTTGGGGATGATAGGGTAGAACCAGATGAAGGCATTTGACTTCTTTTGTAACTCCCACTAAGGACAGATTGCCAGTGCGATCCAGCCTCCATAACTGCAAATCAGGCCCTTTCCCCTATGCCGATTTCATTAGAATGGCCAGCATGGTGCAAAGAGGAAAAAAAAAAGGTTAGACACAGTAATTTTACAGGCAGGCGGGTACAAAAAAAATCTGCATAATTAAGCAGTCAAGGCTGCTAATAGGGGAGTTTATATGCTCTGGGACCAGGCAAGGGCAGCGCATATGGATATAGCACTGGATATTAAATCTACGGCGTGCAGACTTACTCCAGGGCCCTCAGAGAAAAGGCTAATTATAGAGAGAGGAATTGTGTTTACTGGTCTGTCTTGGGCAAAGATGGTGAAAGAAGTACAACCAAGTTTTGCAGTTCGACATGAACAGGCTGTTAATAGAGATATCAAAATATGGGCTTGTGGTGGTTTCCTACCCAATCAACACGCAATTAGAGATTCTGTGGACACTCCCCCACCCCACTCCTGCGTTACCTGTTATAGACAGAACACTGGGAGCTCCATTTCAAACCTTAAGTACATATGTAATGTCAAGATACACGGGAGAGGAGTGTGTGTGTGTCTGTGATTAAATTGCCACAAAGCCATGCTCTTTTTCATCAGTAAATTTTATTTAGCAGTTTAGCTAGCCCTGTTTAAAAAATGTCTGTGCTTCTGGGCCTGAGCTCAGAGTCAGCACTTCGGTATAGACAGGGCATCTGAGTGGAAGTTGCAGCGGGCAGGGGTAAGCCTTTTGAGAATTTCCGAAAGAGATTCTGGTGGGGTGGACATTAACATTTCATAACGCAGATCAAAGGTAAAGAGAAAACCCAAGGGCCCCTTTGTCACAGGCCCCAAATGACTGCCTCATACAGGAGCCGAGACGATTTCTTCAAATTATTAAAGAGATTCATTTCATATTTGTATGTATGTATGCACGCACTTATTTATTTATTTAATTCCATACAAAGAACGTTTTTCCGAAGAGGACAAGCTAGCGGGCCACTTGCCCTGGGCTGGAGGTGCCAGGGTGAGCCTGCATGTTGCAGGGGACCAGAGCCTCCCGCAGGTTTCCTCTACAGACAAGCAGGCTGGACCCTTTGTCCTTTAGAGAAGCTTCTCGTGGAAAACAGCAGCCCTCGCCTAGCACGGATCTGTGGCTGTGGGCTCAGCCGTGTGGGGGCCTGTTGTGAATTCCATCGCTCTCCCCCCACCACCCACAACAAGGAGGGCCAGAGAAGAATCCCACTGCCTCATCTCGAGCTGCCCTAAACCCTCAGGCTTAGGAAAGTAAACAGAATCTGATCACCAGATACTGGGTCAGGCTCGCCTGACATCTGTGCTCTGCTCAGAGGCAGGGAATTCAGTGCTAATGAGGAGACCCAAGCCCGGGTCTCGGGAAGAGAGAGTCACGAAGGCTAATGAAGGGCCAGGTTAGCCCCTTAACACCAGGGACAGGATCAGGCGGCACACGGGATGCTGGGCATGTCCTTCTCTGCTCAGTGTTCACCAACTGACCAGGACTGTCCCTTTGACTTAGAGCAGCTGGTCAAATGTCGCAGCACTTGGTCAAGAGGGGAGAGACCTTGAGAGACTGGGATCATGCCGAGACTCAAGGTAGATATTTCACAGCCAATTTAGGAAATGTATTTTTACCCTTGTTTAGTTCAGTTGCTGAGTTGTGTCCAGTTCTTTGGGACTGCATGGACTGTAGCCCACTAGGCACCTCTGTCCATGGGATTTTTCAAGCAAGAATACTGGAGTGGGTTGCTATTTCCTACTCCAGGGGATCTTCCTGACCCAGGGATCAAACCCATGTTTCCTGCATTGGCAAGTGGATTCTTTACTACTGAGCCACCGGGGAAGCCTCAGCAACTGTTAATTTCATTTCTAAAATCAGACTAGTCCTAAGAATATTTTGAAACTCTGTGACTTCTGGTACTTTCTGATTTTTAGAGGTTACAAGGAGGGGGCATTCTCAAGAAAAGAAACTGTGATTACCCACAGATTAGTAGGACAGTGTGGTACCAGAGGAGGCAATAGCATCAAAAAGACTTCATTAATCTGTTCTTTTTATCCCATTCCTTCTCACTGAGACTTAAAAATGTAGAGAAGAATATCCAGGGAGGACTGAGCAGAAGTCCCTACCTGGGAAGTGGTAGCAGCTGGATGTAAAATTCACAGGTCAGGACCTGGCCAGCATCTTCCTGATTGTCAAGAGAAAATGAGGTTGACCAGAACTCTAGCAGGCAGTAAGGTGACAGGGCTAGAAAAAGGGAAAGTATTGTTATTTTTTGAGATAGAAACAAAGAGGACAGGACTGAATACATAATTGCTTTTATTTTTAAATTTGGGGGCTGATCAGAAGTAAGAAAACTAGAAGAGGCACGCCACTGGTAGAGGAATGGTATCAATTTGGAAAGGTCTCTTCGTTGACATGTTGAATTGTTGGGGAAAACAAAAAAGAGCCCATCACATGCTCCTACCCGGTCTGAGGACTCAGTATCCACTGCAGCCCAGGGGCTCCCAGATCTGTTTCTTCCTCCCACCCTCAGTCTCTCCCTTCCTTTTTCATCTTTTTCCTTCTATTCATTCATTTGACATTAATGGGGGAAAAAAAAAAAAAAAAACGCAGTTGTTTTGAGAGCAGACCTATTCCCACCAGCAGTGCTTCCCACCAAGGATTCTGCCCTCAGAGCCAATGTCTCATTTCTCTCTCTCTAGTCCTGCAAGACAGGAACCTGCTCTGGGGCAGCTGACAGAGCTGATGTGGAGGAGAAAGCAGGGCAGAATCGAGAGGAATAGAGTCAATATGTGAACTCTACAGAGTAAAACCCCTTGATATAAGGTATTTCAGCAAATGGAGCAAACATTTGCTTCATGCTTAATAAGAAAAATAACCAGTACTTACAAAGCACTTATCCTAGGCCAGGTGTCCTGCTGGACACTTGCTATGGAGCAGCTCCATTGGGTCTCACTTCCCATTCCTATGGTGTGGGTATAGATACCCCACTGGCTCGATGGTTTGGCTGAGGCCAGGTTAAATAACATGATGAGACCGCACAGCTTTTTAGGGGCAGGGCTGGGCATCCCACCAGCCACCATCAAGTGATTCCAAAGTCTGTGTCTCTAAAATCACACCCCCATGTTTCATGGAGAGAGAGGCTTTACAGATGGTGTCTGTGATGACTTTTATAAACACTGTCTATCTTACCCACTTCGGTGTAAGCCCACTGAAGCTTCTTGTAGAGGTCTATGTTTGCTAATAAGCTAGGCTCCCCAAAGTACACGTCTTACTTATCAGGATTTTGGAAACATGACAGATTACAAAAACTGGCCTTAGTCATAATGGTCCGTCTGCTGCTGCTGCTGCTGCTGCTGCTGCTAAGTCACTTCAGTCATGTCCAACTCTGTGCGACCCCATAGACGGCAGCCCACCAGCCTCCCCCGTCCCTGGGATTCTCCAGGCAAGCACACTGGAGTGGGTTGCTGTTTCCTTCTCCAATGCCTGAAAGTGAAAAGTGGAAGTGAAGTCGCTCAGTCATGTCCAACTCTTAGAGGCACCATGGACTACAGCCCACCAGGCTCCTCCGTCCATGGGATTTTCCAGGCAAGAGCACTGGAGTGGGGTGCCATTGCCTTCTCCGGATCTGTCTGCTATCAGAGGTCAAATCCTGCTTTAGAAAAAGATTTTGGTTTTCTGTAAATTAAAAAGAATTTAGTGGCTGACCATTCAGTTTCTGAGTCTTCATTGGAAATGAATATTTAAACAATGTGCAAGCAGGCTTAATTGCATTTGTGACCTGCTTTCGTACATATTTGAGAGGGTAGAGATGGAGAACGCACAGTAGATGCATTTTACTGCCAGAGTGGAACTTTACACACGTACCAGGGGACCTTTTGGTAGTGTTTGTAATGTGCTGCTATTGTGATTTAGGAAAGAAAAATGCTACTGCTGGGCTTTATTTTCAAAGGACTTTTTTAAACATCAATTAATGCAATCAAATGTAGTACAGGGAAATCTAACTTTTTATTTACATTTCTGGGGGCCAGGGAGGGTTTGTTTGTTTTTGTTAACTCTAGTCACTTGAGCTGTACAGTATACAGTTTTCTTGGTATTTTCCAAATCCATGCAGTAAGTTATATTTAACAGTCTGTGTGAAAATCTCCACATGCAGAAGAGAAAACAGCCTTGTAACTGGTACCATTTGTTGGGAAACAAATGATTATGCCTTGCTTCACACAGCTTGAAAATAGTGACTTTTGGTTTTTAAAAGCAGATTTAGTTAATAAAATGAATCATATCCATAATTTCTTCACAAATTAGTCAGATTTTTTAATGCCAAGGTTTGGATTCAATCTTGATAAATTCAAAAATAATAACCTAAAAAACAAAAAAGAGTGTCTTATGTTTGGCCTTAAACCTTCAATTCAGTCAGTCCAGTCATTCACTTGTGTCCGACTCTTTGCGACCCCATGAATTGCAGCACACCAAGCCTCCCTGTCCATCACCAACTCCCAAAGTTCACCCAAACTCATGTCCATTTAGTCAGTGATGCCATCCAGCCATCTCATCCTCTGTTGTCCCCTTCTCCTCCTGCCCCCAGTCCCTCCCAGCATCAGAGCCTTTTCCAATGAGTCTCTTTGCATGAGGTGGCCAAAGTATTGGAGTGTCAGCTTTATCCTGAACATAGGGACCCAGTAAATAGGGACCCAGTAAACTAAGTATCATAGATGATTAAACTAAAAACTTGGTTCCATGTTGAAATGTAATCATTTTCTTCCCATAATCTGGAGCCTAGACCCAGATCTGAGCTCAGTTCTACCAGTTTACCCATATAACTCTTCCTAGGATTTGGGTTAACCTGGACCAGTCTGTTTTACTAGGCAGATTAACTGAGAATCGAAGTATATACACCCACATCACATATTTTGAATGTTGTGAAATGCTCTGTAAATATAATGAGTTGTTATATACATAAAATCGTCCTCAAGTAGAGGTCAGTGAGAGGAAAATGTACCTTGTATTGATCTTAGTATTGATAAGAGCCTTCTTCTTCTGGTAAAAGTCTCTCTGTTGTGTCCGACTCGTTGCGACCCCATGGACTATACAGTCCATGGAATTCTCCAGGCCAGAATACTGGGATGGGTTGCCCCTCCCTTCTCCAGGGGATCTTCCCAATCCAGGGATTGAACCCAGGTCTCCTGCATTGCAGACAGATTCTTTACCAGCTGAGCCACCAGGGAACCCCTCCTTCTTCTGCGGGTGTCCAAACAAGGTGAGGGCTGGGGGAGCTGGNATTCTCCAGGCCAGAATACTGGGATGGGTTGCCCCTCCCTTCTCCAGGGGATCTTCCCAATCCAGGGATTGAACCCAGGTCTCCTGCATTGCAGACAGATTCTTTACCAGCTGAGCCACCAGGGAACCCCTCCTTCTTCTGCGGGTGTCCAAACAAGGTGAGGGCTGGGGGAGCTGGGTTTGAATTGTGCAGACACTTCATTCAGCTTCTTGCACTTAAAAGTCATGTTGGCCTGAGCACAAAGTATGATCTTTTGCAGCAGATGAGGTAATATGTAGACCTAATCGGGTGAGTTAAGGCCACAGTGACTACTTTGATTTGGAATTTTCCTGCTGTTATCATTTTAAAGCAGACTTTCTAATATTCATTTCAAAAGAGAGGTGCTCAGATTCTAGAAGCACAGATCTAAAGAGATGCACAGAATTCTCCTTTCTCATGCTGCTCCCTTTTGAAGGGGGTCCACTTGCTTGTGGGTGCATTAGGTGGGGTAAGAAGGCTCAGAATGGACTCGTCTGGCCGACATGCCACTTACAGCTTCCCCATTGATCACGTGTTCACTCATAAGGGTAATGGGATAGTCTTAGTTACATCTAATTCTCTGAGGTTTTATTTTATTTTTAACGTTTTGGAATATTTAATGAAGGATGCTTGTCTTCCCATTCTGGGGAAGAAAATTTATTTTGTTATCTGGACACTTTTCTCTAAATGTTTAAGTATCTATGCATGATCAGTTATCGTGGTGGGTTGAAAATGCAAAAATAGTGACCACACTTTATTCGTTTCTGCACATTCACAAAAGACTAATCTATTATTTACCTACTCTCATTTTAATTTTGGAACTGTCTTCTCTCCAATATTCAGACAAAGGAGGACTTCGTTCATTGCTGATTCATATCAGACTGTTCGCCTCTATCTTACCCAACAGTTACTCTCCTATAAAATGATACACTGTATTTACTTTTCTCCAGATTCTCAAATATAAAAACCTTCATGCTAATCTCTGTCTTTAAGAAACGAAATATTGCTGTTGATTTTCAGAAGCAAAGGAAGAGAAGGGAGGCCCAGATATCACCATAGGTCACCTTTTATCCTGGACTTTTACTTTTCCCTTTACTGACACTGATATTGACAAGTGAGCTAAATATAATTTGCTTTCAGAAAGGATGTTAGTTTTATAATTTGAGGTTTCAGATTTCTACTTAGATTGTTTAAGACAGCATTGTAATTCTGTGTTGACTGCATCACAGCATACAGGGGGCAGAGAAAAGCTTTTAAATATATAAAATGCTTCAAGCTGTTGATAGGTATTTTAGTGACTTTTTTCAATAGATGTCCGTTTGTGTTAGGAAATTATCACCCTTCTTTATATCGACAGAGTATACAATATTTACATTTTTAGAATGGATCCTCAATTAGCTGGTTCAGGTCTTAGAAAAATTGTCATAAAGATAGGGGATTAAAAATTTATGGTGCCCAAAGCATCTTTATAATTTGGCATTATAGTCTTAGAAATATTTAATAGCTTTGCAGAAAGTAATATAAGGAATTGCTATCTGAGAAAGAGCTGTCGTTAATTATTATGTCTCATTCTTCATTTAACAGAGACTCTTATTAACTAATCCATGGTTTTTGTTAGATCCATTTCATAGTCTTCAGCTTTGGTTTTTGACCTAGCAAAACACCTAGGAATATCTGCTTCCTCACTGTACTTCCAAGCTGAGTAGAAATAAGGCAGAAATTTTTGTTACAACATGAATCCTCCATCTTTCTTCCTTCTTTCCTTCCTTCCTCTCCCCTGCCCCATTCCCTCTCTTCCTACTTTTTTCCCATCTCAGTAGATAGTAACTCTCCCTACTGCTGCTCTTGACTGATAGGAAACAGAAGGAACTGGGAATGAATATGATCACTGGTATGCCGGTAACATCTTGGCTTCAGCATATAGTGTCTAGATGTGGTGATGTATCCAGACCAATGCCCAAGAAAGAAACGTAGGCGAGGAACATAGTGAGCTCTTATTTTTCCATGCGGAAGCACGACATTGCCTTTTTTATTAATAGTAAGCCACACACTTAAGATATGCATAGAGTCCCATTTTCTTCCCAAATATTCCACTTAGTACATCAGGGAATGACTCAGGCACTTGAAGAAGTATAATTAGCTACAGGCAGGATAGAACCAAGGAATCAGTCTTTGTTTCTGAATAATGATAATTCTGCAAAGTCTCAAGCCCAGGCTCCAAGGGTTTCAGGTGACAGTTTAACCAAATCAGTGGGTGATGGCCATTGGGAAGAAGCATCTGCATTCAGCCATGGATGCCTCCACTGCTGTAAGTTGTGTAATCATGGGTGTTCCTTTCAGATTTGGCAGCTCAGCCCAGCGTGCTTTACCAAGGATGGTGTTCCTAGCACTTCTGCAGAATCATGAGATACAGGAAACTCCGTTTTCCACTACCAACAGCAAGCCAGCTAAGGCTCTGCTTTCCAGAAGGGAAAGGGGTGCTGTCACAAGGGCAGCAGATCCTTAATCATAGGTAGGTAGTTTGATTAGGAAATCGGGGATGATGTGGACTGGAATTCAGGCTTTTTCTTATCAGGGAGAAAAGGAGGACCAGGTGGCCTGGAAGTATAAATAATTCTTTGCACATAAGGCAGTGGCACCCCACTCCAGTGCTCTTACCTGGAAAATCCCATGGACAGAGGAGCCTGGTGGGCTGCATTCCATGAGGTCGCTAAGAGTCGGACACGACTGAGCGACTTCACTTTCACTTTTCACTTTCATTCATTGGAGAAGGAAATGGCAAGCCACTCCAGTGTTCTTGCCTGGAGGATCCCAGGGACAGAGGAGCCTGGTAGGAGGCCGTCTGTGGGGTCACACAGAGTCAGACAGGACTGAAGTGACTTAGCAGCAGCAGCAGCAAGAGACCTAGAGAGACAATAACTTTTGCTTTGCATAATTGATACTGAAATTGTTGTACTTAAGAGGGAAGAAACTTAAATGAGGGTTTCATAGGCCAGTGTAGTTTTATGGGCATGGCCTTATGCCCTACATTTCAATGGAAATGATCACTGTGCCTTTAAGAGTAATTTTAACCCCCTTCTCCTCACACTATAAATAATCGAAATATTTAGATTCCCGAAAGAGGAAGCTGCTAGTATAATGAGTGAATGAATGATACACATAGGCAGGCTTGGGGACGTGTACAAGCACACACCCAGTGACTTTAAATCTGAGCTTAAAGAACCCCAAGAACTTAATATTGGATTCAGGAACTCTGGATTCTGGTTGGCCGTGAACAAAATGCTTTGCCTGGGTGGACATGTTAGTTAATATCTCTAGTCTCAACTTTCTCATCTTTTCAACAAGCCCGTTGTCTCCAAAGCCCCTTCTAACCTCTAGCAAACATTCCAGCATTTAGCCAAATAAATACATTCAACCAGGGCTTCCCAGGTAGCACTAGTGGTAAAGAGCCCGCCTGCCAGTGCAGAAGCCCTAAGAGATGTGAATTCGATCCCNTTGCCTGGGTGGACGTGTTAGTTAATATCTCTAGTCTCAACTTTCTCATCTTTTCAACAAGCCCGTTGTCTCCAAAGCCCCTTCTAACCTCTAGCAAACATTCCAGCATTTAGCCAAATAAATACATTCAACCAGGGCTTCCCAGGTAGCACTAGTGGTAAAGAGCCCGCCTGCCAGTGCAGAAGCCCTAAGAGATGTGAATTCGATCCCTGGGTCAGGAAGATCCCCTGGAGGAGGGTATGGCAACCCACTCCAGTGTTCTTGCCTGGAGAATCCCATGGACAGGGGAGCCTGGCGGGCTACAGTCCATGGGGTCGCAAAGACTCAGACACAAGTGAAGCAACTTAGCATACACGCATACATTTACTCGGTCCTTTTGCCTACACATCCCTAGTTTATTGCTTCTCAATTTTACTTGAAAAAAACAAAAACACAATGTTCTGGGATACATTGGGGAGGTATTTATTAGAATATTTCTTAGGAAAAGGAAAACGCCAAACTGGGGTCAGCCAGCTCTCCTGTGCCTTCACAATCATGTTTCCATATCACTTTTCTGATTTCTGTGAGCACTGGGAGTATTATTTGCTTTTGGAGGGATGTTAATCACCTTACCGTAGTTTTATGCCATCCTCGATTTTTCTTCAGGCATGAAAAGCTTTATCTAAAACAGAGCATGGAAGAAGAAACTGTACATAGATTCACATCCTGTACATTTATTTTTCTTTAAGCGTGTCGCAGTTTTGTTTTTCCTTTGCTAATATATTTTGACACCTTATAGTTGTAATCCGCTGTTCTCTTTAATTGCTTATTGTTATTAATTATATAGTGGTAACAGAGTTGGCTGTTTGAGCCACTTGGCTGTAAAGAAATTCATTTATCATTATTGCCGTTGGAGCCACAGAAAATTGCCAGCATTCTATCCAGAGATGAATGTTTTCGAGCTCACATCCAGTAGAATTTTGAACATAGGTCAAGTCCTTAGGTGTTTTCTTTCCCTGCTACCCTTTGGCTCTCCTCGTCTCTGTACTGAGGACCTCCATTCTCTCTTCTGTTTTCAGTCCTGGATATGCTGCCCTTTCCGTGAAGTTCGTATATTATTTTCAGCACTCCACTGAGTGGCCTGTCCAAATAGTTCACTTTATTTCCTCCTCATATACCCAACTGCCCATTTTCCTTCTTCAAATTTCTTTTCTCATGCGAATAACATTTCTGCCTTTACAACCTTGTTATATGCACGTTTTATTTTTTATCACTTGATCGTAGTTGATTGATGTAAAGTTGATCTACTGTATATATATTTCTTAGCTATTTGAAAAGAAAATCCATTTTTTAGAGAGCTATCATCTCATAGTAGACAATAGCATAACTGTGTGTGTGCACTCAGTCAGGTCTGATTCTTGGCGACCCCTGGACCCTCACCCGCCAGGCTTCTCTGTCCAGGGGATTTTCCAGGCAAGAATACTGGAGGGGGTTGCGATTTCCTACAGATTTGCAAGTAAATAAACTATTTTATTTAAAATCATTAATGCATATTGGCCATGGGCTTAGGCCTCACCTGGCAATCAACGTGATCACTATGCCTTTAACAGTAACTTTAACCCCTTTCTCCTTCACTATAAATAATCAGATATGTTTAGATTCCCAAATGAGGATGCTGCCCATGGAATGAATGCATGAATGATGTGTGTAGGCAAACATGGGCATGCTCACTTGCACACACCCAGCTCCTTCCAGTATCTGTAGGTTCTTTAAATCTGGGCTTGATTTAGAATTCATGACCCCACAGCCACATATGCCACAGAACAGCCAGGCCAGCGAGCTCCTCTGCCTTCTGGCAGCATGACATTAAATTCACACTAGTTAAGCCAACTTAAATGGAGCCTCCTTGAACCTTCCTAAATAAAACTAGTGGCCTTAATTACAATTGGGCAATTTAAAGGTTATGGAGCTCTAACTAGTAGTACAGTATATCACTTTAATAATGCACAGGAAATTTTCTCTAAGGGGTGGCATCGTCTGATTAGAAGAATTCAGGTTTCACAGCACATTTCCAACAAACTGTTTTTAGAACTCTTATTGCGTTTACGGCACCATTATCTTTTTTTTTTTTAATTTTTCAAGGCCATGTTTCTAAGGTCACACCAATAGAACAATAAAAATGTGAATCATTTGCAAATAACGAGCAGTACTGCAATCTTTGCATTGCCACTTCAGACTTCCTTAGCACAGCCACAGACAGTCAGAGGGGCAGGGGATGTGCCTTTGGAAATCTGAGGGATTCTGGCCCCACTTAGACCCTCATGCCCCGTAAGATTTGACTTAAGCTTTGGTGTTGAATCCTGTTTCTAAACACCATTGTTGAGGAATAAAGATGTCATTTTTTCCATAAGTCATCAAAAGTATGTTTCTTGGAAAGATAATTTGCTTTGGAATTGCCTGGCTAATTTCTTTTCTTTTTCTTTTTTCTTTTTTTAATGTTTATTCAAGTATCTACTTGCATTTTCTGTCTTTATTATCTTTTTTCATGGCATTTCTATAGTTAGTTTTATTTTTATTTATTTATTTTTAGGCCATGCCATGTGGCATATGAGAGCTTAGTTCCCTGACCAAGGAATGAACCCCATGTCCCCTGCACTGGGGGCACTGAGTCTTAACCACTGGACCACCAGGGAAGTTGCCTGGCTAGTTTCTTGCCTTAAACCTGTTGGCACTAAAAACCCCCATGTTTGTTGGAATCTGTAATACTTACTGAAGCTGGTGAACTTCTTTCTTTGATTTGATTTGGAGATTTCTGTTTGTTTTGTTTTTAAATCATCAACAATAGCAACCTATCCTTTCTAGCAAGAATAGACAGGTTTTCAGTGTTGGAAAGACTTTCTCCTTTAGAGAACCAATGGCCTTATGCCAAGAAGATTTTTTAAAAAAAAAGAAGCCCCTTGCCATCGACTCAGCACAGAAACACACCTGATGGGGACTGTGTCTGGGGTAGGGCTGGCCCTCCGCCGTGTGGGATTCATATTGACAGTTGTACCATCTCACCTCTCCAAGATGCTTTCCCGGCAGATTTAACTTTAAAGCAGGTTATACTTATTCCATGCTGCATGAACTGTCCTCTTTTGATTTTACTAATTTAATTTTTTTGTACAGTGCTTGAAGGTAGATATACCTGTACTTCTCCCAGTGAGTCTCAGATATGAGGGCATTAACAGTAGCTATTTCATATCAAACAAGAGAAATTTCAAGCAAAGAAGGTAATAAATGCATATATCTGATTTAACCAGTGAGTTGAAAGAATAGAGCTTTGTAATATAAAAATACATAACTAGTGATAAAAATTGCTTAAAACATGAACTGTGGGGTCATGGATGTCTGCTGTAGAGACTCCTTGGTGACTTGAGACAAATAGAAGGTAATTATCCCTTCTTTCACATGGTTCTCTTTTTTGGCATTTCAGAAATATTGAATGCAGAATAGCATTTTCCTTTTTGAAATAAGGGATAAGTTTGATTCATCAGTTTCCTGCCAGACATAAGTTGGCAAATAAGATAGTTACTTTGTTAATGCTTTATTTGCCAGAACGTTTTAATCTTATTTCAAAAAATAACGAAGGCAAGCAACATAAGGTGAATTTGGCTAGCCTCAATGTGTCACATTGCAAAGGCTTTTAATGTATGAGGGAAAAGAGCAAACTTTTAAAACTCAATTGATTAATGAACATTGTTTTGCTGTTAGTCTCTCCATTTTGTTCAGGTGAAATTAGATGTAGGAGCAGCTAAGTATATATTTGCCGTAGAGTCAATAAATATTCATTGAGTCTCAACTTTGAGCCTTGCACTATTCTAGGCGTTTGGCAAATATTAATACAAAACAGACAGTGCCCTTGCCCTCCTGAAACTTGCCTTATAGCATGAATTGATGAATAACCCCAAAGTTCTTGGCACTCTCTTGGTACTAAGATGTCTGGGGTTGGCACCTGCCTCTCTTTAATAGGAGAGGCAAGAGCTGAAGTGTATTACTGAATTGAGAAATTGGGAGCACGCCATTTCCAATCATTTTGTTGTTGTTTTAGTGGCTAATTCTTTGCAATCCCATGGACAATAGCCTCCCAGGCTCCTTTGTCCATGGAATTTCCTAGGCAAGAATACTGGAGTGGGTTGCCATTTCCTACTTCAGGGGATCTTCCCGGACCAGGGATCGAACCCCTGTCTCCTGCACTGGCAGGTGATTCTCTACCACTGAGTGAGTCACCATTGTATGTCTAATTATTGTGTGATGCAGAAATGAATGTTTTTAGACTATCTTGTATGCCCAGAAACTTTTCTGTCAAGGTAGAGGCCAGGAAGCCTGGAGTGCTACAGTCCACGAGGTCACAAAGGGGACAGGACTGAGCCACAGAACTGAACTGAGGGAGCAGAAGTGCACTACTGATGGGTGATGAGAACTTTGCAAAAGAGAAAGGGCGACTTTCAAGTGAACGTAGATAAGCGGGAAATGGCCTGTTCAGATAAACCGGACCCCTTTCAGTGGAACATGATGACATACAGTGAAGTCAAAGCTTTATGTAAGTTCATAGTTTTTAAAGCACCCCTAGCTTCTAAGCAGAACTAGAGATTATATTTCAGATTTAGTGGGTCTCCATCCTCATTCCCACCCCATCTTCACTCATTGCTTTTTCAGAGCTAACAGTATTGTTACTAAGAAGTACGTACTCTTTCTTCTTTCCTTAGTTAAGAGTGTCTTTTGTTTGGGGAATAGGGTGAGGAGGAGCTCAAAGTGATTTTATCAGTCCCTTACCCAAAACTGATGTTTGTCTTCTGTTTTTTTAATAAAAACATTTGAGCCCCAAATCTTTGCCTTTAAAGCTACTTGCTGGCACTGTGTAATACACACTCTGGGCCTTCAGCTTCAGGGCCCGTGTTTAGATTAGAAAAGTAAACAAAGGGATGCAGACCTGGGGGTAAAATCAGGTCCGAAAGGTATGTTTGGTCTGTGTGCTTCACCCTGATCCCAAACTTGAGCCAGAATGTCGCTGCCGAGTCCCCACAGCTGAAGGGAAGCTACCTTTTTAGTGTGTTGTTTGTTTTATTGTTTATTGTTTGAACAGCATTCCAGGGTTTTCTCCTACATGAGAATATTCTAATAACTGCTACCCACAACCGATAATAATAGGCAAGGAATTGGACGATATTGCCTCTCAGAGCATCTGAAATCCCACTGCCTACCTCTCCCATCCCATCCCACCTGGACCTCCTGCTAGTTTCCAAGCTGCTGATGTTTATGGGGCTCGAGGCAGCCCCTGGGCTCTTTAAAATCTGCTGGGTACAATGCAGCCGACCCCAGTTGAAACATTTCCTGCTCCAGCCCTGCTGATAATGAGAAGTTCAAGACAGGAAATAACAGTGTCAGTATCAGTGGCTTTGCTTATAAAGTCCAAAGGCATCACAGCCTTACACTGTTGGCCAAAAGCAGGTAGTAACTGAGTTCAGTCCAGGCCTGCACCTTGTGGGTGTCCTTGAAATAAGACTCTAGCTGAAGGACTTCCCCAGCAGTCCAGTGGTTAAGACTCCACGTTCCCAACGCAGGGAGCACCAGTTCGATCCCTGGTCGAGGAATTAAGATCCCTCGTGCTGCACAGCATAGCCAAAATAAATAAAGACATAGGATCTTGGGGAAAATGATTCCCACTGAGACACAAGGGATGTTTATCATTTTGCTTTTCTTGATGTACTTAAGGGTTAGGCATTCTGTGTATGGATAGTCAAAGCTGAGGTGCCTGATTACTCAATTACCCGATTACTCAAATAACTCAATTACTCTCAGGATTCCCAGTGCCCTTCCTATCTTAATGGGAGTCTCTTGTTTGTATCGTATATTCCTCTCTTATGTGGTATAGAAATACAAGCTAGACATTCTCATACTACCATTGACAAAAATCCAAGAAATTGCTGTGACAGTATTCAGGCAGCATTCATTTTCATGCTGAATTGCTCAAAAGAATAGGGTAGAACTTTTAAACTAGGGCAAGGCAAGTGTTAAGAGTTAATTGCTCAGTCGTGTCCAACTCTTTGCAACTCCATGGACTGTAGCCCACCAGGCTCTCCTGTCCATGGGATTTCCCAGGCAAAAATGCTGGAGTGGGTTGCCATGCCCTTCTCCAGGGGATCTTCCCAACCCAGGGACAGAACCTGGGTCACCTGCATTGCAGGCAGATTCTTTATCATCTGAGCCACCAGGGAAGCCCAGGGTAAAAAAAGGGTTCATATTATATTCAGTACTCTCAACTGCTGCCTTACTTTGGGGGCGTGATGACTGATCTAGTGGCCGACCTTGAGGGCTGAGTAATATTCCCCATTGCCAGATTAGCACTCAGTGTGTTTGTGTTACTGTTGTGAAATATGTACTGTATATAACACAACAAATTACAGTGGCCTGAGCACTGTGGGCCTAGAAAGATGTGATGGCTGTGTACATGGCAAATTACAGTACAGTCAGCCTATTTTTCTACTCCTGGTTCCTAGGGTGAGCCAGCGTAGCCGAGGGGTGAGTTTTGTCATGTGTGGCTTTTCCTTGTTACTCCTCAGACCCCTAGCTTATAAATGTGTGCTTGGAAATTAACTCAGGGAAGAGGAGAAGCCAGAGTATAAGGGTTGGGGGTTGGGAATTGGTTTAGGGCAGAGTTTTCTTGGATTTAAAAATATAGAGAAGGATGTGGAGGTATACACAGTCGAACTGGAAAAATTGCAACTGCAGGGCATTTGATTCTTCTGTTTGGATTCCAAGGGCAGAGTTTACTCTCACTCAGATCAGAGCTTTGCAAGGATGGCCCCATGCCACGTGATGAGGTACCAGGAGGGGTTTCTCGCTTTGGACTTTAGCCTGTAGATTTATGCAGTGAAAGAGGCTGGAGGACCCTTCTGGCCAGTCTCCAGGGTAGACGGGAGAAGGAGTTCTACTTATAAACCGTTACAAATTGGTCCTCAGTAATGGCTGCAGTGTTGATCAGACGATATTAGGGGTCCCCCAGTGATTCCTGGGATAACAGCTGCATGTAAGTCAACCACTGAATATTTGCTTGTAGCTGCTCTAGATTTTTGTTTTTATTGAAGGAAAAGGAGTAGAAACATGGGACACACAGTCTGGAGGCTGCTTAAAGGGCTTCTCTGTTGAAAGCTTGTATTGAAATGTCAGTGTCTTGTATTCCGCTAACAATTGCCGTGTTGGAGTTTACAGTCTGAGTTGTGCTTGAATGGTAGCTCTTATTTTTTTCTGTTACAAAACTGGCTGATTAATAGTTGTGTTTGTCCAGGTTTTATAAATTGGAGAGAGAGAAATTATCATTCCCCTTTGAACTGGCCTTAGAGGAACAGATTTTGTTCTTGGGGCACACGATTATAGTAAATGATTATCACGTTCCCTACTAAAGGCAATGAGGTTGCATTGCAATTATGTATTCAGATTCTTTCCTTTGCAACATTTAATACTGGAGTAAATATTTACATTAGAATCAGTCTCTTCTATGTAGACTTGATTCCTGTTTACATTTATGTTCACATTTAAATGGAGATTAACAAATGGAAATAATTATTTTAGCTGAACTTTATATACATGTGAAATGATTTCTCAGTTATACCCAAACCATCTTTGATCAGGCTTTAAAGCCGTTGACCAGGACAGGAAGTTGCTGGCTACCAACGCATTCTCAGTGGTAAGAGCTTCACTCTTGCCTTTTCTGACATCAGATCCACAGTACGGGTGGCACGCATGCTCTCTTGCACTGGGATACGAGAGAGGGGCGTTTTCTGTTTGTTCTGAAAAGATATGGGTTTATATCAAAAGCTCCATCTTCTTTTCATTCAGTTGATAATATGCTCAGTGGTGTTTCTCTCTGTCTTTACATGTGCTTATTTGTGCTTTCACGTGTATTTGGTTGGAATACTTCTCAGTCTAATGTTCAGGATTGGAGTTTTTCTATACTTCATAATTTCGCTCATTTTTCTGTCTTTTTGGCATTTAAAATTTCAGGGTTGTAATCAATCTTTATTAGTAAGGTGTAGAAGAGATTGGGCTTCCCAGATGGCACTTGAACCAACTTGTCAATGCAGCAGACATAAGAGATGTGGGTTCAGTCCCTGGGTTGGGAAGATCCCCTGGAGGAGGGCATGGCAACCTACTCCAGTATTTTTGCCTGGAGAATCCCATGGACAGAGGAGCTCGGTAGACTACGGTCCATAGCAAAGAGACACCACTGAAGCGACATAGCACGCACATAGAAAAGATAGTGTTTTTATTCTTTAATTTTCTAAATAACCTATAAAGGTAAATTATGCTTATTATAGAAAATCTGAAGAATATAGATAAGCAAAAAAAAAAAGAGGAAGAAAAATCCTGAAGTTTCTTCCATAGATGCCCCCTATCACTCTTAATAAAAATATAGGGCTGCTCCAGCCTATTATGTTCTTAATGGAATATTGTAATGGTTATTAAATCAGCTGACTCAGAATCTCTTTTTAATAAATGAGTCAGACTGTATTATCCAATTACTGTCAGCTGCTACCTTTCCCGAGAGCAGAAATGGTTACCCCAATCAAATTTTTTAAGCTTTTGTCATCTTTAGGAAACAAGGCGAGACTCTAAGACTTAAACTGACCCGAAGTTGGAGGTGTTGATGGCGCCCTCTCATGAGCATGGACTTTTAATGGAAACCATGGTTCCTCTGTACTGTTCTTAAGGACCTACCAGACAGGAAGAAGGAAGGAGGGAAGCTCCGTTTTGAAAAGAAACAGAGCTTAGCTCAGCTTGATTCCCCCAGGACTAAGAGTGTTTTCGAAACTCTTTGAAAACTGACAGTGCCCCACATGCAGAATGATGGCAGAGTTCAACAGAGACTAAGTATAAACTTCTGAAATTCTTATTATAAATAAATTTAATTAGTTGCCCATTACCCTCTCTCTCCCTACTTCAGTTTTTAAAAGTACAGAATGAATTATGTTAACCAGTTATGAAAGTGTTTTGCGTTCCCCTCTCTCTTTCCCTCATTCATCATCGTTTGACCCTGTGATGATAAGTAAGTCTGAACATGGGAATGAGCAGAGAAGTTAACAACAGCAGGATAAATGGGTGGGCCTGTCTGATGGCTAAATCGGAGCATCCTGGCTTCTGCTTGTCACTTGCTGTGTATTCAGATATATTTTCACTCCTACTCGAATAACTAGGACGAGTTATTTGTTGGAAAAGACCTCTAGGTAACTTCGAAATAAAAGGCAGATAGAACTTCCAACATTTTTTTCACTATTATAATGTGCTTTTAAACTATAAAGGGTTCTGAAAATGCCGGATGCTGTTGTCATTATCATTGCTATAAGTGCCCTCTCAAAGCATGAAATTCATGAAAAAGAAATCTGCACTAATAATGCATGAATACTTTATGAGCGTGTGTCACCTTTTTGTGAATTCACTGGACTCAGTTTTGATTATTTAACGTTTTATGACCGAATTTCTCTGTTCTTAGAATGGGAAATAAATAAAAATTGATGAGGACATTTTCCTTATACTATCTTGTTTATTTTTCCTTATATTATTTTGCTAAACAAAATACTCCTAGTCCTGAAAGATAACATCACATTGACGATCACCCTCACTTGCATAATTTACATTATCTTCATGTAACAGTCAATTCGGAGAAGGCAACGGCACCTCATTCCAGTACTCTTGCCTGGAAAATCCCATGGACGGAGGAGCCTGGTGGGCTGCAGTCCATGGGGTCGTTAAGAGTCGGACACAACTGAGCAACTTCACATTCACTTTTCACTTTCATGCATTGGAAAAGGAAATGGCAACCCACTCCAGTGTTCTTGCCTGGAGAATCCCAGGGATGGGGGAGCCTGGTGGGCTGCCGTCTGTGGGGTCGCACAGTGTCAGACACAACTGAAGCAGTTTAGCAGCAGCAGCAGCAATAGTCAATCCTTATTCCCAAGAAAACTCATCAGGCCTAAATACATGTGTGTGCTAAGTCCCTTCAGTCGTGTCCGACTCTTTGTGACCCCGGGGACTGTAGCCCCCAGGCTCCTCTGTCCATGGGATTCTCCAACCAAAAATACCAGAGTAGGTTGCCACTTCCTTCTCCATGGGATCTTCCCGACCCAAGAATCCAACCCTCTTCTCTTGTGTCTGCTGCAATGGCAGACAGTTCCATTATCACTTGCACCACCCGAGAAGCCCCAGGCCTATATATCTTCCTCAACAAATGTTGCAAGTTCAAGAATTCTGAAACAAACGTGTATACCTCCTCAGACTCACAGACCACATCTTGGTTCTTGTGCAAAACACATAACTTAAGGATGAAATTAGAACTCTTAGTTACCGTCTTACTATCACAAGAAAGGTATACAGTGTTGAGGAAATAGAAAACATTTAAATTTGGCAAGGATTTCTGACAGTTAACTTACTGACCCAATTCTCTGCCATAAACAGTGTTTCTTATATTACTAAATATCCAAAATTTAGAAAAATTTTGGTGCCTTTAGGATTTTAAAAAAGAGAGAGAGAAGGGAACAGATGAAAAACCCTTGATCTTATATAATCCCTAAAGCTTTTTGTATAACCCCTTGTCATGTCAGTATGCACAATTAAACTCCTTCTTACATAATTATAATCAAGGAATTTACTGTGCCACCCAAATACAGAGTAGGTTTTTATCTCCTGTGAAATGTAGACAGTACTGGGTGGCTTAATTAGTGCTTTACTTCTCTTTTTACAAATTCCAATCCTCCGCTTCTAAAGACTCATACTTGTGTGAGAAGAAAGATTAGGAATACAAATAGAGCGATTTTACTCCTAGTTAGCTAATAATAATTCACTTTGTAATTGGGCCTTTATTTTGCCAGTAATATCAACTGGTGAAGGATTTCTGCATGTCTCTTGTGTTGACTCAAAGGAAGCAACTTTGGAGTATAGACTCATTACCCCTACGGTGGGAATGTATTTTTCGTTCCCTTGACCTAGACTTTCTGACACAGATATTCCTTAGTAGCACCTCTAATCACTGCAAATAAGAGAAGATAAAAGTATAACTTGATACCATTTCAGGTTAAACTGAAGCCGCTTAGCCCTTACTTTTCTTGATGAGAGTCTTGGGAGTAATTGGTTTCTGACATAGTATATCTGCTAAAATCATGGACCATGAGGCCAGGCTGCCTGGGTTTAAGTTCTGGTTCCACCAAGAACTGGTCCTGTGACTCAGAGCAAAGTTGATTCAACTCTCTGCGCCTCATTTTTCTCATCTCTAAAAGGAGAATAAGAGTAGTTGTTGTTGTTAAACTCAATGAATTCAGTCTTGGAGCAATAGTGTCTGGAACACAGTAGGCACCAAAGCAATGGGCTGTTCGTTCTCATGCTACTGGTTTTCATTTCTTATAACTGAAAATTGAAACAAGTTAGAATAATCCTTAAATGCATAATTTCATAAACATTTTGATGAAAAAAACATACAAATGATGTTTTCTATTTACAACACAAACTTTTCATTTTACATAATAATTGTTATTACATTGACATATTTTTCTACCATCTTGTTTCTAAGCTATCAAAGAAAACTCCAGGACTAGTCAAAAGTGAGCCTGGAGCTCATCAATGTGCCTTTGGAGAAATACAGGCAGAGTCTAGATCTGGGGGATAAAATTGAGACTGTTTTATAAAATAAAGGGAACAATGCACTCAGAAGATATGGAGGATAAGAGTGTCATTCAGGAAAATAACACGTATGAAATACTGTGAGCATTAATAATATTTCAAAATTGTCAGAAAAGCTTAGGAGTAGAAAAATCTGTGTCAATGAGAAAACCACTAAAAAACAGTATGGTTGGTAATAGAAAGCTCTAGAACCTTCTTGATAAAGCAGAAGATAAGCCTGGGGGAGTAGTTCATTCTTCTATGGGCCCTTTGTTTTAGAACTTTGGAAATACACAGCCTATAAAATCTTGTTTGGAGAAGGAAATGGCAGCCCACTCCAATATTCTTGCCTGGAGAATCCTCATGGACAGAGAAGCCCGGTGGGCTACAGTCCCTGGGGTTGCAAAGAGTCAGACACAACTGAGCAACTGAACATACATAAGATCTTAATAGAGGGAAGGAGATGCCTCATTACTGACTTACCAATTATACTTTCAAAGCTTAACACACACCGCCGTGAGATAAAACCTGCCTTGTGACTATCGTTCGATTTTAAATTCCAGAAATGTTTTCAATGGATATAAATTCATAAATAATGTGAAATTAACCAGAACCCATATATACTACTAATCACTGATTTTCGGTGGAAAGAGTTTAACGTACGGAGTTATAGATAACTCACTAGTCTGTCAAAGATGTGATGGGTGTCAACTTTTCTGCTCACGTGCTTTCCTTGACAGATGAAGGGCTGAACCACGAGTGCAAACTTTGCAGCCAAACCTTCGACTCCCCTGCCAAGCTCCAGTGCCACCTGATCGAGCACAGCTTCGAAGGGATGGGCGGTACCTTCAAGTGTCCCGTCTGCTTTACAGGTAGGAAGATGATTCTGGAAAACTCGGGAGAGGTTCGTGGCCACATCACGTCTTGCCTACCAAGGCATACTTCCCACTGCTGTGGCCTTTTACAGATCAGACTGCGGTTCAATTTAGGGAGAAGATGTTTGATTTCTGCTGATTAGCACTATTGATTGCTGCCTACTTTAAAGGCTCAGACGGTCAGGAAGGTTAACTGTCAGGATGAACAAATGGCATTTTAAGTTCTCTCAGAAGTTTGCACTCTTCCGTGTCTAAAATGACATCCACGTTCCGTTCACTTTTCTCCCCTCGACGTTAAAAGGTTAGCGAGACAAAGGGAGCTTTTTCATAGCAAGACGTGAGACTAAAAGTCCAGCCGTGTTGTCAACACAGGTCTGTTATTTAAACACAGAGAATTTTAGAATATTTCCCCGTATGAAATTTAAAGTTATTATTAGAACCCTCCCCCAATTCTTTGAACTAAAAAAAACAGAATAGATGAGGTCTTATTTCCTGTGAATATCAGTTTGAGCAAACTCGGAGAGATAGTGGAGGACAGAGGAGTCTGGTGGGCTTTAGTCCACAAGGTTGCAAAGAGTCAGACATGATTAGCGACTCAACAACAACATTATGTTGACACTTTTAAGAAGAAACTTTAATGAGATGCTGTAACATTATAGTTTTCAGCAGAAGCAGCAGCAAAAAAAAAAAGGTAAATCAGAAACTGTAATTTGAAGCCCATAGGGGTTGAAATATGACCACACACGTTTCTATTGCTCCTATAACAGTGACGGAGTTATTTTGGAAAATCCTTTGTGATCATTTTGCCTGTGTCTTGGACTCATTGTTCAAACCCCTCAAGGCTATGTGCCCTTCTTATTTGTCAGGAAAAGCAAAACAAAACAAAAATATATCCTTCTCTTAAAACTGCCTTCTTGGCTTGTGGAGCAAAATTCCAAAGCATTGATTATTAACCTTCACTGCATTCAGCCTGTAGATTTATGTCCTGATATTAAATCAAAAGCAAGAGGCCATGTTCCAGTTAAATACTACCAAACTGTGTTGGCAAGTCTGTCTTTACCATGTTCCTGTGAGGCTCCTTCATTCAGGAGTTGCATCCCATTCAGCCACTCCTTCTTTTGGAACTATTTTTTGATTCCTCCAACTTATTATTTAAAATGTTTTTACTATAACGTAGTATTTGTCTAAAGATACAATGCATCAGGAGTCTGACTTCTTTATAAAAGTTCATAGTAAGTCTTCCTAAGGAGGACTGGTCATAGATCTCTTCATGATTAAGACCCCTAATAAAATAGCCCTTTCATGTTATGGCCGGGAGCCTCGTAAAATGTGCTACGTTAGATGGAGATTCGTTGCAAATCAGTATCAAAACCCCATTTCTTTGGGTTGATGTAGGTAAAAGACAAAAATGCATTAATCATGAACGGTCTGCTTTTCATGTACTGACAGACCTAAATCGTTTAATGTATCTTGAAGTAATTTAAAACAAACAAAAAAAAAACCCTCTTCCAATATAAAGAATATTAAGTGCAAGAAGAAATCTGAGCAATGTTTAAAGTAATGAGAAATATGATTAAAATGTATGACAATATTCTCATATTTTAGGTTGGCTGGTAATTAGAGTAATTTTAATGATTAGAATAGAGTCAAAGTCAAATGCCAGAGTCTTTAATAAGTCCTTTCCCTGCCTATACAGATTAATATTGTAGATGTAAACTTTTTTAGGTCACAGTACACCAGGCATCCATCAGAAGTCAGTTCTCCCAACCCAAACACTGCCTCTGGCATATACAATTTAATTATTAATCGTATGTCTCCTAGGTAAACTGTTACACAGTCTTAGGGCCTTGTTTTGTAGTCATTAAAATTGAACATGTTTATATTATTGAAACCCTTGCATTCCGTGTGTAGGCTGAGTTGATCTTAAAGTATCCAAAGAGAATTTACCTGCCGTTCTGTTTCACATTTATAGACAGTGCCCCAGAGTAGCTGTGGGATATCATTTTTAGCATTAACACATTTAAATAGAGAACTGCTTGCTAGCTGTAACTTTAGGCAAATACCATAAACTGGGTTTTGGCATCTATGATTTTGTAACCTGTGGGTTGCTGAGAAATAAGAGTCATTTCTGTTCAGACAGTGCTGTGCGTTTGACAATTTTCATTTTAAAAGATTTATGGGGAGCAGGGCCACGATAAACCTTTACTTTGGAGCTGTTTTTGTTGAATTAGGTGCTCGGTAGAGTGCATCTTAACAAAAGCCAGAGACCCAACCCTAAGCATGTGTGACGTTGCTCTCCCCTGGACCCTGGCAGTGGTCACACCCAGAAGGCACTCCATTCAGTCCATCCCTCTGTCACTGTTCACAGGGAGCCATCGACAGGGGCGTTTTGGAATGAAAATAACCCCAAGTTCACTCTCCTTATATCATTTCAGTGTTTGTTCAAGCAAACAAGTTGCAGCAGCATATTTTCTCTGCCCATGGACAAGAAGACAAGATCTATGACTGCACACAATGTCCACAGAAGTTTTTCTTCCAAACAGAGCTGCAGGTAATGTCCCCATGGAGAGGCCCGGCATTGAACTCGGTCGCTCTACTTATAGGAAACAAGGGCATTTTAAGTCTGGATACACCGTGTTACTCACCCTGGGCCACCATGATGCTTTGTATGGATTGGGGCAAAGGGAAAATTAGAGGCTGGATTAACAGACACCAAAGTCATTTTGCCTCTGGCTGCTGTCAATCATAAAAAGAACTAGAACAGACCTATAATTGGACCTTCTGACCCAGTGTGATAGACTGCAGGGTCAGGTTTATTGGACTGTGGGATCGTTCACCTCATTCGTCAGGGCCCATTCTCCCAAATCCTGTTTTATTCATGTTCTGTTCCCACTGGGCTTCAAGCTGGCTGGATATCCAGGTTATTGTTGTCCTGAGGGGCTTAAAATTGGAAGGGAGAAGGGAAGAGAGGAAAGAAGCTATACTCTTGACCAGTATGTTTCTTCTGTTTAACGGGATGGAATCATTATTATTTAGTGGCAGTCTTTGGGTACTCAGTTTGGCACCCAAAGATGTTAGCTTTGAATCTTGCAAAATGTGTGACCTTGTGCTTGTCAATAATGTTTCTGAACCTCGGATGTGAAGAAATGATAGACAGATGTAACAAACACAGGGTTGTTGTTAGGAAAAATGAAATAAAAGCTCTGAATATGGGGTATAAACTCTAAAATAGAATAGAAATGTTTGGTCAATTTGATTATTCTTAACAATAGGCTGGTATCAGTCAGAGACCTGGATCTTAACCCAGAAATGTCACTTATTGTAAGGAAAATAAATGTTTTTTCTTCTTACTTCATCTGAAAAAATGGGTCTAATATATATCCTCATTTTTCAAATGGAATGAGATAAGAGTAATACTTTTTTTTTAATTAAATTTTGTTGGTGCCTTTGGAGGAGAATGAATTAGAATCCAGTTATTTCATTATTGTGAGGATTATTATTAACCATAAAGTTATTTAGACATGCACTGGAGAAGGAAATGGCAACCCACTCCAGTGTTTTTGCCTGAAGAATCCCAGGGACAGTGGAGGCTGATGGGTTGCCATCTATGGGATCGCACAGAGTCGGACACGACTGAAGCAACTTAGCAGCAGCAGCAGCAGCAGGGTAAGGATGATGTTTTTTCCTTTGGTATCAAATTCCCTAAATAACCAGAAGAAGGGCTGATGTGGTTGACATGGTTGAGGTAGGACTAAGGGACCCAAAGCCCCACCCACTTCTTCATCTCCCATCCCACGCTGTGGACCCCAGGGCA
The DNA here is from genome assembly GCA_006410615.1 of Neotragus moschatus. Lineage (NCBI taxonomy): Eukaryota > Metazoa > Chordata > Mammalia > Artiodactyla > Bovidae > Neotragus > Neotragus moschatus. Next base: position 1,555,572 of record SJYA01002918.1, read on the forward strand.
GCTTTAGAGTTCCTTGGGCTGTAGGGAAGCCATATTTATGTGAATTTTGTATAAAAATAAGGAATTTATAGTTTATTAATAACATCTCAGTTTTTATCCTATCAGTGAACACATAGCAAATAAAGACGTAAGATAAAAAATATATGAAAGAACGGGTGATGTCATGTAGTTGTTATGAGAGTCAATACACCAAACTTAAAGTTGCTATAGCCCGTTTCATCGCTTCAAAAGAAAGAATTCTACTCTGTCATGTGTTTGTGCATTGAACACAGAAGATAGACCAAGTTAGACTATTATTTAAAAGTACATTTCATTAAAATAACCTACATTTCTATTGGAAAACATAATATTCTTACTGCAGTATGTATGGAAGGGTAAGTCCTCTGTGTTAAGATTTTAAAGGATATGGCCACTATGCCTAACGATGCTATTAATTAATATGTAAACTGTGAAGCAGAATTCCTAATAGTTTAAAATCAAAGTTGTAGAGATTCTATAGAGACTGGCTTCCTGCTAGTGTTCTTGGGGGAAAGTTGGCAACAAGTTCACTTTTGTAGATTCTAATGCTAACCCTAACCCTAACTGAGTGGGCTTCCCAGGTGGCTCAGTGGTAAAGAATCTGCCTGCCAAGCCAGAGATGCAAGTTTGATCCCTTGTCGGGAAGACCCCCCTGGAGAAGGAAATGGCAACCCACTTCAGTTTTCTTGACTGGGAAATCCCATGGACAGAGGAGCCTGGTGGGCTACAGTCCACGGGGTTGCAAAAGAGTGGTATATGAATTAATAACTTAACAACAACACGACTACTGACCTGATGGTCACTTCAGTGTCTTTCATTAAAACAACCCCACACTCTGGCAGTGGTGACATGTAGCACATTGGCTAGCAGAAAAAAGTAAGCAATTAAACACATTCTCTGGGACTCCAGGTTTCTTTCATAGTGTATTTTGGAGTTACATGCACTGTACACTGTACAGTCTTTCCATTAGTGTATAGACCAGGGGTTCTCTACCTCTTTGATAGCAGGATGCCTTGACACTTAAAAATTACTGAAGACCACAAAGCCCTTTGATTTACATGGGTTACTGTGTACTGAGGGGCTTCCCAAGTGGCGCTAGTGGTAAAGAATCCACCTGCCAATGCAGAGGGTGCAGGAGACGTGGGTTCAATCCCTGGGTCAGGGAGACCCCCAGGAGTAGGAAATGGCAACCCACTCCAGTATTCTGGCCTGGAGAATTCCATGGACAGAGGAGCCTGGTGGGCTCCAGTCCATGGGGCCGCAAATGGTCCAACACGACTTAGCAACTGCGCACACTCACATTATGTATTGATATTTTCCATGTTAGAAATCAAGAAACATTTTAAACACAAAAATACACAAATTTGTGATTCTATTAGCTGTCAGAAATTACATCTTCACATGTCAAGTAGCCCTTAGAAAATGCCACTGTACACTCATGAGATAATGAGAGCACAAAGGGCAAACAGTGTTTTAATGTTATTATGAAAACAGTCTTGACTTCACAGACTCCCCGCAAGGATCTAGGAGACCCTCAGAGGTCCCCGAGCCACACTTTGAGAACCGCTGGTATAGAAGATATAGTGTAGAACACAGAACTCAGTGTTTGAGTCTTTATGACCTTATGAGGTCAAACATCTCTCAAAACACCTCTGACTCATTCATTCACATTGTGATCTGAGCCAAAATAAGACTTCTTTCACAATCCGAAGCTGTAGACTGACTTTTCTAACCCCACCCCAGAATCATACATATTTGGCCTTGATGTGAATACTCGGGCTCAAAATGTGTATCACTCCTTTGATAAAAACAGTATTTATAGTTAGTTAATGTGTGATAATTATTACAAAGCCAGTGTCCACAGTCATTGAAATATCTATGTAGGTCTGTTTCCTAAAATCTTCAGTAGTAGCAGTGGCTTTTAATTTCAGTACATTAAGGAAAATAGATCGGAGCTTACTTTTTCTAATTTTGAGACCTTTTGGATTTCTGTGATTTAAACTTAGGGGCTCATAGTTCTGTGCATTTGTCTTCATTCCCACATCACTTCACACCTGTGCTGAGAGGATGGAGTTAATATGACTTTAAAATATTAATTTCTTTTAGTTTCTGTATAGAGAGTAATTAAAGTATACTAAAAAATACAGTTTTGTTAATTTCTAAGAGTAAGGGGGGAAATAAGTTCCAATTGAGGTGACAAGAGAAAATAAGGTCAGTAACCAAAATAATAATCCAGTAGAAAATGGAAGCCCTTTTACCAGCCCACGGTATTTCATTCCTTGGTATGGAAAATTAAGATATTTTAAAATTGGCCCATGTCATACCACTTAAATGCATCTACTTTTTTATGCCACTACAGTTCAGAAAGGAGGATTTTTCACAAGAGGCATTTTATAAACCAAATGCAATGCCCAAGCACTGGAGATTGGCAATTGGAAAGCATATAGTTTATTTGGCTCTTATTTTAGAGTGAGATTAATAGGGTAATTTTACAGAATTGCCCAGGAACATCACTGCGGTTGGGCTTCCCAGACAGTGCTAGTGGTAAAGAACCTGCCTAGCAACACAGGAGACCTAAGAGACATGGGTTCGATTCCTGGGTGGGGAAGATCCCCTGGCCAAGGGCAGGTCAATCCACTCCAGTATTCTTGCCTGGGAAGTCCCATGGACAGAGGAGCCTGGCGGGCTACAGTCCACAGGGTCACAAAGAGTCAGACAGGACTGAAGTAAATTGGCACACACACACACCACTGTGGTCATGGTGCATAAATGATTTAATGACCATAATAAACAATTTTCATTTCTTTCACTGTTTATACCTATTTGAAAACACAAAAACATCTTTTTAAGGATAGAAGTGCTTTGTTGAGTATAAAATCTTACACATACACCCACGGAGATGTATTGTTTTCATTAATATCACCTACAGTACTAGTCAGAATTCAGATAGTTCCTTTTAATACATTTCCATCTTAGGAATGAAGGACTCAAGTGTCATCCTTTGACGTTACAGACCACAGTTGCTTTTCAAAGCAAGACGCAATGTCTGTTTCTATGAACACTCCATCTAGGACTTGCCAGTGTGGAAGCTATTGTCTTTGCCTGACCCTGAATCCTTTCTGACCAGAAGTTCCAAATGCCAGTCCAGAGAAGTGTAATGTGTAATTCCTGGCAGGATATCATCTTTTTCTACTAGTAGAGTTTTCCTCCCTTTTTGCAAGAAATTCTAATATACTTCAAAGGCCACCTAGCATGCTGGTCGGGAAGATGTGCTTTGGAATAAGAGTGCATTATTTGAACTAACTTAACATTTTGTTATTTTAAAAGCAAATGAATATGTCAAATGTTTCACATGTTTTCCTAATAGACCTCAAAACTTTTCCTGCAAAACTTAAGGAAGCTGCTTTGAGAGAATAGTGTGGTCCAAGAATAATATCCTACAATGCATATTTCTATCCAGAATGGTTTATACAGGTGTGAGCAAGTGGTGTGTTTGTAAAAATTCTGTTGAATAGGCCACTTTCTTTCAATACAGTAATTACTGTTTCACTGGTGTCTCTAGAAAAGATACAATTCAATGGCAGTGATCAAACCATCCTCTTTCAATGGGTCCCCATAGAAAGTTCTCTGAAGCATCATGTCATGAATGTAATGGACTTGGAGGGAATTCTGGTGGTTGGAAGAGAGGGAATTGGCCTAATTGAACTTGAGGCTCTGAGATTTCTAGTATTAAGTTTCTTTTGAGTCAAAGATTATTTTGATACTTGACCTTGTCTTCATTAATCCATGGATGCAGTATTTTCCAGATAGAAAATACAGAAGTGATTTGGCATTCTGAGGGATACACCAAGACTTTCAGATATCACTGAAGTTTAAATACATAATGGTCTCTACAGCTATTTGGTTTTCTTCTCAGATCACTTTCCCACCAAATCAACCTGAGTTTGACGGATATTTTTCACACCACAGCTTAACTGTTGCTCAAGTTTTATGGTCATATTTCTGAAAGAAAGATGAATTCCTCCAAAGGGGTGGGATGCATAGGACAGTAATACAGCATTGAAGTGTGGCTGCCATGTGGCCGACTGGACCAGCTCACTGGCTTAGCTCCTTACCTAAAGCAGCCTTTTAATCATTGTTATACAGGCCATGCCTCAAAGTATTAAGTAACTCATGTTGAGGCATTTAAAGGTCCTTGTTGGGACTTCCCTGGTGGTCCAGTGGTTACGGCTCCACACCTTGACTGCAGGGACCATGAGATCCACCTTTGCTTGGGGAACTAAAATCCCACATCTGCATGGCCCGGCCAAAAATAAAACTGAAAATAGAAGATTGAACTTTTTTTTTTTTTTTTTAGGTGAACCTTAAAAAAATGTCCCTGTTAACAGCCCAACCACAGATACCATTCTATAGATTGCTATCATCCCCTGTGCCATTATTTGGTTCAAAAATATATATTTATTGATTTAAAATCTCTATAAAAATATAATTTTATCATTTTAAATTTACCATGGCCCCAAGCTCTCTATGACATATCAAAAATAATTAGAAATATATCATCTTTACTGTCTACTAGAAAAGATAAGATTTGCATATGATTAATGCTCACATGAGGTAATGTGTAATAAATAGTTCTAAGTATTCCAAGAGAAGATGTTTATTCTCCAGCTGGGATAATCGAGAAAGCCATCACGTGGGAGGCATTCAAGCTGGTTTTGAAGGACGGATGTGATTTTGATATCTGTGAATGTGAGAGAGATCACCATCCATAAACATCTCAAATAATGATTATTTTTAAAATAGCTTTAATGGGGTTTTTTCCACTTGCTTTACTTTGCTCTGATTTCTCTATTGGCATCTTAGTGCAAGGGAAGAGGGCATGAAGTACAGAGAACAATCACCAGAGTTTGATTTGGGTCATTGTTCCTTACAAGCGATGGCCTCTGAGCCTTGGTTTTATCATCGGTAAAATGGGCATGTGCTACTGCTGCTGCTGCTAAGTCGCTCCAGTCGTGTCCGAATCTGTGCGACCCCATGCACTGCAGCCTACCAGGTTACTCTGTCCCTGGGATTCTCCAGGCAAGAACACTGGAGTGGGTTGCCATTTCCTTCTCCGAAAATGGGCATGTAGGAGACAACAAAGCATTGCTCCCAATTCCCAGGGTCCTGCTGAGAGTGCGGTGGAGTGGCTGATGCTAAGCCCTCAGTGCAGAGTGTGAAGGAGGAGAGGCCTTGGAGGAGCTCTGGCTCCCAGGTCCTCTCCCTGCTCCCTCTCGCTGACTTCAGTAAACAAAATCGAGATCCATCATTACCTGGAAATAAAATCTCTATCCCAGACATGTCCTGTTTCCTTACTTCTCTGTTCTAGTTCACTGGAATAATTTCCCAATTAAGCATACCTTGACATAGTTTCATGTTAATTGGTTTCCAGGTAAAAATTCTTATTTTTAAGCCTTCTTGTTTTTCAAGGGATGTAAGAGCCTTGAGTTTCTTTTTATTTTTGGTTTTTCTTTTTAGCATACAATGGGAAAACTGAACATTAAATTTGGTTTCAGAAACGTTATTTCAAAACCCTACCTTTCTTCCTGCCCTCTTTCCAAATTAGAGATAAGTGGCCAAAACAAAAAGTTTTATCTGGCCCTTTTACATAAGACAAGGTAGGATCGAAGTGTGGTGTGGGGAAAGGTTTATTTTAGTTTTATTTTGTTTTCATTTTTTTTCTCTGGGTCAGGCAGAAATTCTCTTTTGCAAACAAGAGCAGTGGAAAAGTGTGTTACTGCTCACAGCACTTCTATACAGAATGCCTTTAAAACTATGTGTCCCTCCATACTCTTCTTTTCACAACTTTTCTGTAGTTTTCCATTGCTCTGTTTTTAATTCTATCAGAGCTTGAAATAGCTTTCATTATTCCCAGGTGGCACTAGTGGTAAAAGAACCCACCTGCCAGTGCAGGAGATGTAAGATATGTGGGTTCGATCCCTGAGTAGGGATGATCCCCTGGAGGAGGGCATGGCAACCCACTCCAGTATTCTTGCCTGGAGAAGTCCATGGATGGAAGAGCCTGGCAGGCTACACTCCCTAGGGTCACAAAGAATTGGACACAACTGAAGCAACTTAGCCTAGCATAGCATCCACACGCCAACTGGAAGACTCAGAACCCTGTCCTACTTTGTCTCTTATCATTCGGTTTCCCTTTGGGACCCTCAGATTGAAAAGAACTGCCCATCACTGCGTCTGACCCGCCATAGCCAGGTTCCATATTGATCATTTGGGAGAGGACAGTGTGGGGGGTGGGAAGAGGCATAAGGACATACGTCCTGCCTTTTCCTGGGTGGCCTGCACCTGCTACCTTCGCTCTCCACTTCCTTCGATCCATTGGACCTCTCCATGTCTCTTGTTCTTGGGGCCAAAATCACAGTCCTTAAACCACCTTATAGACGCGGGAAGTCTGCAGGAGTGTAAATCATGTCCAGTGAACATGTGGTTCTGGAACTGGTCCGCTTCTCCACCACCTCCTCTCTCTGCTTTGTGGGCCTTCGGGGCTTTTGAAGTAAATTGGTGCTACAGCAGCTTCCACTTAATTTGCCCAGTGGTTAAATTGATCTATCTCTTTTATTTGATCCGATCTCCAGGAACCAAATCATTTGCATTGATTTATTGATTGGAGCTGTGTTTGCACCGTTACTTTTGATCACTTTCAGCTGTTAATATTGGATAATTCAATCAGGATTGATTGGCCTTACCACTGAAGGTAGAAAGTTAATCACATAGGACAAAGAAATAGGGCACTGCTCACCTCGGTTTGACTGTTCACTTCTCTCTCTCTCACCCCTCTCCTCCCACCCTGCATCCACGCTCGTCCTGTCATCTAAGCAGGAGCAAAAAGCCAGGGTTTTTCTTGAGTAAAGAAGGGAGTTTAAAATTTTATAGCATTCACAGTGCATCTAAAGATGAGGTAGTTTTATTCTGCTTTTCATAAAACTGCACCTAGAAATTAAGCAAACATCCATCCAGAAAGATGGATAAGCAGGACTGTCGCAATGAACTCATTTGGACTCAATGAGTGAATGCATTTTCAATTACCCATTTTGTACCAATAAATGCCTAATCGGTGTATGCGTGCTTGGAGGCACAACCTGGGCTCACCTTTTTCTGAATTTGGCCCTCACCGATTCACCATGTGTCCTGCTCATCAGATTTTTAAGAATCAAGCAGTTAATAGGACCAAAGGAAGAGCAACAGAGGTCTCAGCCAATAAGCGGAAAACCACTTTATTTACATTTGAATCGTTTCTACGGCCCCCCAGCTCAGTTTTTTAAAATTCTCCATCCATTAATTTCTCGGTGTTCCTATCGACGGCTGGTTTTCGCTATTAAAAGATGGAGCACCACCTCCCCGTTCTAGGACTCGTTCCCTCCCCCTCCAGCAGCCCTGTTGTTAGCGATCTGCCATGACATTATTTTTTTGTCTGGCCCAGAGTTGACGACAGATGGCCATCTCGGAACTGCCATCAGTGCGACTTTATGGAGCATTCAGCTAGGGTATACTGAAGAGCACTGCGGCCAGCGTGCAGCCCCCTGCTCCCCCCCGCCCCACCCCCTGGAAACGTGCATCACCCCTGCCACATTCCACTTTGGCTGGGCTCTGCTGGCCCTGCCGCTTCCTGGGCCGCCGAGTCAGCTTGCTGCCACGGCACCAGAAGATCTGCCTCCATCAAGAACGAGAAACCGCGGGCACGGCTGTCCTACAAAGACAGCTCTCTGCCTCAGCGCTTTTGTAGTCCGATTCCCGGGACAGAGCCGGACATCCACGTCTCTAGAACATTCCACGATCCAGGGAGGCACCTTGAAGTCCCCACACGTGTTCCTATTGCAGATGTTCACTCCACACGCAGATCGGTTTCCTCCACATTTGCAGAAACATGATGCCAAGAATAGACTCTTTGTGTTTGCAAACTTAGATTGGACTCTTGGAAAACACTACTTCAGTATCCAACTGCTTGTGACAGTTAGGGTCAGTACGAGGGTCATCATGGGCTTCGACGCTCAATCCCCTAAAATGAGCAAAGAATTCACTTCAGCATCTTCCGATCCATTGAAGTGGTAATCCCTTGGCCAGCCGCATGAAACGAGCTGTTGCTGAGCGTTTGGAGCAAGATTGATAGGCTGTTCTTGATCGAGTTTGCTAAGGCCAGGCAGCTTCAGAGCCAAGCGTGTATGTTAAGGGGAATTCACATTTGTATCCTTTATTGTTATATTTGCAGCGAATCTACAGCTCCTAACAGGCTCTGCCCTGCAGCTATGAAGGAGCGAGTTCCCCCTCAACCGGGAGAGAGCAGGATTCTGTGAAAGCCTGCGATGTGGCAGGCGAGAAGAATAGTGCTTAAAAGCGGTGCTCACGGTGCTGTCATTTAGAACAGCAACTCCAAGGCTTTAAATGGGAGTGAGAGGCAGGGTAAACGAGGCCTTTAAAAGTGGTGAAATTCTAAACCGCCTAAAATAACAGGCCTCCTTCATTGATAACTTCATTGAGGGAGTGATGTCGGGGAGCTCACTGGCCAGGACCCGCTTTCACTTTCCGGTAAACAGGAGGGCAGCGTTTGCAGAGGCGAGGCTTTCCCCCTTGTACCCAGCGTGTCTGGGAAGCCGGCAGGCTTTCTTTAGTGGCTTCCTCTGGCTTTGGTGCGGCCCCTCAGCTGGCAGATAGACCATTTCTTGCTGGAAACTCGAATCGCCCGTAAAAGGTTTCCTTTTTCGCATTGCCAAGACTTAATTTTATAATCATCTGACTTCCACCACTGGGCACATCTGTGAAGTGTGTGCGCCTTCTAGACACCTAAAAGGCTACTGTGACACCATCAGCTATCAGCAGTGTGCTTTGCTGTGCTTGGGAGTTTATAAGCGGGGAGAGGTGTTTGTGCAGGAAGATAGAACAGTCTGTTCGCCATGAGCCAGGCACTAAGACCTCAGCCCCGCACTCAGTTATAATTCATGACAGTACTGGTGGGAAGCCCTCATCTCTCTGTGGAGTTAATGCGTCTCCACTGAAGCCTGCTGAGAGCACCCTGCATCCCCGCCCACCATCTGTGCCTCCACTTGCAAGCGCAGGCTCTCTCTCTCCTCTCTGTTACTCACTCTTTCCTGAGACCTCTGGGTGTTAATACTGTCAGGCTACTACCCACTTTGTAAAGGTGACTCTCCAAAACAGGCTTGTCGTGTTATGAGTGGAAGAGCTGGAAGGGACGCCTTCCACTGTGGTGAAATATCTCACTTGGAAAATGTCGATTAGAAAGGGATGGGGAGGCATGGTCCCCTTAAAGCAGTCGCAACCTCTGGGGTAGTCCAGGATCCTCTGCCAGCCCCTGGCTAGTAAAGGAGCACCTGTGGTCCATGGTGAGAGGCCCCACAGGGTAGACATTACGATTCAGGTTAATCCTGTTCTGAGCCAGAGTGCAGAGTCTGGAGCTGAATCTGAAGAGACGCTTGCCCGCTCTGTCCAGGGGCTTGGACCAGCTGTGGGGGCCAACCCAGTCCTGCACATCAACCCCTCTGTGAGGAGATGCTGGCCACCCTGAGAACAAGAGCAGTTGTCCCAGTGCTACTCAAAGCCTCAGCTCAATATGGTCAAGCCTAGGGCTTTACAGAACCCCCCTAAAGTAGCCATGGTCATTGTGAAGCGGAATGAGCAGAGGTGGCCAAACTCCCAAGCTCCCTGCAGTCCAGAGCCAGCAATGGTTTGTTCCCACCCCGTCCCAGCTCCTCGGTGACCACTGCCTCCCTCTTCCCCTCCCCGATTCCCACTCCCCACTCTGCTGGGAGCCCCGAGGGGGATGGGCCACGAGGCCAGCATGGGTTCAAATAAAAGATGAGCGCACACCTCCTTGAGCACGGCTGACCCCAGATGAATGTTCAGTGTTTCACCATATGTGCTCTTAACAGAGCCTGTTGTTAGCGCTCCTTTAATCAGATAAAGCAAAACCAGGCCGGGGACACCAGCGGATGAATTTAATAGATGTGATGCCATGAGCTACCTTCTGTGTCAGACAGTGCTACAACAGCTTTTCTCTACTTGAGACTCAGGCTTACCCAAAGAGCCGTCCCAGCTCCGGAGGCGAGGTGAGAGGTCACCCACTAAGACAGTAGCACCCACACTGCAGTTCAGCCTTGTGTGTAATTGGTTCCGAATCTCCTTCTGGCTTCTGGCTGGTGCTCATCCCATCGTCTCGCTCACCCTCCCAAGGAAAAGTAGGGCAGGGAGCTGGCGGTGCGCCCTGTCCAGGTTTTCCTGGGTGAAAGATCACTTGGAGATGACACAGCTGAGTAGTCAGCCTGAAATCCTGGTTGGTATTTTATTAATTTTGCACCAAGATAAATCCTGAAATTCTGACAAACTCCATGACAGGTGAAATTCCTTCTTGCAGCATCTGCTCAGCAAGAGGCTGCTCATTTCGCTCTGTTCCGAGGCAGGCAACAGGAGGGCAGCTTTCTAATCAGCCCTCAAAGGACCCCCAGCCGCCCCAGAGTCTCCGGCTGATTGAATAACTCCTGGGCCTCTTCCCCTAGGCCTCCATCAGCGGGGGTCCTGTGGAAAGCAATCTCCTGCAGACTGGCACTGAAGAGAGCTTTAAACCACCATTTTCTGCTCTCCAGAGGAGCCTGGAGTACTAAAAGATAGATGGACTGCAGATATTTTATGAGAAACTGTCAGAAGAAGAGCAGAGTAAATGTTTTTTTTCTTCTTCTTCTCCGAGTCACACACTACATCACTGTTGAATTTCTCCCAGAATCTTTTACATTTAAAGGAAGAAATTAATTGCTTGCTAACCTTTCACTCCCCCCTCCCTTCTTCCTCGTTGTCTTCCTCTCCCTTTTTTTTTTTTTTTTTAAATATTCACACAGAGGCCCTTTGCTTAACCACAGTTGCAGAAAATCAGTACCATTTGCAATGAAATATTTATAATGACAGAATGAAAAATTGGATTCATTTTCTGGACTGTAGCCGAACAGTCTGCAACTTTGTGTGGTATTGTTAGGCCTTCCTCCCCCTTCCTCCCTTTCATTGGAAGCTTGTTCGAAAACAGGGCACATGGACGTTTACCTATGCTTTGGAGGGAGGCCTACCAAAATACAGAACCCGTTTCTGGGCTTTTTTTAAGGGAGAGAAGAGCTTATTTTCGTCTGTGCTGCCACGTGGGGGGCACTCGGGCTGTGGCCCATAAAAAGGTAGAGAGGATGTGAACCCGGTCGAAAGAAAGAGTGTTGGCTCTGTGGGGAGGAGCTGGGACAAGCTTACAGGGAAGGCAGGAGCCGGGCTGGCCCACACTGTCTGCACTCTGAGCTGGGTACAGACAGCAGCCACAGGCCCTGGAGGCTCGGGCAGCTGTATTTGGGAAGCGGGAAGGCAGGCAGGACAGAGGTGTGCCAACAGATACGGAAATACCCGACCTCACCTTCTCTTTCCCCCTTCGCGTTTGCTGCCATGGGCTTTCTTCCCACGTGATCCCACATTCAGGGCTGCCTTCTTTCTCACCAGGGTTGACTACTGCATTTTTTATCCCCCCAGAGATGAAAGACCAAAGGATTTTGCTAGAACAGTCCAGCGGGCTTGTATTTCAAACAAGCCCGCCTCGCCCAGGCAGGGCCACCACAATGCATCCATTCTTCTTCCTCGACTTGATTGGATTTGCAGCAAGATGCTTGCGAAGTACATTCCAGGCTCCCAAATAAGTTTTCACTTACTACTGCACAGCCAGGCCCGGAGAGCTGGTCCACTTCTCCTCCCTCCTTTGTCGGAGCCTGACAGGATATTCACCTCCATTTTCGGGACCCCCGCTCAGGCTCTTAGGCCATCCCTCCAACTTAACCTTTCATCTGTTCCCTGGGTCTAAATAGTTAGCGTTGTTTTCTTTAGGTTCCCCCCCTCCAAGTGAGAACAGTTCTAGCAGATTTCAGCATGAATACAGGCCAGCCCAACTCAAATCTGCAAGTTTCGCTCACTGAATTTGCATCCTGCATTGTGCCGACTCCACAAGATCAATAATCCATATTTTAGTGTATAATAAAAGCTGCCTGTAATTGAATTAGCTCATTCATTCCATCTGATTAGCCCTGTTTTATTCATGGAGAGGAAAACTAATACAAACGTACCTTCTCCAACCTATTGCATGATGTGAATGAAAAGAGCCCTCAGCACTGTAAAGCACATTTATAAAGATGATGGAGCGTTAATTTCAGTATTTGTTTATCCTAGGAATAGGAATAATGTGAGACGCATCACGCGGCACTTTTGTGGTGATAACTTCAACGTTCACATCTACTGTGGCAATCTGTCTTCTAGTCAGCCTGGCATGAATAGCCTATAGCAGGTCTCTCTTCTGACCAAAACCAAGAACGCTCCTCAGTTCTGAAGGACAGCTGGGATAAACAGTCTGTGGTACTTGCCCTTGGAGAGATCCACCTTAAGAGATTTCACCCAGAGGTCATTACCTCTTATCCATCCATGGATTACCATTTGCAAGCCTTTTGATTGCTTACTGGCTTCTCTTTGAAGCAAAATCTTAGCACATGTTTGAACCTGGGTGATGAGAAACACTGAACAGAAAAGTTGTTCCTCATTATTGAGACCCTAGGCTCTTAAGACATAGCCCAGCTTGTGTGTGACGTGTCCTTGCTCAGAGGTTTCGAGTTTTTACACAGGCTTCTAGGTTTGTCTTTTCATTGCCTGCCCTGAAAAAAGGATTTGGAGAAGGATGCTGACAGTTCAGCACGAAATGGTGTGTGTTCTGACACAAAGTGCATTGTAGCTTAGGAATCTAGCCTGAAGTTATTTTCTGTAGCATTTCTTTGATTCAGGGGAGAAAAAGAATTTTCCATAAAAGTGTGTGTTTTAGGATTTGACAATAACTATTCTCCGTGGCTGTGCATGAGTTCATCAAAATGTTCCCACTTATCCGTTATTAGTACTGGCTTTCTGGAGGACCGAGGGTAAGGGGGAAAAAATGTTTGGGCATTCGTTTTTCAACAACTTGGGTTAGTCTGAAATATATTCCCAAGTAAATGGGAACTGTAATCATGGCAGGTTGAGAATCAATCTTTTCTGCAGACCAGGAAAGGAGCAGTGAATAGCATTCATTTAGGTACTGCCAGATGTATTTCTGCAAGGGGCGTGCCTTGCCAAGCACTTTGGGTGATTTTAAGTGTTATTAAGCAGACTTACGGGCCCTCAGGACAGAAGTAAAGGACCCCGGGGGCAGAAATTCCTGTTGGAGGAACATTCCAGGGCAAAGGCATCTTCAGAAAGAGAAGCGCCCAAATGCAGACAGGATTTGAATAGCTAACAACTCTGGGAATATTTCTCTCCCTCTTGTCCAGCTCCTTCTATATTGTGGCTGGTTTGCATTTGTGTTTGAAGTGCCAGGCGGTTTAATGAAGTTATTCTTTTATAAATTTTGCAACACTGAACCAAGCATGAGGGCTTTAAATTAGAATAAGTGCCACTTCTGTGTGGCAGGTTCCTTTGAGGACTGATTAGAATGAGGCCTCCCGCCGCCAGGTCCTTTCTGCACGGGAGCCTTGGTGCACGGGCTTGTTTACAGCTCACCTTTGAATTTGCACAAGCATGCGCTATGCCTGCAGCCTGGCCCTCTGATAGCGGAAGCTGCCTTCCTTCCAGGATCATGTTAAATACTTCACTTTAAGGAGTTATTTTTTTTAATTATATTGCTTCATTGTAATGAAATAAAATGAATGTGGAGTAGCAAATTATATAAGGATGTGAGGGTTATAGATTACTCTCACCATAGCTACAGCACATCTTTGTGTGAGGGAATTAAGGGGCTGTCTTTCTAGAAGCTATGTGCACCGTGAGGGGTGAGGAAACTGTTCCACAGAGACCAAGAAGCAGGGTCAGAATAGATGCCCAGGAAATGGGAAGAGAATGGGAGTGTAATGTGTGGGTTTATGAAGCAAATAGAGGCTCTTTTGGACAGAGAGTGGGGGTGGAATATAGTTCTGCCATTTGAAGACCTGAAAGATTCTGGAACAAGAAGAGATGAGGGGCAAAAGGGAATCCACCAATATCTAAGACCACAAAGTTCCATGTAGGATGAGAGATGTACTTAGCAGTCCTGGTTTCCTCTCTCCCTGCCTGGGTGCACTGGCTAATAAACAGGGATGATTTCAGAGGAGGAGGAGTCAGGGGATTTGAAACTTTCTCCAGTACACAAAAGCATTTAGGGAAAGGGGAAAGGTAAGGGAATATGTAAGATTTAAAAAACAAACAAACAAACCCACCAAACTTGAGCACAGAATTATTTCTCCTGTCTTCAAAGGAGGATTTTTTTTTTTAATTTAAACTGAGAGATATCCAAATAGAATTGGGCTTGTGAAATATTTGTATTTTGAAAGGATTTTCTTAGAATTTAAAACCAAGCCTACTTGGGGCTCCTTCTAATTGCATTCTGCATGCTGGAATATGAGCCCTCAGGGACCCAAAGATCAAAGGCAAACTTGAGGAATTTCACTATAGAACCCAGGCACGCATGTAACCCCCAGCTCCATGGCACATGCTCATGCCAACATCCAGTGGAGGCATGGGTGTGTACATGGGCACATATGCACACACACTTATTCTTCTGAAGCTTAATTGTGGAAATTATTGGACTTCCCTGGTGGCTCAGACTGTAAAGAATATGCCTGCAATGCAAGAGACCCGGGTTTAATCCCTGGGTCGGGAAGATCCCTTGGTAAAGGGCATGGCAACCCACTCCAGTATTCTTGCCTGGAGAATTCCATGGACAAGGGAGCCTGGCAGGCTACATTCCAAGGGGTTGCAGAGTCGGACACAACTGAGCTACTCACGCACGCACACACACACACACACACACACACACAGAAATCAGTACATTATCCTCTCCTAGTTCTGTTCTTTGTATGTGTATTTACTACAGCAAATGCCCTAGTAGAAAAGTATTTGGTGGCTTATGATGAGGAAAGATTTATAACATGTTGACTTACTCTCACTGTGAGTTTACCTCCTAGACAGCGTGGCAGTGTTTTTAATAATAAGAAATAACACAAGGAAGTGGCCTTTCGTTTGCTTTTTGTCCAAGTTCAAGACACTGTTTTTCATAATTATTGGGAATTGGTTGAAGGGAATCCTTGTCCGAATCAAGTGGAAAAGCAGGAAGAGTTCTTGCTTCCTCCTCCTTCCTACAAAGGTTGCCCTTTGAATATAAATTACTATGCCTTGTGCTTCTCCCATTCTAATCAGATGACCTTTTGCGTCTGGTGGACCAGAGTTTAAATCCTAAGCCTGCCAGTCAGTTTTTAAATCAATGCCCTGTTCCAACAGCTTCCAGGTACATAACTTTCAATGGATTTCAAAAACAGGAGTGAAATAAGCAATGCGAGTGGAAACTTGCCGCTGACGGTCAAACAGCCCAGCCTGACTGCAAGATCTTGGGCCAAGTAGTGTGATGGTGGGTCATTTCACCAACTGAATGCTTTACCAGAAAACTTCTGTGATTCAAAATCTAAGAGCAAAGGGAGGAGCAGTAAATATGTAACATTTGCAAGAGGACATTGCTGAGCAATTATCAATTTAAGCTCCCATTCTTTGCTGCTAATTACTACAGGAGACTGTTGAATATTTAACAGAAATTTGTTTAATTGTGTTTGACTCGGTAGGGGGCTGGGGTGGAGTGGGGTCTGGGGGGCAGAAGCGGGTGCAGTGAGTGTAACTTGAGCATCTTGAGTCAGCTGTGCACCCAGAAGCCAGGCAGAGAGGAGATTTGTATTTGCGCAAGATGAACACATGTCAGTTTCAGCTAAGCCTTCTTTTTGCTTCCTTCCACAGATTTATTTATCTTTAAGGTATCTAAAATTAGAGCACGAAGAAGGGGCAGTGTTCACGGATGTAAAATTGGAAGGAGGTCATTCTTAACCTTGTTTACAGATGTTCTAGTTTAGAAAGCGCCAGTGTGATAAATTAAACATTACAGGGGGAAAAAAATTAAAGCTTAGCAACAACTGGCACATGGACACATCTGTCTGTGAAGCACTGACTTAATCCCTGAATATCTTATTAGACTGTATTGCCTATCAAAGCCTTCTGTCTCACAATACACGAGGACCCTGCAGTTCTGGAATCTGAGCAGAATCTTTAAGCTCTGGACTCTCATTTCTGCTGGCTTTCGACAGTTGGATTTAAATTTTCCGTTGGCTCCATGCATGTAAACAGGTCACTCAACCCACTGGTCTCTTTTAAAACTAAACTTTGTACTTTTAATGCATCTCCCAGTTGCCCTTTGCTCTTTTTAGCCTTTTCTTCCAATTCAGCCCCTTATTTATTTTTTTTCTCAGTATAGTAGCTAGGTCCTCTCAGTTCTTTCAAAAAGGGAACTTTCAAGCTTGTCTTATATGCAAAACAGATAGGAGTCGGCTAGCCACTGAAATCTCGCTACCATTTTTAAGTGAGAAATGAGAAACAAAACCGTTACCAGGTTAACACTGGGCGTGTATGACCTGTCAGCAGCATTTGTCTCTCTTTGAAGCTGGTGGACCACGGTGGCTTGTTTTATTTCTCTGAAATATTTACTTGTCAAAATACTAGACATTGTTCTATATCAGCAATGTGGTCATGACATTCTTTTAAAAATGCAACTTTACTTAGGCTTTTGACGACTCACATTAGACTCAAGCTAGACTACTTTGGGCTCCTTGGTGGCTTAGATGGTAAAGAATCTCCTCATAATGCAGGAGACTTGGTTTTGATCCCTGGGTCAGGAAGATGCTCTAGAGAAGGAAATGGCAACCTACTCCAATATTCTTGCCTGGACAATCCCATGGACAGAGGAACATTGCAGACTAAAGTTCATGGGGTCGCAGAGAGTTGGACACAACTGAGCAACTAACACTTTAACTCTTCAGGCTACTTTATGTGGATATTCTTGAGATGTTGTTCACCACCATTGTCTTTCCCAGCACACATAGTGAAAATAAGCTCTGTGTGAAGTGACCTCCATCTCCCTGCCCAGGCCAGATGGATCTCCAGCCCCCCAGGAATCAGTCACCCCCAACTCCGTGACTCTCAGCCTGGCTCCTGTTTACCTTCCCCCTGGGGCCTGTCTCTGTCTTCTAACCTCCTCTTCCTTATCATCACTCTAGCACCAGGCAAGCATGACTTCTCTAAGAACTAAGCTCAGGAGATGAGGTACCCTTTCTCTATGATCCATGGTACCCAGTCCTCCTGTCCCTGGTGAGTGCCCTAATGGTGAGCATCTGTCTGGGCTCCATGGTCAGCCCAGGCCAAGGATTAGAACATAGGAACTGGTACCACTCACCAGTTCTTTCTTCACAGAAGCCAGTTCAGCCATGGAGTAGCTATAAGACCTTGAAAGTTGGCTTCAAGTCTCCGGGACATGGTTTCATCATTTATGAAATGGGATGTTGGAACAGATGCTGCTAGAAACCATTTCTTTAGTTCTCTGAGGCATCACTTACATCGCTGACTCCTGCTGTTGAATCTCGACCAGCAAATGAGGGATGGTGGCTCTGCAGTTGTTCAGGGTAGGGAATTGTTTCCTTACCTTAAATATTAATTTCTACAGCTTAATATTTTGGTCCTTTTATACTTTATTGTTAATATTCCTAAAACAGCATTGGTTAAGTGTCACATGTTCCACCTTTGTTCACTGATGGTACATGGAAGGTCTTAGTAAATTGCTGAATGAGTGGATATTTTTGGAGAAATGATTATTCATATGAGCAATGCCACTTATTATATATTTCAAACAATCAATTTCATGATTTCTCTACCATATTTTTATTTTATTTTGTTGTTGTTGTTCAGTCACTAAGTCATGTCCAACTGTTTGTGACTCCGTGAACTACAGCACACCAGGCTTCCCTGTCCTTCACTATCTCCCAGACTTTGCTCAAACTCATGTCCATTCAATCAGTGATGCTAGCCAATCATCTTATCTTCTGTCGTCCCCTCCTCTTGCTGCCATCCATCTTTCTCAGCATCAAGATCTTTTCCAGTGAGTCAACTTTTCGCATCAGGGGGCCCAAGTATTGGAGCTTCAGCTTCAGCATCAGTGCTTCCAATGAATATTCAGCATTGATTTTATGGCTGTGTCGGGTCTTAATTGTGGCATGTGTTATCTTCACTGCAGTGTACAGGCTTCATTCTACTTGTGGCGTGCAGGGCTCCACAAGTTGCTCCCTGGCATGTGGTACAAAGGATCAAACCCATACATCCAGCATTGGAAGGGAGATTCTTAACCACTGGTCCACCAGGGAAATCCCTGAACATATTTTTTAAATGCCATGCAGTATAGTTCCATATGGTATTTATGTGTTTCTTTTGTTGTCCTTGTTTTTTTCTTTTTACTTTGATGGGGAACAGATGCCACTGAGATGGAAGACTAGCTTGTGTCCTCAAGCAGGCATGGCAAGTTCAGTGTGTTTTCAAAACACTGCAGGCAGTGGTCCTCAGCTGCAGGCAATTTTTCCCTCTAGGGGATACGGCAAGGTCTAGAGGTTGACCACATCAGACTCTGTCCATGGAATTCTCCAGGCAAGAATACTGGAGTGAGTAGCCATTCCCTTCTGCAGGGGATCTTCCAGACCCAGGAATCAAACCTGGGTCTCCCGCAATGCAGGCAGATTCTTTACCATTTAAAGCACTAGGGAAAACGTTTCTGGCTGTCATGACTGGAAAGGTGCCGCTGGCATGTTGTTGATGAGAGCCAGGGATGCTGCTAACATCCTAGATCTCAGAGGAGCAAAGACTTGTCCCTCCCAACAAGCCTGCTAAGGTTGGGAAACCTGGTCTCCCTGGCCTTCCATTTAATTTGTAGGAATCTCCCTCTAGAACAAAGCAACTGAATGACCAATTTTTGTATAATGCCTGAGAAACTGCTTACTGAATTGTCTTTTGGGTTTCTTTGGATGAGACAGAAGAACTTTCTACTACAAATACGCAATCAAGAAGGCTTCTGAACATAAACTCATAAACATGCCAATGTCCACCTGCTTCAGAGTTATCTCAGGCCGACCTTTTCTAGGCTGTTTTAGCATGAATGTCCAAAGGAAAAATACAAAAAAAGAGAAAAATGTCCTTCAGTGAGGTTTATTAGAATGTGACATTGTTTCCTCTGGGAGGTGTGATGGAAATTTCATTGCTAAGACCATTAAAAACTAGCCCAGAGTGTAAACTTCATAGAACAAATTTTGTTCAGCAAGGGGACAAATTCAATAACCTAATAGTCCTTTTCTGTCTTTAATATCGTGTATTTTTCTGATCACTTCTGATGGCGCCATTTCACCTTTTGCTTTAATATAGCTTAGTGTCACCCAGAAAATGCTTTGCAATGTCAGGCCAAGCCCATGCGAACTGATAAATGTCAAAAGAAAATGCATCAGTGTCTCTCTAAGTTCATGGTGATGACATTACCATATGAAAAATAAAGAGGGAAATTCTGTCAGTGCAGACATGATCATAAATGCAACATTCATGGCATTGAAGAGAGAGAGGCAAAGCATATCATGACAGACAGTTTGGGAAATTCCATTGCTATTTATCAAAATACAAGAGCAGACTTCATTTTAGTAAATTCTACCAAAGTGAAAACTGTGAGTCAGCCACCCCCAGTCATGAAAATCTATTTTATGAATATATTTTTTACTTTGGGAAACATTATATATTTGTCTTTTAAAGAATATCCATTCAAAGCACGTTGTTATTGTTTATTTGCTAAGTCGTGTCCGACTGTTTGCAACCCCATGGACTGTAGCCTGCCAGGCTCCTCCGTCCATGGGGTTTCTCAGACATGAATACTGGAATGGGTTGCTGTTTCCTCCTCTAGGGGATCTTCCCAACCCAGGAATTGAGCCAGCATCTCCTGCCCTGGCGGGCAAATTCTTTACCACTGAGCCACCAAAATGTATCTCACCAAAATGCACAAGCCCATGTATAGGTTCCTGATCTTTACCAGGTGGGGACCATGAAAACACAATTACCCCAGATTTCCCCAGCTAAAGAGTAATATAATTTGTGGACAAGAGAAACCTTGGCATGGTGAAAGGGAGTCTAATTGGTATTGTGGATGATTTGGGTGATTTTTTTAGAACATTCTAATGGTACTTACAGAGCTGAAGTCACTCACTTTTAATTAATTTAAAACTATGAGTCCTTTTTGTAATTGTGTGGACTTTGAAAATGTTCATTTATCGCCTTCACAAATCCCGTTAACCTTATCAAGATGTTTAAAGGCTGCCCTTCACCATTATATTTTTTCTCTAACCAGTGAGGGGAGATCGCCCAACATCTTCTCTCCATGAGCTGGCTACACTCTTAAAACTGTTTTACTAGCAAACAAAGTTGGGAATGGAAAAAAGAGAGAGGGTGGAAATGTAAAAATCTTGATTAGAAAGTATAATTTAATAGAACATGTATTGAACCAAATGTATTGATTAATGCAGAAGATATAGTACTTATATTGATTCAAACCAGAGATTTAGTACTAAAAGCTCTGAGCCAAAAAGCTGTTGCAGATTGCTACAAAAGTCAGTTTAATGCTGTCCTTGAGAGTGCCTTCACAAAGAATTTCTTCTAATGTTTGAGGACTAGGTAGAATGCGGTATATGTCAGTTTGATCCCGGAGGGTTTTATTTTGTACTCTAATAGCTGTTACGAGCCTACATTATATCCAAGGAGTAATTTTCCTTAGGGGTGCCCAGCTCGCTTTGTGTCAATATTCTAGCATTTTAAGTCACGTACAGTATATGCTTCTGGGAACAGGGAAGGAGCCAGCCAGACTCATAATGGTCTGCATTCATTAATAAAGGCAGAGGCTTCTGTCCCTCCATCGCCCACTACAGGGAGGCTTCTTTGGCCTTCAGGGACCTGAGCAGACACATTTAAAGAAAGCTTTATTTTGAGTGGGCAGGAGATGAAATGTAGGACTCGCAGGCATTTCCGAAGTCAGCTATATGCCTGAGCACAGGGTGACCTTAATGGGTCAAAGAAGAATGCAGGTCAAAAGACTTATTATCCAGCCTGTTGGAAACCAATTGCTTTTGTTTAAAAAAATAAAAAATAAAGCAGCAGTGCTTAAAGGTGGATAATAATGTAGAATTCTGTTTGCAGCCTGTAACTGCATGACTGTGTTTGTGTACTGGGATATGCTTCTAGAAAAATAAGAGCATACAGACTATGGTAGTGTTTACAGATAAAGGTCCAACCCTGGTGATAAAAGGAAGGGTAATATAATTAGTTAATCAGCAATGATTGATTACGGATGTTTGCGTTCTTCAACTAAAGGAAAAACAACATGCTGCCTCGGTGCTGTCACCATCTGTTGAAAGAAACAGCTACATTTAATCTTTCTATTTCTTTTATTTCTTCCCGCCTTGCATTGTTGCAAAGCCACAATTGCCTCCTATTTCCTCTGGTTGGAAAACATCTCTTTTAAATTGAATACAACTCCAGTTTAAATTCGGGATTCTAATGGCGTGGTGAATTAGTGGAAAGCCTATCTTTTTTTTTTTTTCATTCCTTTTTAAAATGGCTCTTCTTCTTAGTTTTAAAAGCTTGTCAGAATTTGAGACAAAGGGCTATAAATAGACAAGTCACAGTAAAAATGATTAACATCCTTGAATCAACAGATCTCACAAAACTTCCATTCAGACACAGTTTTTATTTTTATGACTCTTGCTACTTAATATTTTGTTGATGCCAATAGAAGGCTACAGAGCATAGACTACGAGACATCGTCTCTGCCAAAGTACTGGCCAAGCGAGGGTGATCCATGAGCACCACTTTTGGGGGGGGGACTTAATTTTTCCACCCTGGGAAGGTAGATGGCCCCTGGTTTTCCTCTGGAGCTTAACTTCATCATTGTTATAGGTGCAGATATTCAAATTCACATCAAGATCGCGGGCAAATGGGATAGTTTGGCCAAGGTGAATGGTTACAGGGGATCGTGAGTTTTTATTTTTATTTAAAAATATTTTGCTTGGATTGCATTTTAAATAGGATTAAACCGTTTGACCAGTAAATGTGGTCAGCTCTCAGAAAGAGAGAGGCTGAATTAATCATGTGTTAGCGTGCCAAGCCCAAAATGAGAATTCCAGTCTTGTAAAATGAAAGGCATCTCATATTTTAAAAAGAAATTCATAGTGCTAGAAGGGAATTTTGAAGGTCCTCATCTGTTTTTTAGCTTTCTAAGTTTAATTTCAGGTTTTAGAGGAGAAAAAGAACCAACTCGTCCAAATGGGGCCGTTTACAGTAAAGAGAGTGGGGTTTTTTGGTGTTCTTTCTGTTTTAAACCTGGCTATTAAGGTATCATACGTAGATGGATTGTCTTTAAAGCTTTAAGGTGTGTTGTGAATTTAATTTTTTTTAACACAAACCCCCCTCGTGTAAAACAACTGTTCATAACTGGGATTAATGGTTTGCAATTTTCAGTTACTTAGACATGGGGTCTCCAAGAGATGGCTTTTTGCAGAGTAGAATATGGCTCTCTGTGGGATTACAGAACTTTTTCTTCTCTTCCTACTTCCTTTTCTGTCATCACCCCTCCCCACCGGCGTCGATGCTGCACTGATGTTCCCCTCGATTATGTAAAACACTTTCCCTTCATTGGAACAGATATTTTTTCTCATAACCTGTCATTGCATTAAAGTACTTTGGGGACTGTGAATTGCTGTGTAAAATTGGTGAGATTACCCACTGCTTTGTTCTAGTGTAGTGGTTTCCTCCAGACCTAAAGAGCAGAAAACTCTTACAAGAGAAGGCGACTCAAGGATGGCCTGGCAGCATTTTCTCTGCTCTGCTTGCCCTCGTCTCTGTTCTTGCTGCAGGGGGTTCACGGCGGGCTCTGTGGTGTGGCTGGCCTGGCGAGGAGCACCAAGTACCAGGCACCTGCCCTCTCCTTGGACTTAGCACTTCTCTGGTCTGTTTCATCTTTCGCACTCACTTCTTGTCTCCCTTTCTGAAAAATGTTGTCTGTGATTTTAAAAACACACTCAATTAGGCAGAGGGCTCCCAAGAAGCAACTTCTTGTTTCTCTTATGGGTGGATCTTCAGTGAAGTCTGGAGATGAACACACTGTCTTTCTCTCCAACCCCTAATTGCCAACCCAGTAACCTGTGCAGCTCAGACACCCATTCCTTCCTCCAGAAAATGAAATCAGGTCATTCATATTTTCAGTGACTCAAAGTACTGTGTGGGAGAGGGGAAGTCACATCTCAGGGATCCTGCAAGGTGGTGAAGACAGACCCTTGAGGACTGGAACAGAATCACCTGAGTCTTTTGTTTGTTTTGTTTTCCATGCAAATATGCAACATTTCCCGGCTTCCCAGGTGGCACAGTGGTAAAGAATACGCCTGCCAATGCAGGAGACCTAAGAGACCCGGTTTCTATCCCTGGGTTGGAAAGATTCCCTGGAGAAGGACATGGCAACCGATTCCAGTATTCTTGCCTGGGAAATTCCATGGACAGAGGAGCCCGGTGGGCTACAGTCCATGGGGTTGCAAAGAGTCAGACATGACTGAACACACACACCCACCCACACACACACCCCCCCATTTCTCACCTTGAAAATCACTGACAGTGGTGAATGTCATGCCTAGGGATGACGGTTGGGGGTGGGGAACCTTGTTCTCCCCTTCAGCCAGTTTGGAAGAAAAAAGAGAAAGACTGACAATGAGTGACCTCAGTGGTATGCAGCTATCTCCGCACCGAGAGAACTTTCTGCCGTCACCATATTTCATGCCAGATTTCCCATTTAGACGTTATTTATATTGCAGCTCCTTATTTTTGTTGAAGCTTGCATTTCACAAGCCCTACCCTTGTCCTTCTCTCCGATGATTTATATTCTTCTCTCTTAATATGCAAAGCATAAATCCTTTATAGTAGCAACTTCAATCTGTTGCAATAAGTGATTCATATGTAGTTGTTCATTTCTTTGCACCTCTGAAGAGACGTGTATAGCTTTGGTTTAGGATGAAAGCATCCAAGAAACAACTGTTGCCAACTATGGTGGCCAATTTGTGTCAGGCTTCTATTTTGCAGTTTCTCAGTATAGATAGAAGAACACTGGAGAGATTGTAATATAGCTTCCTTCATTAACCTCCAAAATTCAATTGAATGTGGAATGTCTGGAGTAAGCACTCCATTTTTTAACATTTTTTAAGTTATTTGGCTGCATCAAGTCGTAGTTGTGGTATGTGGAATCACTCATTGCAGCATGAGGGATCTAGTTTTCTGACCAGGGATCGAGCCCTGGACCCGCGGCATTGGGACTGCCACTGAACTGCTGGGGACGTTGCTAAATATCTTTAAATAATGTGATTAAATTTTTTTTTACTTTGATTTTAAAAATCACACACCCTCCTGTCAAAGTTCTACCATTTAGATAGCTATTGTCTCAGCTTCTTGTACTTATTTTCTTAATTTTTTAAATTAAAACTTTCTGTAAGATCGGTCTTGACTGTGAGATATCAAAATGTATGAGAAAGCTTAGACAGATCATTTTGAGTAATTGAATGTTTTCATTGTTTATAACCTCTTTGATCGTAATTATGTTGATATTTAAAGGGATAGCAATGTTTTGTTAATCTCATCAGTTTTTTGATTATCCTTTATGTCTACTTTTGGAGAAAAACAATTTGCAGAACTATTTATTTAGAATCAATACAAATGAAAAAAAAAATGAAAGTGATGCCATGGATGGTAACCTGCCAGACTCCTCTGTCCATGGAGTTCTGCCTGTGATACAGGAGAACCAGGTTCAGTCCCCAGGTCAGAAAGATCCCCTGGAGAAGGGAATGGCTAGTGTTCTTGCCAGGAGAATTTGATGGAACGAGGAGCCTGGCAGGCTATAGTCCATGGGGTTGCAAAGAGTCACACATGACTAAGTGATTACCTCTTCACTTTCACTTTTTTCCTTTGTATTGATTCTAAATAAATACTTCTGCAAATTATTTTTCTCCAATAGGCAGACATAAAGGGTCATCAGAATACCGGTGAGACTAAGAAACATTACTATCCTCTTAAGTATCAATGTCATTATGATCAAAGGAGTTATAAACAATAAAAACATTCAAAGTGCATTGTCTAAATTTTCTCATACATTTTGCTATCTCAGAGTCAAGCCCAATCTTACAGAAATTTTTTTTTACTACCCTTTATGTCTACCTATTGGAGAAAAATAATTTGCACAAATATTTATTTAGAATCAATGCAAAGGGAAAAAAAAGAGTTGGCATAAAACAGTTCTGCTCCTGTATGGACATTTAGGCTAATATTGTTAAAAGAAGAATAAAAAAATCCAGGTCGTCTTTCACTAAATTAATAAAAGTGGTATGTTTTAAATAAAGGTGAGTGAAACAAAGTCCTCATTATTTGTTGTCCATTTTCTTATAAAATGGACTTAGTTTGAAATAGGGAACAGAAGACCTGGGTTATCTTCACAACACCCCTGTCTCCCTCACTGGTGCTGTAAGCCCCAGCTAGGCAACTCAAAGCAGCCAAGAGTCTAGCCTTTCACCCTCTACTCACGGGGCAGGCGTTTGGCTAGTTTCCTGGGGAAATGAAAAGATAACAAAGATCTCAAAGACAAAGCCCTCTGCTGAAAATTTTCCATAGCTCCTCCTTACCCACAAGACCAAGTCTGAGCTCCTTAGCCAGGTACAGAAGGCTCTTCAGAATCTGGCCCCAAACTTCTGTCTACCTTCATTTCTCATCCACACTCTTGGCTCTGAACACTCAAGAAGATTCCAGCCGATCTGAATGAGCTGCAGGTCCACAAACCTACTTTGTGTATTCTTGGTTCGTTGCCTTTACCCACGAGGGTCTTTGGCCTGGAGCACCCGCCCTGCACCCCAAATGCCTCTTCGTGTTTCCAGCCTCAACTGAAATGTCCTAAGCTAGGTCCACCACAAAGCCTCCCCCACAGGCCAGGCCAGGTTAGGTGTGCGTGATATTCCTATGGTCATTTCTAGTATATTCCCACCAGGTGGCTTTTTCGTTATGTGCCTGTGTGACTTTCTTGAGTCCATGAGCACTCTGAAGACGTGAAGGCTCGGACTATCCTTCTCCTTCCAGTGGCCCTTGCCTAGCTGGCCATTCATTTGGCCGGATCCTCTTTGCCAAGTGTTGCGATGCTGGGGCCTGTGGCTAGTGGTGATGCAAGTGTTCAAGAGCTGCTTGTGAAGGAATGAATAAGCGGATGAAGACCAGGATTACGGACACAGCGAGAGGGCCAGAACTGCAGATAACCAGAAGACAAGACCTCAGCTGCATAAGATATAAGCAGTCAGAGACAGGGGAAGCGGTCTTAGAGGGGATGAGCGTGGAAGTGGCCACACCTGGGGAGAGATCTCAAGATTCTGATCCGAAGGGATGGGTGGAGGGGGTCGACGGTGAGAGGGGGGAAAACCCTGCTCAGGGAAGGCGGAGGTGGGGTCACCTCCAGGTGTTTGCTCTGAATGAATGTCCTTTGGGTCTGTGAGCATCGCCCATGCAGGCCACAGGCCCAGGTCCGGAGCCCACCCACCCAGTGTTCACCCTCTGGACCTGGCTTGTGGTTATAAGTTGCCCGAAAGCCCAGTTTCCCGCTCACAGTTTGGAGCCAGGATGTTGACTCAGGAAGGGGACGTGCTGTGTGGATGGAGGGGATACCACCAAAGTACAACAAAGACTGCACCTACTTGGGACTGGAGGGGGGCTGCTTTCAGGCTGCTTTGATCTGCTGCTGCACCAGGTGGGGACCCAACTCCGAGCCCACCCCCAGGAGAAGAGCTGGAGATGTTTCCTGCCCCATTTGTCCGGTGTTGCCCGGGCAGCTCTTTTCCATAAAATCTGTATTTAGGGATGGATAGGACCTCTGTTGTTAAGATTATCACCTAAGCATGAGGAGGGCAAAAGCATCTGTAATCGACAGAAATAACGCACAGATAAATTACCTGTTAAAAGAGTATTACCCTGGTGTTTGAAAAGAGGCGTATGCTGATAGGAAGAGATGGTGGAAGGGGAGGGGGGTCTTCTGGGGAGTGCAGCAGAGTCAGAGAAAGGGAAGACCCCCTGGCTCCGCCCCACCCCTCCCTCCTGGCTCTCACTGCAGGTGGGGAGAAGCCAGCCCACCCCCCAACCCCGAGCCCCCATTCTTCCGGACGCAGGAACAGTTTTCAGGGCATTGTAAATCAACGAGCATTTACAGATACTTGGTTTGATGAAAATACAATCACTTAAGGCTCTTCTCTCCCCCCACCCCCATTTTCTTTCTCATTACAGAACCATACGATGACCCAACACAGCAGTTAGTGCAAGCACCGTCTCTCAAGGAGAATGACTTTTGTGGCACAAAAAGGGAACATGTTTTACTCTTTGCACGAAACTTTCATTGTTCATGTATATTATTCAGAAACATTGTATTGTACCATAAAACTTGTATTATCAAAACTGTTGGATGTTCATGTGTTTGAACTTTTGAGCACCGGATAGACCCCCTGTATATAAAGTGTCTCACATGTATTATGTCGTCTGATACTAAAATGGTCTTATAAAGACAAGTGGACTTGGGCCCTATTCAGGCAAGATTTAAAAAAAAAAGAATGTGAGCAAAATGGCTTAAGAGAAAGTATTTTCAAGGAAGACAGATTAAAACAACCCGGTTACACGTGAGACTATATTTGGACTTCCTTTTCTTAACACTTAAGCCTAGAATTTCTCTTTTTTGGTATATCAATGGTTAAACCCAAGACTATTTTTTATTGCTGAAGATTCTTGCAAAAAACCATGAAGAGATGTTCTCACAGAACCCCACAGCTGGGTAAGGCCCGTATATATATTTGTAAGCCTTGCAATGTGACAGGTAGCATCACTATATATGCAATAGTTGTTATGTAGACTGTCAAAGAATTTTTTTTTCCTGGATACATTTTGAAGCTTTGAGTGTTCAAGGTTTTCCTTAATGATTTCACACAGCCAAATTCTTGAATCAGTTGAACTAACCTGTATGTTACTGTTATTAATGTTTACTCTGCGGTCTGAACCTGGAGATTACTGGAATTGTTTTCCAAGAGGAAATAAATTCAGTTTACCATTAGGTATGAGTGTATGTGTGTGTTTTCTTTTTCTAGTTACTTTGCCATTAAAAAAAAAAATCTAATTGCACCCCTGGAAATGAGTTCTGCTCTTGAGAATATCCCAGGCACAACCTCAATCATATTTAACCTTTCCACACTAGGCCAAAAGCACCTAGGAGGAGATTCATCACATGGCCTAGAGAAGGCATCAGACCTAAAGTACTTATTCCTCTCTCAGATCCTACTAGGTCACATTGTACTGGAGGATTTTGACATCACAGATGGATGTGATGGCTGTTTTCTGCATAATTTGCAGCCCAATTCATGTCATGCTGTGCAAATCTGAACTCAAAGTAGATGGCTGCAATTTGAGAGGCAGTTTGGCTTATGTGTACTTAAGAAGCAGCTTTGTTCATTCAGAAGACAAAGCATGGAGCAGGGAGCCGGGAGCCTGTAAGCAGCGTGCTGGCCCGGAGTGCGGACTCTCGGTGTGGTCTTCTGCACACCAGCCACCTCCAGGCCCCTGTCCCCTAGCCCAGGGAGGTGACATGGATTGGTCATCAGCCTCCATACAGGCACGGGGTGTCTCCGCAAGACACAGCTTGCCACAAAATGGTGAATGAGGAATCAGCTCTCGAATTTCAGAGGCTTTTTTGAGGGGTACCGAAGAGAATCGCCATGTATATACATTGAGCCCTGATATATCTTGACTCAAAATCAGTGAGTATAGACTTGATATTAGTGGGCAGCTTTCTTCCACCTCCTGCTTCAAATACTTCACCCAACCAGAGGGACTCTTTCACCCTCTTTGAAACTCTGACGACCTCAAGCAATTCTTTAAACAAGCAAGAATCTTCATAACAGTTTTTTTGATCGGGAAACTAATGCATGGACTTATTCATTTTATTATGACGAACTGTCATGAGGGGAACCATGAATAAAACCCAGACACCAGGTATAAGCCTCACCCCATAATCTGTGTCAAACCTTAACCTCCATAAGGATCACCTGGAGGGCTTGTTATTTCACAGGGTGCTGACCGGGCACCCAGAATTGCTGAGTCAGTAGACCTGGGGTGGAGTTCAAGAGCTGACAGTTTTAGGATGTACCCAGCTGGGAGCTCCTGTTCCTGATGTAGGGGCCACACTTTGAAAACTGCTGCTCTACCCCATTTCCAAATGAGTTGAGTGCACTGAGTGAGACTAACCATGCAGAGTGCCAGCAAATTATGCTATTTGTTTCCAATAAAAGGACAGTTTGGTCAAATTTTAGGATCACTTAGAAACAAGTACCTCCTGGTGATTAATGTACATGTGCTTGCCAGAAGGTATCATGCACATGTGTTTAGATTTTTAATGCTAGGAAAATCTACATCTATACATTTCACAATGGATTGCCAGCATGCTATTTAATTAAAAAGCTTTTCCACCAGCTACATAAATAATGAAGTATGCTGAGAATATGCAAGTGCATTCATAATTAAAATACTCTGCTATATTTTAAAAAATTAAGATCTCTGGTCTATTCAAGAATTTTGCATTTAAAATGAAATAGCCACACTTAATGCTGATTTTTTTTTAAAGCTTTAGAACCTTGGGTTATTAATGAGTGGGTTATATTTTACTAAAGGGAAGCTGCTCTTCATTCATGAAAAGGGAAGCAGGTGATGGTATTTATCCAGAGATGAAGCCCAAGTTGCCTTTAACAACATCACCTCTGAGACTTTCCAAACTCCTGGTAAACAGCAGGGGTTGAACTTCTTAAGACGCAGTGGATACTGAGGCTGATCATTCTAGAGGCCATCACACGGCTGGCCATTGAGTTCCTTCAATACAAGCACGGTTCAGTCACTTCCCAGACAAAGCCGGAGGCCAAAGAAATTGACTCATTACCCCATAGGCCTGGCTGACCCTCCAGTGACAAGGTCGTTCAAATTCAGCAGTCTCTTCTTTATAACCAGCCATTCTTTGGGTCATAAATACTGAACAGTGCATGGAACAGTCATTCCCTCCTGCTTGTTTCCTTGCTTACGTTTATTTCCTGCTTCATGCCCTAAGAATATAAGGCAACTTAAAGATTAACACGTTAACAGGAAAAGCATCATCTTGGGACTTCCCTGGTGGACCAGTGGATAAGAATCTGCCCGCCAATGCAGGGGAACACAGGTTTAATCCCTGGTTCAGGAAGATCCCACATGCCACAAAACAACTAAGTCCATGCACCCCAACTACAGATCTCATGTTCTGCAACAAGAGAAGCCAGGGCAATGAGAATCCCAAGCTCCTCAATGAAGAGTAACCCCCACTTGCCATCACTAGAGAAAGCCCACACATAGCAACAGATGCAGCGCAGCCATAAATAAATAATTTTTTAAAAGCAGCAACTTACAGAATGGTGAAAACACAGTAGAGTGATTGGCTTGTTTTCTGCTTTAATTTTGCTTTGAATGCATTCTTACATTGGCCTTGAGGTTCCTGATAGCAAAGGAAAAAAACAACAGAAAGAATTGTACCGGTTCCTTGAGAGTTTTTTTTTTCCTTAATTCCCAAAGAAATTTTGCAACGGCCTTCTATGCAGTCCAGTGGCCAACCCGATGACCAGTGTTCCTGACCTAATTGTATGACCTCATGCAGTGGCTGTCATCTGGAGGAATGTGGCTTCATCTATAGGCAGAGGCTAAAGATGCTGCTAAATATCCTGCAATTCTCAGAACGGGTCCCCAGAACAAGGAATTAACAGCTGCCAAAGATCAACAGTGTCAATGCTGAGAAACGGGTCGAATGTAAAGTGTTCTGATTGTTCAAGGAACTTTTTACATTAGCATCATCTAGAAAACTTTTTAAAAATCTACTACGGGCAAGATTGACATATCTGAATAACATATTATGGAAAACCCCAAAGAACTTTTTAGCCTGCCCTATATATATATATATACATACACTCTACTGTCTGAGCCAACAGGGAAGCTATACATATATATATATATATATTTATATGTCACATATATACACATATATGTGTTGCATATATGTGTGTGTGTGATATATCACGTGTATATATGTGGCATATATACATATATGATATATATATACATATATGATATATATATATACATACACACACACACCCCCCACACAGTGTGGCTTGTGGAATCTTAGTTCCCTGACCAGGGATTCAACCCCCTGAGCCCCGGCAGTGAAAGTACCAAGTCCTAACCACTGGACCAACAGGGACTTCCCCTAAAAAACTCTATTCCTGAATCCCACCCCTAGAGAAGCAGACTTAATTGGTCTGGAGTGCAAACGTGCCCCAGGTGACCTACTATAGCCGTGTTTGAGACCCACTGGACCAGGCTAACATTCTCACTTAAGTATACTGGGCTCAAGACTAGAAATATGCAAATAGCATCCTAGGAGCAGAGACATATGGGCCTCGCACACTTTTTCTTCAATGTTACTTTTTATAACTGGGCATGTAATGATTATTTTAAGTAGACTTAATGTGTAGCAAGTTTCAGAATGAGGGGAAAAGGGGGAAATGACCCAGAAGCCCACCACCCTTACACCTACATCCAGGATTACAAATTAACGAGTGAGAAGCCTGGCCAGGGGGGACTCTGGGCACCCAGGGAGCAAGCCCCCCAGCAGCTGCCCTCACTGCTGCCTGGAGGAAAGGCAGCCTGCCGAGGCCAGATTGCCCAGTGTCTTAGGAGAAGCCAGCGATCCGGGTGGTGATGTGCCACGTGCCAATTTCTAAATGTTGGCAGCCTACTCCGTTTGTTATTCAAACTCTGCTGACCCCCGCTGTGCAGGCCATATGAGATAGACTTTCAGGCCAGGTCCCGCTCTTGGATTGCCAGTTTTGACCTTCAGCATCAAGTATTATTTTTTCCCAATTGTTTTCATGCCAGACTATTTAAACTATTCGTTTAAAATAATTACACAATTTATGTATGCAAGCATCATATGCCATTTTGATATTGCTTTGTGGCCTTCATAATTCTATTGCTTCAGATGGAGCAGTAATCCGCCAAATGGATGTATTCTATATACGCCCGCCCTTGTTTCCAGATATTTCGATTTCAAATGGATTTTGTTTGTTTGTTGAATGGTGAAGGATTAAAAATAGCATAAAGTCAGTAGTTTCTTCTGAAAGCCAGATATGCTATATTCTCTTGCTAGTGGAGGCCAAGGTAGCTGCTTTGGAAATCATACAAACAGGTGATAAGGCTGACATTCTACTTTGGAAATTGATAGGCTCCCCAGGTGGCACTAGTGGTAAAGAAGCCGCCTGCACATGCAGGAGACAGAAGACGTGTGTTCGACCCCTGGGTGGGGAAGATCCCCTGGAGGAGGGCACGGCAACCCACTCCAGTATTCTTGCCTGGAGAATCCCATGGACAGAGGAGCCTGGCGGGCTACAATCCATAGGCTCGCAAAGAGTTGGACACAATGAAAGCAACTTAGCATACAAGCTTAACCAGTGTTCCAGCCCAAATGGAAGGTCAGGGTGGCCTCAGGGGTTCCCCACAGGCTGGGACAGGCTCCTCAGAGCAGCCTGGGTCTGTTTCAAAACTTGGGTAAGGATTCTGATGAATCCCCAAGTCCCACCCTAAAGAGCATGGCAGCCCTGCTTTGTGCCCATTGGGGTGAAACAATGCACAACCCTTGAGAAAGGAAGCTTGAAACTCCAGATCCCATTAGGGAACACCTGCAAATGCTTCTCCTCTCAGCTCCAGCACACCGGAGCCTCTTACCATCTCCCTGGTGTGGAGGGAGTGCTACCAAAGGCACTGAAAATGCCTGGAGTTCAAGCAAGAGGGATGATTTAAGGTAAAAGGACCCACTATGGGTTTCTGGCAGAATCCCAAAGCACAAGGCTGGTTGGCACCGCATTCCCGGGTGAGTGCCTCCCAGGGCCGAGGAGTAGTCATGACCATCTCGGCCAGATTCCTTCGAAATGAAGTCAGCTGTCAACTCCTTGGGGGGAGAGGCACAGAGCCCCTTTATTTCCAAGCAGGTGTTGCAGCATATTAAAGGTTGAATTCCATCTTGTGCTCGCATCCTGGATGAGCCAGTTTGCAGGCAAGCTCAGTTCTTTCTGCAAAGAAGGAAACTTGGCAATGGTGGAGGCTGAGTACTTAAATGGCAATCAACTTCTGGCTCATATCAATTAATTCCTTCATGGACTTTTGCCTAAGTATAGCATCTTGAATTCCCAGCTGCGGAGACTATGAAAAACAGCCCAAACAGCACACGCCACAATCCAGGGGAGGGCGTACCGGTGAAACAGTGATGGGTGATGCTGTCCCATCAGGGTGCTCTGTTGATTTACCTGTAGAAGCTAGGGCAG
Organism: Neotragus moschatus; assembly: GCA_006410615.1. NCBI lineage: Eukaryota > Metazoa > Chordata > Mammalia > Artiodactyla > Bovidae > Neotragus > Neotragus moschatus. The sequence continues at coordinate 1,589,039 of SJYA01002918.1, forward strand.
GAGACTCATTCCTTTTTCTGGGTGGGAAATTCTTGGAGAAAACTTTCATTATGTCCAAGTGAAACCATTATGAGAAGAATCACCTTCTTTAGGCTTTAAAATATCCAAATCCAAAGTGACCATGAAATGTAAGAATAGAATAGGGACTATGGATCAGGGAAGGGCTTTGTTGTCACTCAGACACCAGGAAACCCTATTCTGAAAAATGGTCCAGGGACTTCCCTACTGGTCCAATGATCAAGAATCCACCTTCCAATGCTGGGGATGCAGGTTCAACCTCTGATCGGGGAACTAAGATCCCACAGGCTGCAGAGCCGCTAAGCCTGAGCACCACAATCACTGAGTCTGCACACTGCAACTAGAGAAGCCTGTGCACTGCAACAAGGAACCCACATGCAGCAACTAAGACCCAGTACAGCCTAATAATAAATAGTGAAAAAAAAAAAAAAAAAAAAAAGGTCCTCACACGCAAAACAGATCTTTACAAAAGAAAAATGACGGTCCTCATCACAAGGAACCTACCAGAGTCATTTCCATCTCTTTCATGTGAACTAGGAGCATCTAGATCAACAGCTGAAGACAGAGGGTGACTGTTGGTGGTGCCATATGAGATCTGGCAGTTCCTAATTCATCTGGTCCATACAGACTACAGCTCAGACTGTGACATCTACATCGGGATGAGAATTTCAAATCCCTTATCACTCAGCCTTCATCTAGTGCTCTTATAATGCAGCTATCACTGAGCCATAGCCAAGGAAAATCAAGGTCATGTGGCAAGACAAACTTACTTTTCCTCCCCTGCGCGTGTGTTTCTTCTTCTCTGTTCGCTTTCACCGAATCGGAGGAAAAATCCGGTTCCTCATCCAGGAGTCAAAACCTTTGGCTCTCTTAAGGGTCGTGCCCTGTCCAACATGGTAGCCACTAGCTGCTTAAATATGTAGCTACATAGATTTACATCAATTTCAATGAAGTAAAATTTAAAAATTCAATTTCTCAGTCTCACTAGGAACACTTCAAGTGTTTGGTTGCTCCCTGGGGCTAGTGGCTACCATTGGAACAGCACAGATACACAACATTCTCATCACAGAAAGTTCTAGTGAGCAATCAGACAATCTGACCCACCCTCTCCACCTTCTTGGACCCCTTCCACATATGGAGGCCCCTCTTTCTCTAACTCCTTTCATTTTTTCCCCCAACTATCCTCATTCCTCAGACTGTACTTTGTCCTCAAATATTCACAGGTTTTTCCCTTCTTAAAAAAAAATCATTTTTTTAAAACTCTGAAACCTCCTCCCAAGACTGTTTTATTTATTTCCTTTTTTTCCCCTAGATTTCTCAGATCTGTGGTCTGCCCCCACATCCTCCATTTCCTGACCACTGACTTGCCCCTTCTTCAGCAGCAGGATGGCTTCCATCAATATCGTTTCACTGAAAGTATGTTCCCAAGGTCACCAGTGGCCTTCTCACATCCCAGTGAGAAACGGGGTAGTTTAAAAAGAGCTTGAATCCTTTTCTGCCACTTCATAGCTATGTAGCCAACTTACTTTGCTTTTCTGAAATTTCTTTATCCTTTAATTGGAGGGTAAGTATACTTACATGTCATTGTAGGATGTTTGCTGATGTTATTAATCAGTGGCCAAAAATGCCACAGAAATACATTAGTTGCCTGATACAGGAAAGTTATTGCTTTAAGTATCATTATCTCTATTTAGGCTTCCCTGGTGGCTCAGACAGTAAAGAATCTGCCTGCAATGTGGGAGACTGGGGTTCGATTCCTGGGTTGGGAAGATCCCCTGGCGAAGGAAATGGCAACTCAGTCCAGTATTCTTGCCTAGAGAATCCCATGGACAGAGGAGCCTGGTGGGCTACAGTCCACAGGATCACAAAGAGTCAGACACAACTGAGCAAATAACACTTTCACTTTCATCTTTATTTAATCCAGGCTCTTTTTATGTTGATTCTAGAATCACTGATTTTACTCCCTTGCTTTTTCTCTCTTATCCCTCAGATTCTCTCCTTTATAGTCTTTATTTAAAAAAACACCACTTGGACTTCTTGGTGGCATAGTAGATAAAGAATCCACCTGCTAACACAGGGGAAACAGGTTTGAGCCCTCGTCTGGGAAGATTCCACGTGCCGTGGAGCAGCCAAGCCCGTGCATCACAACTACTGAGCCGGCGTGCTGCAATCACTGAGGCCCGAACACCTAGAGCCCGTGCTTCGCAACAAGAGACGCCACCACACGAAGAAGCCTGAGCACTGCAATAAAGAGAAGCCGCCACTCACCACGACTAGAGAAAGGCCACAGAAAACCACAAAGACCCAGTGCAGCCAAAACAAGAAAGAAAAAACAACACTTTTCCCTTATCTCCTGCTTATGAGAACCTGGAGTCATGTTCTACTTTTCTTCCATGAAAAGATGAACATTCTTAGACTTTCAAGAGTCTTGCCCAGTTACCCATTTAGCTTCAGCCTGTTTCTATCACCGAAGCCCCAGCATTCACCTTTGCACATCTCCTCCATAGCTTCATCTTATTTTTTGCATCTATTGTCTGTTTATTTCTATTCTTCTTCTTCTTTTCTCTTTACCTCAATCTCAGCCAGTCCTCTCGCCACAGACCAAGTCCCTCTTCTGCCATGAATCCCAGGCTAATCTGCTCCTTCATCTCCTTTGTCTGAATTCCTGTTGCCCTTACAGCCTAGCTTAGCAATGGCTTTCTCAAAAATGAATTTCGTCTTCTAGCTGGGTTGTAAATCTTTCAAGCATGGGGAATCCGCTCTCTCTCTATTTTTTTTTTAATCCAGCCATGTGATGTCACCAAGGAAGTTCAATTAAGTACATGTTGATAAATAGCTATAGTTGTAGCTTAACTACAGTTCTTGGTCCCTCCTAGTTCAACAAAGAATGAGGGGGTAAGACGAGATCCTTGTTCCCCAAAACCTCACAATTACAATTACCCACAGGCGCAATCTCAGCCATTTTTCTGGGTTCCACAGTTGCCACTGTCCTCATTAGCCAGGTAAAGAAGGGCATCAGGAAACAGGGTCAGCACAGACTCAATTTACAGTCAAAACCCATTGGAGCTGGATATCCAAAATGCCTCCTCCTTTTGTCTCTTCGATGGTACTAATTTCAGTGGATGTGTTTAGCGCAAAAATCCTGCAATCAGTTGCTTCTGAACAACTCAGTAGCACACAGCAAAGCAGAAAACCCACCAGAAGTGGTCCAGACCAGACTGACCAAAGTCATTTCTCCATCTATAATGGAGCCTTGCACTGGTAGCAGGTAATGCTATGCAGAGTCAAGATGATCATTTAAACAGCTTTTGAAACTGAAATTGATATAGAAAACAAACTAGTGGTTACTGGGGTGGGGGGGCAATATAAGGGTGGGGGAGGGGGAGGGACAAGCTACTGGGTTCAAGAGTAAGTTAGGTTCAAGGGTGTATTGTACAACCCAGAGGATAGAGCCAATATTTCATAATAACTGTAAATGGAAAGTAACCTTTAAAATTGTATTAAAAAATTTGTTTAAATATTAAAGCTTGGCTTTTGATAACTATGTCTACAAGATTAAAAAAAAAGTGAATCAAAAAGGTACCAAATCCATATGTAAATCCAAACTGCCACCCATTCTTTTCTTGAAGCAAAAAACATGTTGAATGTGATTACAGATGATCAGAGTTTCCCTCTGAAGAAATGGGCATATTCTGAACCAAGCATGCACTATATTCCCTTGACAAATATATTTATACTCAACTCAGAACATGGAGAGAAAAGGAAATGTCAACAGTTGACAGCTTCTTGGCCTATGGGGTGTGATCCAGGAGCATAATAAATTCATTTAATCTTGGTGTTGAATACAAGCATGTTAGACTTGTGCATAGTTGGTTTTTTTTTTTTTTTTTTTTTTTTTTTTTTTTTTTTTTTTT
>SJYA01002918.1:1593083-1650979 GCA_006410615.1 Neotragus moschatus
GTTTTTTTTTTTTTTTTTTTTTTTTTTTTTTTTTGCCTTTTCTCCAACACATTGTTTGAATACAATGTCACATTCCTCAGTGTTGTCAACAGAGACATGAACCAAGCTAACCCTTTGGGTCCAACCTGGGGTAATTTTCCCTAATGAGTAAAAGGAGGAATGAGAAGAGGACACCACGTAGAAGATGCCTTGTTACCAAATGTTGGTGGATAACTATTTCACGCTGAAAAATGTGCCTCAAGAACATTGGCCACTGGGAGCTTACTGAGTCCCAAAGAAGATGTATTTCCACGGAAGACGTTAATCATGCTGATAAAGGGCTAAGCATAGTCAAGAGAAGGAAAACCACATAAAAAAGCTACCTCTGTTTAGAAGCTGGATCCTGCTCCCTTCTTCTCATTAAGGCATTTCTCATCTCAGCCAGATTGGACGTGAAGATACATTCCTTATCCCTGGCAGATCTTGCAAGATATCAAACATTTCAGACTTCGTGTGTGAAAGCATGACATATTGGTTAAGACTGAAAATAGCGTGTTTCTGGTAGAGTTCAAGTAGATAAGAAATACTACACCCCACTGTTTTTGTAAATGCCAGAGTTCCATTGAGTCGAGACAGATGGTAGCAGGCAAAGATGCAATCTTATAATCAAAAGCTAAAATATGTCAAAAATATGTTAGCAAGCAAAATAGAGCAGATTACTAGCTTCTCATGTCATGACAGCTTGCAAAACATGTTAGGATGTTGAATCTCTAGTTATGTAAATAAAGGAACAGCAAACAGAGCAGTAGCAAATGGTGAGGGAGCTCATGTATTGACTGTCCCTTCAAGGCAGTCTGGGGAGACGGAGAGTCGTGTGGTTGCAAGGAACCCGGGATGGATACCAAGAGGTCCCCGGCATCGAGCATGGGGATCCATTTTTCCTTCCATGAGTAACAGGTTTCTCTGTGATACTCAAAAGCTGTTTAACTAAATTACAAGAGGCATTCAAACTTCCCAGAGAGAATTGTAAGGATTCCTTTGAGGATCATCATGTCATTTAGCTCAAAGAAACAAGAGAGTGAGTGTTATTTTGTGAAGATAAAAGGTACCCAAAGCTTCCTGTATATGCCAATCTCATCTCAAGGAGGTTTCTTTGACCACAGGACGGTGAAGGTTTGATGACCCTGGAGAATGAGCTTGACCACAGGTTGGCCCTGGGCTTCTCATTGTCTTGGCCAATTTTTGATCAGGCTTGTGAAGAGTGAAGGCAATGTTTATCATGACGAGGGTGGGGACTGGAGATGCTTTTACTGAGCATCTACTCTGGCCCAGGTGCTTTATCGCTGTCACATCACATTAGCCCTCCTGCCTCTTAAGATGGACAGAAGATCACTTTGACTAGTCCTCACCCAATGAAAGTTCGAATCTGACCTCCTGCCCTCCTTTTCCCCTCCCACTTTTCTGCACACAGAGAATCCAGGGGTGGGAAGAAGGTGGTAGAAAGTGGGCCTCTGTCCTCATGCCAGTATGGCCACCTCTGGCTCAAGGGCCCTACTTTAACCCTTGCTGCCCCTCTGGTCCGTGCTGTACCAAAGAAACAATGATCAGCCTCACTTTTCAATTTCCATAGGGAATCACTTGGGAAAATTTCAATGTACCAGAGAATGCTTCATTTTAAACTAGAAGTCTTTTGACAAGCTACTTATCAAAAGGTGAAGGTCCAGGAATCTACAGATACAACAGAGGATGATAACTAAACTTCTAGGGGTCTTTTCTGGCAGTCCAGTACTAAAACTCCATAATCCCAATGTATGGGGTCCAGGTTGGATCCTGGTCAGGAACTAGAATCCTGCATGCTGCAGGAGGATGGAAAATCCTGCAAAGACCTCACGTGCTGCAATTAAGACCTGGCACAGCCAAATAAATAATTTGTTAAAAGTTCTCTACGTAAGACAAGAGAAAGAATTTGCATTGTTCTTGAGGAGGAAGCAGCAAGACTGGGCTCTGCATCAGAGAAGAAAGGACCAGAAGTGGCAACAAGCCCAACTGGGTGACTGTCAAGTGAAGACTGTAGAGATCAGAAGTGTCTGATGTAAGTTTCTATGCCTTGTTTTGTTAGTTTTGTGTGGCCTGGTTCCTGTTGAAGACTGAGCAAGGCAAACCTCTGCTCTCTTCTGCACTAAATCCTCAGTGAAGGCACACTGCTCATGAATGATGCTGGGTGAGCGAGTTCTTCCTGGAGAGCTCAGACAGTCGTAGAGTCCAGTCTCTGTCTCCCGCGTGGTGGAGACCCACACAGGCAGGAGGCAGAGAACACGTGAGTGGTTGGCATCTGGATGACCCACCCCAAGCAGCATGCTGCCAAAGCGCCCCTGAGGAAAAGAGATTCACCGAGAGTGTGAGGTGGGCCACGGGGAGCAGCCGGCGCTGTGGTCGCTCAGTCTCCAGTGGACACCCACCTCCTGACATGTCCTCAGCCAACTGCCTGGAAAGTTCGTCCGAAAACGTGAGAGCCCCATTTCCCAAAGAAGTGGGGCTCAGAAAGGTAAGGCAACCTGCCCAAGTTCTCACAGCTAAGTGGAGGCATGATCCAGGGCCAAGGTATGTATGTGAGAGGAAAAGGAGGAGCAAGTATGTATTTATGTGATATATATTTATGCCTTAGCCAAATGTCCAACTTAGAGTCATGTCCCTAAATATAGAGTAACTATAAACGTTAATTAGTTAGCATCATCTTTGGCATTCCATAGAGAAAGAGAATCATTTATAAGCCCAAATAAGACCTCTTGGCTGCCCTATAACTATCATTTGGTGGGGGTGGAAAAATGGATTCAGGGTGAGCTCCTGCAAAGATATGGAATACGCAATTCTGGTAAAATTGAAGCAGGTGAGCTCTAACTGACAGGAAGTAATGAGTGTAATAAGCCAAAGGGAATCACTCGGTTTAAGCAACCATATGCTCCAGTTATCGATGGGTGTTTAGAGGTAATGATGCCCCCTTTATAATTCACTTGGTCTTTCTTTTCCTAATTACACCTAAGTGGATTTCCTCCTGTGGAAAAGCCAACGTAGGGACACTTGGAGGTTCAGGGCCATAAGAGTTCCAAGGGATGCTAAGTTGGGGGGTCAGTTAATAAAGCTATGGGGCTCAGGATGCAAGATGGTGAAGTCCTAAGTTCCTGTCCTGCTGTGTGATTTTGGACATGGGATAAGGTCTCTGAGCTTCCATCACTTTATTTCTAAAATGGAGTAACTGTTCCCTACTGTGTAAGCTGCTATGAAGACTGAATTGAACACAGACATAAAACATTCAGCACCATGTCTGCCACCTAGTTGATGCTCAGTAAAATTCGGTTCCTATTCATTAGAAGAGTATTGCTTTAGCCTAGGAGCAATTGCGAGTTTGAGGAGCAATTGTTAATTCTCTTTACCATCGACTTTTTTCTATCAGGTGCCAACCAAGACCCTAGTCTTGCAGGACTGAATAAGACACCAGCTTTCATCCAGTGAGCTCACTGAAAACTCAGGAGCAGAGACCCCACAAGCAGTGACCATCCACATGAGGAAGTGCCCCTCTGGGGTGTCAAAAAGGGGTTGTGAGAGTGCAGGGGTGAGGTGTCCACCTGTAAACATGAGTTCAGTGATGGCTTCAGTGGGGAGGTGCAGTGGGAAAACCAGTGAAGAGTCTGCTGGCTTGTCAAGCCTGGATAGAACCAACAGCCGGAGCACAAATAAAATGAACTTCTGTCAAGGTGTTAGAATTACCAAAATAAATGTTTCTGTGCATGGAACACAGCTCACACCACATTTTCAGAGTCATCAAAATGGTGTGTCAGTGAAGTGTGGGCGGGGGCTCAGAATCATGCCTCATTGGTGAGCTGGACCAAAGCCCCATAGAGAATTGGAACTACAGCTGTTTGGTCCCATCACAGTGCTGGCACAGACTGGGAGGTGGGAAAAGTGTTCAAGAGTAAATGTGCGACCCACCCTCCAGGCAGGATGGACCCAGCTAAAGCTGACAAAGGTTCCATTGCCTAGGTTCCTTGTCCAAGGACCTGTCAAATCTTTGTCTCAGTTCAGATCAGTGACATCCATCAGTCCTTGACCAGGCCACAGCAGGTGCCCACAGAAGGACACAGATTGACCACACGGAGTGCAGACAGGTAGACCAGCAGGCCAGCAGCTTTGGGGAGTCCTCAGAGCACAGACTCAGATGAATCAGAGTTCTAGACACCACATGCAAATCAGAGGGAACACATAATAGAAACGGATAGAAATAGAAATGGATTCTGGGAGAAGGAAGGGAGCAGTCGACACGTATCAAGAAAGACGCATGGCTCCAAAGAGCAAAACTGGAGCCCTTGTTCCAGATCAGCAGATAACCAGAAAATGGTTCAGTCCTAAACCACTACCCAAGTTCAGGCAGACCAAAACTTCTCACAGTTTTGAGTGATCTGGGTCCTGGAAAAGTTATCCACTTACCTCGTGGGACAGTGACCAGGGGAGAGGCAAGGAAAATAAACAGACTCAATAGATCCAAAAGTATGCCAACAGCTGACAATGTTTTCAGACAATTCATACTGGGACACGCATGCCGTCGCAATCTCTGGATCTTAATTTAACTCTGTTGTGTATATTCTCCGTGCCTGGGATCCCTGAAACCTTACCAAATACGCATATTAATAAAGTTAGTAAGACGTCACCGCTCGGCAGACACAAGCCAAAGATCTTCAGCTCAGCTAATATTAAATGACTTAAGTGTGACTGCTCACATATTGTGTAGCAGGTCAAGTCACTGACATTGCACATGGGTGTGCAATGATCGTGTAGCATCATCATGCCCCTACTGATTTGGTCATTTTCATGTGCACCCATCTGCTAGGTAGAGGCAGGAAAGTAACAATTAGATTGAGTCCTGTCTAGCAAAGTTAGTCCACGCAATTAAGTAAGGGTCTCTTGAAATAAATATTCAAGATCCCAAGATAAAATCCTTGCCTCTCTGACTTCATCTCCATCTCCCTACTTCTCATGCAGGTGACCTCTGAACCCTGATTGAAGAGGCTCATAGATGTAGGAGAAGATAGGCCTGTGAATATGAATCTAATGCAGTGGGGCTGTAGGTGGGCATGTCACCAGAAATATGTTTTAGACAACATGAAGGTGATGGAGAAACTGGGGTGGGTTCCTGCCTTGCAGATGGCAGGATGCATTCTGGCCAATATGACCACCTTTTCCTTCCCTGAATCACCTCAGAAATCTAGCCCTCTGCTCTGCAGGGTGGTAGCAATAGACAGGAGTTTCTGATATAAAACACTATCATGATGAGGATGACAACTTCTACTAGTAATTAGAATATTAGCATTTAACACTTAAATATAGGGCTTTTCGGATGGCTCAGTGGGTAGAGAATCTGCCTGCCAATCAGGAGACATAAGAAATGCAGGTTTGATTCCTGGGTCGGGAAGATCCCCTGGAGGAGGAAATAGCACCCCACTCCAGAATTCTTGCCTGCAAAATCCCATGGACAGAGGAGCCTGGCAGGCTATAGTCCAGGGGGTCGCAAAGAGCTGGACACGACTAAGCACACATACAGAACACTTCTATATACTTAGGGCTTGCCAGACATTATTCTAAGCCCTTTACATATGCAAATAATTTAACCTCCACAGCAACACTATCATGCAGATTCCAATGGTCATTCCTGTTAACATCAGCTAATCGTTTACGTATGTTGGTGGCAAAACAGATTTTCTTAATGTGCCTGATCATGGAAACGAGACAAGGGAGATGCTAGAATGTGTTCTAGAAATTTTACATTTAAAATAAATAAAACTCATCGACCATTTACTAATACACACTAGGTCCCAGCATTGCACGAGGCATTTATACCCATGATGTTACCTTCACAACATATGAAAGAGGCAGAAGAAAGACTGGTGATGCCAACCTGGTAGGAATGGTCAACATCTGCCTGGGAAACATTTATTAAGGTTTCTCTCTCCCTCATCCCCCACTCCAGGGCATGGACACTCAGAATCATATTTTCTGCCTTTAAGGATCCTTCTTTTTTAAGGCCAGTTTAGGCCAGATTAAGTCAGGTTTGGTTCCTGGCTATGGAGACGATGGCTACCGTGATGTCAAGAAGAGCTGGGAAGAGAAGTCTTAATGGGCCTCCTAAGGATACAGAATACAACAATGGCAGAAAGTTGGCTTCTTAAAGAAGAAGCCGACATGAGATTTAGATGGAATATCCAAAACTTCTGAGTTTGTAAAATGGTCGACGGGGGACAAACTACCCTCTGATTCACCCAGATTTGAATAACTGTTGGGGTCAAAAAGAGTGAAGAGTCTAGCATGCAAGATAGGGGTTTTAATTTTTATTTATTTATGGCTGCCCTGGGTCTTCATGGCCACATGTGGACTTTTCCCTAGTTGTGATGAGCAGGAGCTACACCCGAACTGTGGTGCACGGGCATCTCATTATGGTGGCTTCTCTTGTTGCAGCCCATGGGCTCTACAGCGTGGGCTCAGTAGTTATGGAACACGGGCTGAGTTGTGCAGCAAGGAACAAGTGACAACTAAGCTTTCTGCACAAAGGGTGACGTTCTCGGTAAGGTAGGGGGAAGCAGGCAGCCACTGGGCCACGTTCACCTGGGAGTCAGCCACATTTAGGGGCTTGCGCCTGGCCTCCCGTTGGCACTCTGTGGTCTGTCTGTCCCTGAGCCAGAAGCAGGCTCTGTGCTCCTGGCAGATGCTGCTTACACGCTTGATGTGCAGATCCAATTCCCCAGCCTCCATTCTAACTTTCCTCAGGGGAAGCTGAGTGGCAGCTGTGCTCTGGCTCCAGGCTAACCGGAAGCTCTGCTGCAGGGGGTCTCAGACCTTCCCAGCTAGAAGACAAGCCCATACTATTTTGCTGTTCAATTGCCTCCCTGTGCTGTCCTCAGATTTCTAAGAACCACAATGGCACCTAACCCCAGTACTCTTGCCTGGAAAATCCCATGGATGGAGGAGACTGATAGGCTGCAGTCCATGCGGTCGTGAAGAGTCAGACACGACTGAGTGACTTCCCTTTCACTTTTCACTTTCATGCGTTGGAGAAGGAAATGGCAACCCACTTCAGTGTTCTTGCCTGGAGAATCCCAGGGACGGGGGAGCCTGGTGGGCTGCCGTCAATGGGGTTGCACAGAGTCGGACATGACTGAAGTGACTTAGCAGCAGCAGCAGCAGCAGCAGCAGTATAGGAGGGGCTTCCCCAGTGGTTCAGATGGTAAAGAGCCCACCTGTCAATGCAGGAGACTTGGGTTCGATCCCTGGGTTGGGAAGATCCCCTGGAGTAGAAAATGGCAACCCACTCCAGTATTCTTGCCTGGAGAATTCCACGGACGGAGGCGCCTGCCAGGCTACAGTCCATGGGGCCGCAGAGTCAGACAGGAAAGAGCACGCAGGCAAAGAAGGAAGGATAAGTGCAGGAGAGACCGTTGATTGGTATTCACGAACCATCCACGAACGCACGAGCCACACACTGTCTCGTGGCCTCAGCTTGTTTTCAGTGAAATGTGACTGCCTTCTCCACCCAGACGGTGAGCTCTGAGAGAAGGGGCTGCGTAAGCTACTCGTGTGTACAGCAGAAACACTGACTGCATAAACCTGGAGTCTGGCCCCTTACGGTGATTCCTCTAGGGCTGCGTCAGTAAACTCCATAGGAGGGTGTTGTTTCTTGTTTTGTTTTAATTTTTTTTAATTGAAGTATAGTTGTTTTAAACCATCCCAGAGTCACCCGATACTAGTAAAATTGAAAGTGCTCTGCAACGAACAGAGAGCCACAGTTTAGTAAGCTACCACCTAAATGGGTCACCAAAAATAAACCCTCCAAAGGAAGAGCCACTAAAGGATAAACTATGTCAGCCTTTCTCCTTGGCGATGCTGGCTCCCCTCCAGCCAGGCCCCAGTGACCTCGATTACTGACCACAAGTCATCAGAATTAAATCAAACCCGTCTGCAGTTTGGGTGGCTGGGGCCCTATCCAGGAAAGCTGCCCGTGCAGAGAGGCAATGGACAAAGAAGCCTGCTGAAATCTATCCAGATAATATCTGAGCTCCCGGCAAGAAGGAAATGCCACCACCATCTGCCTCTGTTTGTGATGACCTGGGAATAAATAAAAATTAACCTTGGTCCTTGAATGAATCGTGGAACTTATCAGAGCTTCCTTTGTGTTTCTAATGTCTATGGTACGACAAGTTTACAACCCATTTTGGAAGGCCAGGGCGGGAGGGTTGTTCTTCTGGGTGGCTGTTTGCGGGGCTTGGTGCATGCGCCCCACACTTTTCTCATATTATATCCCACCACTGATGCCCTTGGTACCCTGTGTTGGTAATAGTGAAAAATAAAGTGTTTTAAACCCAGCAAGAGCTCAAGGAATCACTGGAGGAGAAAGGAGAAAAGAAGGAAGGAGAGACAGCTGGAGAGAAAGAGATAAAGGCAATCATGGTCTCCAGATCATCACTGGTGACCTTGACCAAGGTGGGTCTCCGAGGGGCTGCGTCTGACCTCTACCCAAGTGTCAATCAATAGAACACTTTCTGTGAAGAAAGTGATACTATTAGTTGCTCAATCCTGTTCGACTCTTTGAGACCACATGGGCTGTAGCCCACCAGGCTCCTCTGTCCTTGAGATTCTCCAGGCAAGAATACTGGAGCGGGTTGCCATTCCCTTCTCCAGGGGATCTTCCTGACCCAAGGATCAAACTCACAGCTCCTGAATTGCAGACAGATTCTTTACAGTCTGAGCCACCAGGGAAGCCCAGGACAGTTTCTATACTTGATGCTAAACATATATTCTTTTCTTAAATCCTCATAGTAAACTCATGATGTATAAATCACTATTTCAAAGGCTGGGCTATAATTTCAAAAGAGCACCAGCTTGTCCCTGACACTGAGCAAGTGACTAGAACAGCCAGAACGTGAACCTTGGCTGATTCCATAATCCGAGCTCTTTTCACTCTTCTGCATTGATTCTTGGTGGCAATGCCACGGGGCACTGGGAGAGAACCAGTATTCTCCATTAACTTGATTTTGAACTAACAAGCTAGTCACTTAGCGAGGCCCCGAAGAAATGGAACAAGGTTGGAGCACACGCTGACAGGCTTAGGAGTCGGAGACGGGGAGGGGTGGGCAGGGCTCCGGAAGAGTAGAGGGGAAATGGCTCAAGATGACGTGATGCTACTTTAAGCTTTATTGGCTCTAGTGTTTGCTGGACCTCAAAACACTCGCTGCCGCAGGAGCCTCAGCTATGCATTCAGGCTAGGAAGGGCCAGAGCCCCCACCCTCACCCCTGTGAATGCACTTCAAGAAAGAGATTCAGGGTACATTTTTCATAAACTAGTTTGGGCTGGAGCTCATCCAGTTTAGCAAAATTTTAAAAATCTGTAAGCCATGCAGAAAATGCAGAGAAGAATGAAAAAGAGATGTTGATCAAATGGCTCCTAAGATGCATGTATTGAGGATACAGCTGGAGAGTTATAAGGCTACGTCCATGGTGGTCGCCATCAGGAGGAACGGTGGTACCCAGCGTTCTGAAGGCCAAAGCTGACACTCATTTTCTCTTTCAAATACTGATTCTAAATAAATATGTGTGAATACTNGCACGAGGCATTTATACCCATGATGTTACCTTCACAACATATGAAAGAGGCAGAAGAAAGACTGGTGATGCCAACCTGGTAGGAATGGTCAACATCTGCCTGGGAAACATTTATTAAGGTTTCTCTCTCCCTCATCCCCCACTCCAGGGCATGGACACTCAGAATCATATTTTCTGCCTTTAAGGATCCTTCTTTTTTAAGGCCAGTTTAGGCCAGATTAAGTCAGGTTTGGTTCCTGGCTATGGAGACGATGGCTACCGTGATGTCAAGAAGAGCTGGGAAGAGAAGTCTTAATGGGCCTCCTAAGGATACAGAATACAACAATGGCAGAAAGTTGGCTTCTTAAAGAAGAAGCCGACATGAGATTTAGATGGAATATCCAAAACTTCTGAGTTTGTAAAATGGTCGACGGGGGACAAACTACCCTCTGATTCACCCAGATTTGAATAACTGTTGGGGTCAAAAAGAGTGAAGAGTCTAGCATGCAAGATAGGGGTTTTAATTTTTATTTATTTATGGCTGCCCTGGGTCTTCATGGCCACATGTGGACTTTTCCCTAGTTGTGATGAGCAGGAGCTACACCCGAACTGTGGTGCACGGGCATCTCATTATGGTGGCTTCTCTTGTTGCAGCCCATGGGCTCTACAGCGTGGGCTCAGTAGTTATGGAACACGGGCTGAGTTGTGCAGCAAGGAACAAGTGACAACTAAGCTTTCTGCACAAAGGGTGACGTTCTCGGTAAGGTAGGGGGAAGCAGGCAGCCACTGGGCCACGTTCACCTGGGAGTCAGCCACATTTAGGGGCTTGCGCCTGGCCTCCCGTTGGCACTCTGTGGTCTGTCTGTCCCTGAGCCAGAAGCAGGCTCTGTGCTCCTGGCAGATGCTGCTTACACGCTTGATGTGCAGATCCAATTCCCCAGCCTCCATTCTAACTTTCCTCAGGGGAAGCTGAGTGGCAGCTGTGCTCTGGCTCCAGGCTAACCGGAAGCTCTGCTGCAGGGGGTCTCAGACCTTCCCAGCTAGAAGACAAGCCCATACTATTTTGCTGTTCAATTGCCTCCCTGTGCTGTCCTCAGATTTCTAAGAACCACAATGGCACCTAACCCCAGTACTCTTGCCTGGAAAATCCCATGGATGGAGGAGACTGATAGGCTGCAGTCCATGCGGTCGTGAAGAGTCAGACACGACTGAGTGACTTCCCTTTCACTTTTCACTTTCATGCGTTGGAGAAGGAAATGGCAACCCACTTCAGTGTTCTTGCCTGGAGAATCCCAGGGACGGGGGAGCCTGGTGGGCTGCCGTCAATGGGGTTGCACAGAGTCGGACATGACTGAAGTGACTTAGCAGCAGCAGCAGCAGCAGCAGCAGTATAGGAGGGGCTTCCCCAGTGGTTCAGATGGTAAAGAGCCCACCTGTCAATGCAGGAGACTTGGGTTCGATCCCTGGGTTGGGAAGATCCCCTGGAGTAGAAAATGGCAACCCACTCCAGTATTCTTGCCTGGAGAATTCCACGGACGGAGGCGCCTGCCAGGCTACAGTCCATGGGGCCGCAGAGTCAGACAGGAAAGAGCACGCAGGCAAAGAAGGAAGGATAAGTGCAGGAGAGACCGTTGATTGGTATTCACGAACCATCCACGAACGCACGAGCCACACACTGTCTCGTGGCCTCAGCTTGTTTTCAGTGAAATGTGACTGCCTTCTCCACCCAGACGGTGAGCTCTGAGAGAAGGGGCTGCGTAAGCTACTCGTGTGTACAGCAGAAACACTGACTGCATAAACCTGGAGTCTGGCCCCTTACGGTGATTCCTCTAGGGCTGCGTCAGTAAACTCCATAGGAGGGTGTTGTTTCTTGTTTTGTTTTAATTTTTTTTAATTGAAGTATAGTTGTTTTAAACCATCCCAGAGTCACCCGATACTAGTAAAATTGAAAGTGCTCTGCAACGAACAGAGAGCCACAGTTTAGTAAGCTACCACCTAAATGGGTCACCAAAAATAAACCCTCCAAAGGAAGAGCCACTAAAGGATAAACTATGTCAGCCTTTCTCCTTGGCGATGCTGGCTCCCCTCCAGCCAGGCCCCAGTGACCTCGATTACTGACCACAAGTCATCAGAATTAAATCAAACCCGTCTGCAGTTTGGGTGGCTGGGGCCCTATCCAGGAAAGCTGCCCGTGCAGAGAGGCAATGGACAAAGAAGCCTGCTGAAATCTATCCAGATAATATCTGAGCTCCCGGCAAGAAGGAAATGCCACCACCATCTGCCTCTGTTTGTGATGACCTGGGAATAAATAAAAATTAACCTTGGTCCTTGAATGAATCGTGGAACTTATCAGAGCTTCCTTTGTGTTTCTAATGTCTATGGTACGACAAGTTTACAACCCATTTTGGAAGGCCAGGGCGGGAGGGTTGTTCTTCTGGGTGGCTGTTTGCGGGGCTTGGTGCATGCGCCCCACACTTTTCTCATATTATATCCCACCACTGATGCCCTTGGTACCCTGTGTTGGTAATAGTGAAAAATAAAGTGTTTTAAACCCAGCAAGAGCTCAAGGAATCACTGGAGGAGAAAGGAGAAAAGAAGGAAGGAGAGACAGCTGGAGAGAAAGAGATAAAGGCAATCATGGTCTCCAGATCATCACTGGTGACCTTGACCAAGGTGGGTCTCCGAGGGGCTGCGTCTGACCTCTACCCAAGTGTCAATCAATAGAACACTTTCTGTGAAGAAAGTGATACTATTAGTTGCTCAATCCTGTTCGACTCTTTGAGACCACATGGGCTGTAGCCCACCAGGCTCCTCTGTCCTTGAGATTCTCCAGGCAAGAATACTGGAGCGGGTTGCCATTCCCTTCTCCAGGGGATCTTCCTGACCCAAGGATCAAACTCACAGCTCCTGAATTGCAGACAGATTCTTTACAGTCTGAGCCACCAGGGAAGCCCAGGACAGTTTCTATACTTGATGCTAAACATATATTCTTTTCTTAAATCCTCATAGTAAACTCATGATGTATAAATCACTATTTCAAAGGCTGGGCTATAATTTCAAAAGAGCACCAGCTTGTCCCTGACACTGAGCAAGTGACTAGAACAGCCAGAACGTGAACCTTGGCTGATTCCATAATCCGAGCTCTTTTCACTCTTCTGCATTGATTCTTGGTGGCAATGCCACGGGGCACTGGGAGAGAACCAGTATTCTCCATTAACTTGATTTTGAACTAACAAGCTAGTCACTTAGCGAGGCCCCGAAGAAATGGAACAAGGTTGGAGCACACGCTGACAGGCTTAGGAGTCGGAGACGGGGAGGGGTGGGCAGGGCTCCGGAAGAGTAGAGGGGAAATGGCTCAAGATGACGTGATGCTACTTTAAGCTTTATTGGCTCTAGTGTTTGCTGGACCTCAAAACACTCGCTGCCGCAGGAGCCTCAGCTATGCATTCAGGCTAGGAAGGGCCAGAGCCCCCACCCTCACCCCTGTGAATGCACTTCAAGAAAGAGATTCAGGGTACATTTTTCATAAACTAGTTTGGGCTGGAGCTCATCCAGTTTAGCAAAATTTTAAAAATCTGTAAGCCATGCAGAAAATGCAGAGAAGAATGAAAAAGAGATGTTGATCAAATGGCTCCTAAGATGCATGTATTGAGGATACAGCTGGAGAGTTATAAGGCTACGTCCATGGTGGTCGCCATCAGGAGGAACGGTGGTACCCAGCGTTCTGAAGGCCAAAGCTGACACTCATTTTCTCTTTCAAATACTGATTCTAAATAAATATGTGTGAATACTAGCTCCAGAAATCTGAATCCGCTGCAGAGAACTGTTGGCTACAACATAATTGGAAGCTTGGTGAGCCGAGCCAGATATTTCTGAAACTTCTTTTGTTTTGTTTCACTAACATTGTTCTCAACAAAGAGGGAGACATCCCTTACACGCTGACATATGGTACCTTCTATTTATAACAAGATTAACAATTCATTCACACCTTGATTGAATCCTGCTTTATTGAGATGTCACAACAGATTCACACAGTCTGCAAAGGGAAAGACTTACAAATGATAATATTATGACAGGCAAGACACCTTAAAGTAAATGAATCATAATTGATGACAATTAGTAAGAGTTCGGCACAAACACAGAATCATAGCTGTGATGGTAAGCAGGATTCATCTCTTACAAGGAGAGGATTGTGACAGAGAACTTCTGCTGAATTCTTACTGAGACCTTGAAATCCTGAATGGAATGAGTAGCCAGGTCATTCATAGCATCTTTTCCTATTAATGCATGAAGGGTCTTATTGGTTTTAGGGCTTTAGCGTATGTCTATATTCTGTCCATAGCCCTGCCTGAACCCCACACTTTAGGACAGAATTGATGGGTCCATCTCAGTGCCCTGAGTGGAAGCAAAGCCCTCATCTTCATCACCTCCTTCCTCTCACCCTATGTCAATCAGCAAGACATCAGTTCTACCTCACCAGTACTAACCAAGTCTTTTCATTTCTTACCACCAACTCTATTCTTACTTTGGACTAAGCCAACATCATTTTCCCTGAGAGCCTTCTCCCTGACTGGATGCCACTAATCCATTACCAAAAGCAATCTCTCCGAAGTCCTCTATGGCTCCCAATTGCTCTTATTAGCGTAAGGACTAAATGTCAAGGTCCCACAGTCCTGCCTGAGACACAGCCATGAGCACAGACCCGTGCAAGTCCTGACTCTTAGGAGAGGGAGGGAGTCAACCAGCTTCTTTGACCTCTGGTTTTGTCCTCTGCAAAGTGAGGGTCACAGTCATATCTAACTTATGAAAACAAATTACCTACAGACCTCTTGTGGGGCTTCTCCAGTGGCGCAGTGGTAAAGAATTCTCCTGCAATGCAAGAGATGTGGGTTCAGATCCCTGAGTCAGGAAGATCCACTGGAGAAGGGAATGGCAACCCACTCCAGTATTCTTGCCTGGAGAATCCCATGGACAGAGGAGGCTGGTGGGCTACAGTCCGTGGGGTTGCAAAGAGTCGAACACGGTTGAGCAACTAAGCAACAACAACGAACCTCTTGGAGCAGCTGACCACTTCTCTGATCACGGCCTCTCTCAGCCCATCGCAAACCTCTCTCTCTGAATGGCTTCTTCTCCACAAACCAAATTCTTCCACCCCTGCCTCAGAGCCTTGGCCATTCTTTCTGACTGTAAATCCTTGCCTGGCTCCTCTGTCAGTCCCACCTCCCACACACACTGCTGGACCATGGCAAGTCAATCACTTCACCTCTGCATTCCTGTCACCTCCTCCAGGAAGCCTTCTTTGACTACTCCCTCCCCTAGATGAGGCTTCCCTGATAGCTCAGTTGGTAAAGAATCTGCCTGCAATGCAGAAGACCCTGGTTCAATTCCTGGGTTGGGAAGATCCCCTGGAGAAGGGATAGGCTACCCACTCCAGTATTCTTGGGCTTCCCTTGTGGCTCTGCTTGTAAAGAGTCTGCCTTCAATGCAAGAGACCTGGGTTTGATCCCTGGGCTGGAAAGATCCCCTGGAGATGGGAAAGGCTACCCACTCCAGTATTCTGGTCTACTCCACAGACTATATAGTCCATGGAGTCACAAAGAGTCAGACATGACTGAGAAACTTTCACTTTCCCTTTCCCCTAGATCACTCTGTGAAACACTCTCCTGCTATGCCATACTTCCTTTTGTAGCTCTTAACACATTTTTATATATTATATATAAAATTTATACTTTTCTCCCTCCACACTGAAGTTCTAAAGAGGGCAGGGGTCGAGTTAATGGGTTTACTATTGTATCACCTGGACCTCAGCTTGTTTGATGATCAAATTTAGGCCATACCAGCTCTCACTCACAGATGTTAGAGGTCTTTCTATGGCAGGCAGAACAATGGCCCCCAACCATACCCCATCTAAATTTCTGTTAATATGTTAACTTACATGGCAAAAGGGACTTCGCCAATGTGGTTAAGGGTTTTGAGATACAGAGACAGGCATGGGTTATCTGGATAGATCTAACATAATCACAGGTCTTTGAAAAGGGAGGTTAAGAGCATCAGTGTCAGTGTGCTGCAGCACAAGAAATACTAAGCTGTTCACTACTGGCCTCATAGACAGAGGAAGAGGCCATGAGCCAAGGAATGTGGGCGGCTGACAGAACCCGGGAAGAGCACGGAAACAAGAGTCTTCACTGGAGCCTCTAAGAGGGACCAGCCCTGCCAACACCTGGAGCTTAGCCCTGTGAGACCCACTTCTGACTTCTGACCTCCAGAACTGCAATATATTAATATGTAATTCGTCTATAGCACTGTTTACAATAGCCAAGACATGGAAGCAATCTAAATAGCCATCCACAGAAAAATGGATAAGGAAGGTGTGGTACATACATACAATGGGATATTACTCAGTCATAAAAAAAATGAAGTAATGCCCTTTGCAGCGACATGGATGGACCTAGAGAGTATCGTACTGAGTGAAGTATGTCAGACAGAGAAGGAGAAACAGCATATGGCATCCCTTATATGCGGACTTTATGGTTGTCTATACACACTGCTACGTTTAAAATGGATAATCACCAAGGACCTCCAGTACACCACACGCAGCTCCGCTCAGTGTTACGTGGCAGCCTGGGTGGGAGAGGGTTTGGTGGAGAACGGATACATGTATACATATATATATATATATTGAGTCCCTTTGCTGGTCACCGGAAACTGTCACAGTCTTATTAATCGGCTACAGTGAAAGTTGCTCAGTTGTCTCAGACCCTTTGCAACCCCATGGACTATACAGTCCATGGAATTCTCCAGGTCAGAATACTGGAGTGGGTAGCCTTTCCTTTCTCCAGGGCATCTTCCCAACCCAGGGATCAAGCCCAGGTCTCCCACACAGTAGGCAGATTCTTTACCCATTGAGCCACAGGGAAGCCCATTAATCAGCTATACCCCAATACAAAGTTAAAAGTTTTTTTAAAAAAAGATTTGTAATTTGTGGTGTTTTAAGCTACCAAGTTTATAATTGGTTACAGCAGCCATAGGAAGTGAATGCACTTGTCTAAGACCACATAGCAATGGCCGAATCGAAGTGTCTAGACCTTCCAGTCCCCTGCCTCTTCCATTACTGTCCCCTTTGTCCCGCCCCTGCTTCCCAAGGCACGTTGGTTTCACTCTGTGCTTTTGTCTTCTTTTCCAGAGGAAGAATAATGAGGGATGTAGCTGCTCACAGGCCAGGGTTTGTTCATGAGGCATGGTTCCACAGATGTGGGGGTGGGAGAAGGTGTATGAGGCAGGAGAGTCCGAATGGCCTCCAACAGACTCCCAGGGGAGGGCAGGAGGCCCCGGGACAGCCCCGCTCACATGCCCACCTTCTGTCCACACCACACAAAGCCTGACAAGGTCTCACTCATGTTTCAAAGCGCTCCCTGTTTTCAGAGCTGTTTGTTATTGTCTCTGCCATCACAAGTTTAAAAAAGGAAAGTTAATTAAATATGGAACAAGACTGAGCAACATCTTTTAAACCATCATGTCATTAGAACTGAAAGCCTCAGAGAGCTGCTTAAAAGGGGTTTGAGAACAATGACTGTTCAATCAGATATTTATGGGCATAGTTATGTAAACACACTCTTTATTGTCTATGTATATTTAATATAATTATCAGTTTTGTAGCTGGACTCTCCAGAGACCCAACAAATCACAGTGTTGCTTTGAAAATGTCAGCAGAAAAGACAATTATGTTGCTAGCAAATATTCATAAATTATATTAAAACGTCCTGTGGAAATGTCCCCTATGTTGCAGAATCCCTTGCAGTAACTGAATAAGCCTTTTCTTTCTTTGATTTAAGGATGGTTTTAGAAGCAAGAAGTTTCTTTGGGAAGCCTTAAAGGCATGAACGTGGCAAAGGAGTAGGCGGCCTTGGAAAACCAGAGCGTGTACCTTCCAGAAAATTCATAGTCCCTCGCTCTTTCCTATAGCCATTCGGTATGTGCCCAGCCACTCAAGGACATGTAGATACCCACTTACCTAACCAATGTGCAAATTTTTATTTCTTAAAATACCCCATGAATAAGAGAAAATGAGGACTTCCCTGGTGGTCCAGTGGTTAAGAATCCACCTGCCAAAGTAGGAGACACAGGTTCAATCCCTGGTCTGGGAAGATCCCATGTGCCTTGGAGCAACTAAGTGCAAGTGCTGCAACGGCTGAGCCCATGTGCTTAGAGCCTGTGAACTGCAAGTAGAGAAGCCACCGCGAGGAAAAGCCTGCACACCACAACTACAGAAAGCCCACACGGCAATGAAGACCCAACACAGCTGAAAAAAGGAAAAGGAGAGAAAATAAATTCAATCTGTTCCCTCTTTTAGAAACCCCCACTTAGAGCTGTAACTCTTTCCTATGGCATTTTCTTCAGCAACTATTTATAGTATTTCCCATTTTTCTTTCTTATCATTTTTTTTTTCTCATTATGCTCAGGCAGAAATAAGTGGAGAATGGGGAAATGGTTCAGTAAATCTGAATGCACTAGGCTCCTGCTAAACCAATATGAGTTGTGTAGATGGAGAAACACCTAGTAAGCATTCACAAATCACTTCTATTGCAAGATATACAATCTGCAAATCAACATCTTAATTAGCAGCTAATGACATTCGTAAGGAAAGGTTAATGTTAAGTGCCGAAAAGCAGAGTGGTTAAAGAAAAATTAGACTTTCTGCCTTCTTCTTGTAAGATATAAAAGGGAAGAAACGCTATCCAGTGATTATAATGGGTGTTATAAATATACGTGTATTGGCAATTTGAAGCATCTTCATTATATGAGGCCTGTATTGATAGGCTACCTTTCATGCAAGGAGTTCAAAGCCTCCTGCCCCTTTCTCATTTATCCTCAAAATACCCCTCCGAGGGCAAGTATCTACAGGCAAAATGAAGTGGAGAGTGGAGGCAGTTATCTACATAATTCAAACCCAAACTTCTCTTAATGACGAGTAAGTGGAGTTTCTGAAGAGACTGAATTTTCCTGATTGGTTTTCTATGTAGATCCAATTCCCTGGAAACCAGGTCCTTTTTGCTCTGTGCTGGCCTGAGGCAAATGGCCTCTGGGAGCCAGAGGCTGGGGTGGGGTTCCCTCTAGTTAAAAGGCTGACCTCGCGCTGTAGGTTCACCCCCATCTTCCCCAGCTCAGCTGCTTGGCTCCCTGCTACCTCCCCTCCTCAGCCAGCTTCCCGATGTGCCCTGGCCTCACCTTTGGTCCTCGGCTTCCCCTTTCCAAATCCTTCTTGCCTCCTCTCAGCACCCAGTCAGTCACCCTTCCCTGCCCTCAGGGCATATTTTAGGCCCCCTTCCTCCTTGAATTGTCCTTTTTCTTCTTATTATTATTATTATTTTTGGCTGTGTTGGGTCTTCACTGCTTTCTGCCGGCTGTCTCCAGGGCTTCCCTGGTGGCTCAGGCAGTAAAGAATCTGCCTGCAGTGCGAGAGACCTGGGTTCGATCCCTGGATCAGGAAGATCCCTTGGAGAAGGGAATGGCAGTCCACTTCAGTATCCTCGCCTGGAGAATCCCATGGACAGAGGAGCCCAGCGGGGGGCTACTCTCTACTTCTGGTGTGCGGGTTTCTCACTGCTGGGGAGCATGCCCCAGGTATGTGGGCTTTGGTAGTTGCAACACGTGGGCTCTAGAGTTCAGATTCAGTAGTTATGGCTCACAGAGCAGGATCTTCCTGGATCCTGGGGGATCTTCCTGGAACAGGGATTGAACCCATGTCCCCTTCATTGGCAGGTGGATACCCATCCATTTTGCCACCAGGGAAGTCCAAAATGTTCTTTGAAGTGAAGTGAAGTTGCTCAGTCATGTCTGATTCTTTGCGACCCCCTGGACTGTAGCCTACCAGGTTTCTCCATCCATGGGATTTTCCAGGCAAGAATACTGGAGTGGGTTGCCATTTCCTTCTCTGGGGGATCTTCCCGACCCAGGGATTGAACCCAGGTCTCCTGCAATGCAAGCAGACGCTTAACCCTCTGAGCCACCAGGGAAGCCCCATAAAACATTTTCTGATGAGGAGCAAAAGGACATCATCTTATTGTGTGTGTGTGTCCATCAGGTTGCTCTGCTGACCATTTTACCATGACCTGTCAGACAGACAGTATCTGTGTAATTTCTATTACGATGGCACAAGTTCCTGCTGGCTTTCCACTGCTCAGTGTCCCTGTCTCTCTCAGGATGCGGCTCAGGAAAGCCTGGGATGTTTTTTTCTGTGTGTCTTTCTTCTCAGGCCTGTCATCATTCAGGCTTGAGGAACTGACACTCAGCGGGACAGTCACCCTCCACAGTGACCACTCCCCTCTCCTTGGCCGACCCATCTCTGATGGTAGACGCACCCTTCTCCTTGATTTTCGACAACAGCCCTTTCCCATCGTTCCCCCACAGGGTAGTCCCTCCTAATGAGCTCTTCCTGCACATCTGGGGCCAGGAATGCCTTGCAGACAGTTACGTGGCGCCACCATGCGAGGGGTGACCCAGTTTCCAGTCCATCCCCAGCCTCCCCGCATTGCACCCACAGCCTCCCCCCACCACTGCCCCCCATTGTGCCTCGCCTCTGCAGGCCTCTCTTCCCTCTCTTCCCTCTCTTCCCTTGCTCTTCCTCAGGCTACAGAGCAAGGAGGATGTTTTTCTCCTTATCCCTCCCTGAGCCCCACCTCCTGAGTTTTCATTTCCTGTCCCAGGATACACATGTCTCTTCCCAGAAGGGCTCCCAGTGGAATGTCCATTTCTTCCAGGGGAAATTCCACCACGACTGGCAGGGGTGCGACTGGCCCTGGGCCCTGCCCTGAAAGATAAGACACAAGCTTCGTTCTGAATCTGCTTCCCAAGCTTGCAGCTCGGTAAAACTCCCTTTCATATTTTAATCAGAGGCCACAGGGTGCATCTCAGGCCACAGGTACTTGCTGTTCGCCTTCCCTCTGCACTGCAGCCCCAACATCCCCTCTCAAAGAAAAACGCAAAACCGCAAAGAACACACAACATGTAGAAATGGGACAAGCTACATTCGTAGTTGGGGAGGAGACATTTCTTTTATAAAAATTGCATCTACGTCATTCCCTACTCTATCCCACAGCCTGGCAGAGCAGGGTGCACTTGGGACCCCCCCCCCACTTCACTGTGTACTGATGGGGTGATTCTCTTAGTTGACGGGACCACCCCCCACTTCACTGTGTACTGATGGGGTGATTCTCTTAGTTGACGGGAAAGACAACAGATGTAGGTAGACAGAAAGGGAAGAAAACTGGTCTCTTATGCCTAGTCCAAGGGTACACCTGAATTTTATAGATAAATTTTGCAAATGGCATCAGAGCAGGAATAATAATGCCTTGGATTTATGTAGCATTTAAAAAAATAATCTATTTTCACATTCAGGCTTCCCTGATACCTCAGCTGGTAAAGAACCACCTGCAATTCGGGATACCTGGGTTCAGTCCCTGAGTTGGGAAGATCCTCTGGAGAAGGGAAAGGTTACCCACTCCAGTATTCTGGCCTGGAAAATTTCAT
Organism: Neotragus moschatus; assembly: GCA_006410615.1. Lineage (NCBI taxonomy): Eukaryota > Metazoa > Chordata > Mammalia > Artiodactyla > Bovidae > Neotragus > Neotragus moschatus. The sequence goes on from SJYA01002918.1 coordinate 1,614,210, forward strand.
GGACGGTATATAGTCCATGGGATTGCAAAGAGTCAGACACAACTGAGTGACTTTAAAAATAAAAGAATTTTCACATTCATCATCATAGTAATGCCCATAAAAGTGTTAGTTGCTCAGTTGTGTTTGACTCTTTGCGACTCCATGGACTGTAGCCTGCCAGGCTCCACTGTCCATGGAATTCTCCAGGCAAGAATACTGGAGTGCGTTGCTATTCCCTTCTCCAGGAGATCTTCCCCAATCCAGGGATCAAACCTGATCTCCTGCATTGCAGGCAAATTCTTCACCATCTGAGCCACCAAGGAAGCCCATACCCCAGCTATGACTCATTATCACTGCCCACGTTTTACAGACTTTGAGTGACTTACCCAAGGCCACATGAGAAATTGGTGCTAGCAACTCTGGAGAGAAGGCTCCAGAATACCACTCTAACAACTCCCCTTTTCCCTGCAGGAAGTCACCCAAGTTAGATTTAGTTATCAAAATTTTTTTAATTTTTATATATCTCTTCCTCCCCATCAGATTGGGGGCTGTGTTTAATTTATCTGCATCCCAAGGGTACAGAAAATAAAAAATAAAAAACTCAGCAAACAGATGCTCAGTGAGACGTTTATGAATGAATGTTGAATGTTAATGTGCTTGCTCTTACGGTCAGTGGGACCAGCTTCAGGCCCTGAGCTTTTTCTTTCCATTAAAGGAACACCATAAGGACTGCATGGTACTCCTTGTTCTCCTCCCTGGCATCCCACCATTTTCTGGGTGTCATCTTCACTGAGAAAAGCTGTGATCACATTTTAGACCGAAATCCACCACCTCTTTAGACGTGAGTGCTGACATGCGGTTTGTGTTCCTTGGTACCATTTGCAGGCTCTCAGCATATATTAGGGGGAGAGGAAAGGGGGTGGGGGGAAGGAAAGGTAAAGACACCAGAAAGAGAGAAACGGGAATGAGAACAGAGAAAGCAGAGCAGTCACATCTGGCCAGGAAGGGCAGCGTGCCGCCATAATGACCTCCGGGGCCTCACGGTCACGCCCAGACGAGGTGCTGACCTCGTCTTAAAAGATGGATGTCCCCCAGCTGGCCCACCCTAAGTTAATGACTCTCATAGGTGAATAATGGTTGGGTTTAATTAGGACTTAGATCTTTTTAGAGTTTCTTGGGAGGTTCATCAAGACCTGCTTATTGTGAGAAGATGGATTGATTACCAGAGTTGGTCATTTAGTTATTTTTTTTTTCAGCAACCCACTTTTTAGCTAAAATCTGAATGATTGCTATGCTCTCTAAGATCCTCTGCCTTTTATCAATAATGTTTTTTTTGACCTGGAAATGTAAAGAAACTGCCTTGGGGACAGATTTATGGGTAAGAAAATAGAGGCAAGGCAGAGTTAGAACGCACCTCCTACACACCCAATGTGGAGCAGCGTAGCCCCTTCTTTACGTACTGTGGTGCCCTGTGCTTCCCTCTTCTTAACGCGCAGTCTGAACTTCCTGTTGCTTGCTTCCTCTCCAGCCTGAAGCTCCCAGGGCAGGGTGTGGTTTCCCTCTAGGGGATCCCGGCGCCCAGCACAATGCCCAGCACTGAAGAGCAGCAAGCCAGGAGCAAGCAAATCAACGCATCATTAAAAGCAAGAGCTCAAACGCAATGGTGGGTTTCAAACATCCCAGGGAGATGGTGAATGCAAGTGCCTACCATCGAGTAGCTTCTCCATTAGCACAAAGCATCTCAGTTTTCAGCTTCTGCTGGAAATGAGTGCCTACTCTGTGCCAGACCCTTCTCAATTCTTATTTAATCTTCACAAGGACCATATCGAATGTTGTATTCTCATCTTCACATACCAAGGAAGAAACTGAAGCTCAGCATTGTCTAGCCGAAGTTTCAGGAAGTCAAGATTTGAAACTAGATCTGTCCCCGGCTTGTGCTTTTCTGTTTACGATGTTATTTTCTTAAGAAACTAGCCTCCTCTTCCTCATACTCTTTCTCCTCTGCTTCCTCCTCCTCCTCCTTCTTCATCCACCTCTTTCTTCTCTTTCTCCTCCTCCTTTTAATTTTGGGTTACTGGACATGCTGGTCTTTATGGAGGAAGCGTATGTCTCTTAGGGATATCTTTACATCATAGATAAACCAATATAGAATAGTCACACTTTCCACGTGAAGGGCTGATAGCCTAGCCATATAGATATTTTTTGTCTTGTGCTCCAAATAAATAGAGTACTGATGGAAATAAGACAAGGAGAGAAGAAAATGCACTGCTCCAGGAAATATGTAATCCCCAGGCAAAAAGCAACAATTCAGTGAGACTGTCTGGGAGTCGATCATTCTGAGAATCAGTGCATTTCTCAGAGTTTCTGGAGAAGACAGAGAAAGTGTTACATTACCTAATTCCTTTCTGCAGTTCTGACTGGACAGATTTCCTTACTTCCTGCCTGGAATTATTACGAGGTGTTGCCATGAAGAATGAGTGGTTTGTGATGTCTCCCACCCAAGGGCAGGGTCACTGGAGGGAGTGGTGAGGGGGCCTTTGCTCTGGACTCTGTAGCATCTGCCATTGTTAAAGCACTCATGGATAGAAGAGTGTGTGTAAATTATTGTTATTATTACTGCAGCAACAGAGAATGTCTCAATTCATTCACAAGATGTCCGAAAGCCCCGAGAAGCTGGAATTTGTAGTGAAAAGTGGCTTGCCAAAACTTTTAAAGCCATTGAGGGGTTTGGGGATGGTCTGAGAAAGATGCAGATTGTGGCAGGTTCAGAAGTGTGCCCGTGTGCATGCATGCATGTATACTTGTGTGTACGTGTACATAAACACTGCGCGTGTGTTCCAAAGACTAAATGCTGTAGGGCGTGAGGACAGAATTGTGGAGAGAAAAATTAAAGGGGAAGAGCAACATTACTCCGAGAATGCTGGTGCCGGTGCCCTGGGGCATCTAGGAAAGACATAGTGGTTGAGGGAAGGAATTGTTAGATGGGCTTTGGGAGCCGAAATCTTCATAGAAAACTCGGGTGAATCATCTAGCTTTTGCAAGTGGAACAAACCAAACACTTCCCTGTGAATCCCCCCACTCGAAGCTAAAGATAGGGCTACTTTGCTATATGTAAAATAGATGGCCAGTGTGAGTTAGATGCATGGAACAGAGCAAAGCTGGTGCTCTGTGACAACCTAGAGGGATAGGGTGGGGAGGGAGGTGGGAGAGAGGTTCAGAATGAGGGGGGGAACCTATGTATACCTATGGCCAATTCATCTTGATGTATGGCAAGAACCATCACAATATTGTAAAGTAATTACCCTCCAATTAAAATAAATTAATAACTTTTTTAAAAAGATAGGGATAGTTTAGACCCTAATTTACCCAGATAATTTTCTTCAAGATCTCCTGCTCATCCAAAGAAACGAAGAACTAGTAAGAAACATTTGTGTTTGTACTGTGGTTTCACCAAGAAGTGAGAACACTAGTGAGAGAAAGTTGTATTTAAATATAAACAGTGTTGGCAAACTTGGTGTATCGTTTAGCCACGTGTCCCACTTTAATTATCTCCCCAAAGCTTTCTCCTCAAAGCAATCTGTGTCTCCTCTGAAGCAGATGGAGGAAAAGAATGAGGGTTGGTTTGGATTTAGGATATCGTCCTCTGCTCATGCATTGCCACATAGGTGCCCAGTCTTTCCTCAAGGGACCCAAATGTTGGTGAGAGGAGCCAATATCTTGGTCTCACTTTCTGTGTTAGCAGACAGCGTGCCCACTGGCTGTCTGCGTGGACTGAGTCATTTTGGCATCTTATCTTTCTTGTAGCTTATCTTCCTCTATCTGAAAACACTGCTGTCTGGAGTTTTATTCCCTTTTCCGTCCAAGAAAAACAAGGTCAATCTTACTGTATTTTTCAATTAATCATTTTCATGGCCATTCATCAACAAAAATGTACAACGGATGGTGTTTTCCTTGGTCACCGCCCAGCCTCTTGCACATGAATGCTCCCTTCATTGAAAAATGTCTGACAGTGGCAAACAAGAGCGGAATATAAGATGGGGCGCTCTCATGAGTCTGTGGAGAAAGATGACTAAGCCCCACAAGGTGCCCCTGACCACAAGCTCACAAGGCCTTGGCTCAGGCCCACCGTGCTACTACTTGGTTTTGGAAATCTACACCAGGTCACTTCACTTCTCTGGGCTTAAAGTTCTTCCAAGATTAGACTCAATAATCTCTAATGGTCTTTTCTTGCTCTCGAATTCTCTAATCAGTGGTCTCCAGTCTTTTTGGCATCAAGGACTAGTATTGTGAAAGAAAACTTTCCCATGGCAGGGGATAGGGGATGGTCTAGGGATGATTCAAGTGCATACATTTATTGTGCATCTTATTTCTGTTTATTTATTTATACATCTATTCTGCTCTTTATTTATAGGGCTTCTCTGATAGCTCCGTTGGTAAAGAATCTGCCTGCAATGCACGAGACTCCAGTTCAATTCTTGGGTCGGGAAGATCCACTGGAGAAGGGATAAGCTACCCACTCTAGTATTCTTGGGCTTTCCTTGTGGCTCAGCTGGTAAAGAATCCTCCTACTATGCAGGAGACCTCGGTTTGATCCCTGGGTTGGGAAGATCCCCTGGAGAAGGGAAAGGCTACCCACTCCAGTATTCTGGCCTGGAGAATTCCATGGACTGTATAGTCCATGGGGTCACAAAGAGTTGGACATGACTGAGTGACTTTCACTTTATTTATACTATTATTGCATCAGTTTCATCTCATATCATGTGGCATTAGATTCTAGAGGTTGGAGACCCCTGCTCTAAATCTTATAATTTTGCTGGTACCTCCATAAGGTGTGGAAGCTAATCTTACCATTGTCCTAATGTGACCAGCTGAGACATTGCAAGTGGATAATTATAAAAAGAGCCAGGCAGAACTAATCAGAACAGACTTCCCAAGCATTCCTGGCTTTCTTTGTAAGATATCTTCATAAGGGAAGGTCGATGGTAATCACTGAGACTTCCCTCTCCCCAAATAGGCTCATCCTCGAGCATCACAGACCCACAGAAATGCTAACTCTTCATACAACTAACACTGTTATTCCCCAGGGTGCTTTTGGAGAGCTCTAGTAAGTTACCAAGGAGATCAGAAAGCATCTTTTTGCTTAAGAGTTGGATCTTAAGCTGCAAACCCATCTTAGGAACTCTGAGGCACAGAGTCCTGTGTGCCAGAAGTGACAAAGAGGCTCCAAGTGGTGCACTTTCCTCCTGGCAGGAAGGGCTGGCTGAGTGGGGAAGAAGGAGGCATTCAGACCATGACAAACGGCTAAGTCTGCCCTGGTCAGAGGGGAGAGGCAGTGGTACACGTGCCTGCTTCATGCCAGCTCTTTTCCTGGGACATTAAATAATGAAGGAGCATTTAGGTAAGTCAGACTAAATGTCAGTTTCAGACCCTTCAGGCTGAAGAGGGGGGAGAAAATATAAAAGGGAAAGACACGCATCATAAAGTAGCATGGAGGGAAATCAAAGGATGATGTTTGGCAATGGAAGGCGGAGGTCTGGAAGCAGGCTGGTTAACAACTTAGAGCAAGATTCACTAAGAGGCCATGGCCCAGCATCTGATATAAGAGCCTCAGTAAAGGACAACAGAAAGCTGAAAACACTCATTTTAGGAAGCTAAAATCAAACAGAAAACCATGTTCACCTAGGGACCAGAGAACTTAAGGTCAATTTAAAGAACAGTCAGTCTGGAAGGAAAATGTCCTTCCACTAGAGGCAGCAAGAGCAGAGGCTCGAGTGGATTCACAGGAGCCCAACACACATGGGGCCACGGTAGCAGTGGGGCCGCCCCTGATGGGAGCTGAGCCTGGGGTGGTGGTGCTGGTTGGTGGCCAGGGGCAGGGCGATGACTCTGAGGCTTCCCATCCTAATGAATGATTCCCACCCACAGGAAGAGCTGAAGAAGTCATCAGAAGAGGTCTGCTGAAGTTGGAAGGTGGAAATGAAGTGAGATCTGGAGTCGTTACCTCTTGAGTCTTCAACCATACCAAGGCTGAGGAACCAGCAATTCAGAGTCGACCCAAGTCTCTTATATTGAAAATTCCACTCTTTTCTGCTTGCTCAAGGCTCTGTGTTTGGAGCCCCCTTTTCTACTGGGAAAGAGTCTATTTCATACCTGAAGTCTTTTCAGCACTTTGTACTCTTATAAAGCTTTCTATGGGGCAGATCATCGGGTTTCTTGTTCTTTTCTTGGTCTGAAGATATGCCACAAACTTTCTTTCCTATTTCTAACAGGTCTGTCTTGTTTAGATTCAGCTCTAGTGGAAAACTCTAATTCCCCTATTGTGATTGGAGAAAATGTGAAATTGAAGACAGCTTCAGCTGTTAGGACATGTTGCAACCCAGCCTTTCTTGAGGTCTGCCCCCTGGGGGGGACAGCTGTTTCTAGACTGACTCAGGAGATGTCTTATGTTTGTCTGACAGGGTGAGTGCTAGGTCACCAGCAGGATAACAGGGACACTGAGTCAGGGAGTGTACCATGAAGACTGAATCCAAATGCCTTCATTCTGAAAAGATATTCTGTTTTTCTAAAATCCTGAGAGACGACCTTGCCCAAGGAGCAGCCTAGAGTATGAATTTTCATTCTGGTGATGGCTCATTTTCTCAAATCAAGGTAGTGTCATTTGCTGTGTTGAAAGTTAGCCTTTTTGTTGTTCATTTAGTCATTCAGTTGTGTCTAACTCTTTGCAACCCCATGGACTGCAGCATGCCAGGATTCCCTGTCCTTCACCATCTCCCAGAGTTTGTTCAAACTCATGTCCATTGAGTCAATGATGCCATCCAACCATTTTATCCTCTGCTGCCCCCTTCTCCTCCTGCCTTCAGTCTTTCTCAGCATCAGGTCTTTTCCAATGAGCCAGCTCTTCACATCAGGTGGCCAAAGTACTGCGGCTTTAGCGTGAGCATCAGTCCTTCCAATGAATATTCAGGGTTGATTTCCTTTAGGATTGACTGGTTTGAACTCCTTGCTGTCCAAGGGACTCTCAAGCATCTTCTCCAACACCACAGTTCAAAAGCCATGAGTTCTTCGAGAGTCTTCTTTATGGTCCAGCACTCACATCCATACACAACTACTGGAAAAACCATAGCTTTGACTATACGGACCTTTATGAGCCTTAGCATAATTGAAGTTTGATTTCATTAAGAAGATATAGAGTGATTGCTATGTGTCTGGCATCTCAGAAAACAAGAGATATAAGACACAGTTCTCAGAAAGTTTCAGGTTATGTTTGTGTGTGTATTCATTAATTCACATAGCTGGGTTCCATACTAGGCACTGAAAGAAGGCAATGCAGGCCCCATGGTCTTTTCCCTGGAATCATCACAGGTCATCAATTCAGTCCAACAAACTGCTCTGCCGATGGGGAGACAAAGAATAACACCTTTAATTCTAGGAGAGTATAAATGAAGGAGAACGTTCAAGGCCACCAGGGGAGGCTCTGGGAGGCTAGAGAGGACCCTGCTGCGTGGCTGGTCGAGTACCTTGGTTTCCAGAAGAGCCACTTCTCTCTCATTTCAGCGGGTCCCTTTCATCTCATTAGTGCTTCCTTTGCTTTTTTGTCTGATCTCTTCTTGCATCCAGTGAAGACACACTGGAGGTTATTTCTGCCAAGCCAGCCCACTGCACTCAGGTGTCTGGAAGATTGAGTTTTGCAAAGGGTTGTTGCTGATATTTTGATTGTCTCTCACCCTTCTCCTTTTTGTTTTCCCCCAGGCTTATCTCTACTCTGTTCAAAGTCAAGGCACAGAGTTTGGAACCACAGTATCTAATTTTCAGGGAAATAGCTTATGGAGGATTGCTCCTCACAGTGGTTAATGAGTGTCTGTCTGTGGCCCATGTATCTCTGAGTTTATATAGGAAATTGCAATCAATCTGGCTTTTATTCTGTTTGTGGCTCCATGACAACGATCCCATTGGTCTGTTGTGTCTAATGACCAGAGTTTTATTTCTGTTGTTACTGCTTTTGGACATTTCTCAGATGTTTGATACTGTTATCTGCGTGTTTTTATTGTGGCTGACAAGCACTTGTATTGGTCTATCTGGAGAAGAACTTCCCTGTTTGAATCGTAGTTTTCTCAGTGAACAGAATTTATTGTTTTTGAACCTCATGTTTCTACTGTGACCTACATTGTTTTTTGAAGTGCAAGAAATTGGGGCAGGAACTCATCTTACTTGGTATTTAGGAAATTTTTCAGGACACCATTGTTTTCCAGGGCAGTTTTGACCTGTATATTGGAGATATTCAGATCATGGCCCAAATTTTCCTACAGTGGGCAGACACTTCATCTCCTGTGTCCTGGTTTTAACATACTCGTATATGAATGAGTTGAAAAAACAGTTATGCCAGAATCTTACAAAAGAACATATGGATCAAACCCTCTCATGGTTAATACAATGTATGTGAATGTGGGACTGGGGTTGAGATGAGGGAGTCAGCCCAGCGATTACATTAAAATATCAACTGGAGCTTCCTTGGTGATCCAGTAGTTAAGAGTCCTCCTGCCAACACAGGGACGCCCATTCAATCCCGGATCCAAGAAGATCCGTTATGGCTCAGGACAACTAAGCCAATGTGCCACAACTACTGAGCCTGTGCTCTAAAGCCCAGGAGCTGTAACTACTGAGCCCACATGCCCCAGCTACTGAAGCCCATGCACCTGATAGCCCGTGCTCCACAAGAGAAATCACTGCAGTGAGAAGCCCACGCCCCACAACTAGAGAGTAGCCCCTACTCGCCAAAGCGAGAGAAAAGCCCGCGCAGCCACAGAGACCCAGCACAGTCAAACATCAATTAATTAAATAAAACAACAACAACAACAACAAAACATCAGCTGATTGCTTTTACCATTACTATACTTCCAAACTGGAGAAGGCGATGGCACCCCACTCCAGTACTCTTGCCTGGAGAATCCCATGGATGGAGGAGCCTGGTAGGGTGCAGCCCATGGGGTCGCGAAGAGTCAGACACGGCTGAGCGACTTCCCTTTCACTCTTCACTTTCATGCACCGGAGAAGGAAATGGCAACCCACTCCAGTGTTCTTGCCTGGAGAATCCCAGGGACAGGGGAGCCTGGTGGGCTGCCGTCTACGGGGTCGCGCAGAGTCGGACACGACTGAAGCGACTTAGCAGCAGCATACTTACAAACAAATGCTACCGTATGAATAATGTGTTAGGTCTAAAACTATGCCTATAGGGGAAAAAAATGTTGGAAAAAATCTAAAATGTTGACAATGAAGAGACCATGAGTGATATATTCCGTTTGTTTTCCATTTTCAAAACTTTCATCCATGTATGTATATTGTGGTTTTAGGATAATATATGGACAGATGTTTATTAATTCATTTAGTTGGGCTCTGTGCTAGACAACGGTGGCAAGATGATGACGAGACTCAGTGTTTGCCCCAGAATGATTACAAATAAACAATTCACCATAACGAAATATTAATACTATAATTTATATGTGAAAATGCTTATACTACTACTACTACTACTACTAAGTTGCTTCAGTCGTGTCTGACTCTATGCGACCCCATAGACGGCAGCCCACCAGCCTCCCCCGTCCCTGGGATTCTCCAGGCAAGAACACTGGAGTGGCTTGCCATTTCCTTCTCCAAGGCATGAAAGTGAAAAGTGAGAGTGAAGTCACTCAGTCATGTCTGACTCTTAGCGACTCCATGGACTGCAGCCCACCAGGCTCCTCCATCCATGGGATTTTCCAGGCAAGAGTGCTGGAGTGGGGTGCCATTGCCTTCTCTGGAAAACGCTTATAATTGTCCTAATTATTTTATGTTTTTGATACTATCATAAAATAGAATTGTAATTTCTTCTTTACTTTACAAAATTCCTTAATAGCATACCCAGGTACAATCAGTGTTGTATATTGACCTTGAATCTTTTGACCTTGATAAATTCCCTATTGGACCTAGAAACTTCTTTGGTAAAGTCTTCTATGGGCACGATCATATAATCATCAAGTAAAGATATATTTCCTTCATATTTATGTGTGTGTCTGTGTGCTTATATGTATGTTTTCTTTTGTTTCATGTCATCTGTTTTTTGTTTGTTCCTCCTCTCCTACCATTTTTTGGTGTTAATCAAATATTTTCTAACATTTTGCTTTAGTTCATCTATTGGCTTCCTACCATCAAGCTAACTCATGCATTTTTATAATGGTTGTTCTGGAGGTTAACACATCCATGCGTGCTAAGTTGCTGCAGTCATGTCTGACTCTTTGTGACCCTATGAGCTGTAGCCTGCCAGGCTCCTCTGTCCATGGGGATTCCGGGGGTTGCCGTATCCTTCTCCAGGGGATTGAAGTCATGTCTCTGTCTTCTGCACTGGGAGGTGGGTTCTTTACCACTGAGCCACTTGGAAAGCCCAGAGGTTAAAAGACATACCTTTCAGTTCAGTTCAGTCACTCAGTCTCATCCGACGCTTTGTGACCCCACAGACTGCTCCATGCCAGGCTTCCCTGTCCATCACCAACTCCCAAATCTTGCTCAAACTCATGTCCATTGAGTTAGTGATGCCATCCAACCATCTCATCCTTTGTTGTCCCCTTCTCCTCCTGCCTTCAATCTTTCCCAGCAGCAAGGTCTTTCCCAATGAGTCAGTTCTTCCCATCAGGTGGCCAAAAGATTGGGATTTCAGCTTCAGCATCAGTCCTATTAATGTTGACTGATTTCCATTAGGCTGACCTGGCTGGATCTCCTTGCAGTCCAAGGGACTCTTGAGAGCCTTCTTCAACACCATAGTTTAAAAGCATCAATTCTTCATCGCTCAGTTTTCTTTATAGACCAACTCACATACATACATAACTACTGGAAAAACCATAGCTTTGACTAGACGGACCTTCGTTGGCAAAGTAACATCTCTGCTTTTTAACACACTGTCTAGGTTGGTCATAGCTTTTCTGCCAAGGAGCAAGCGTCTTTTAATTTCATAGCTGCAGTCACCATCTACAGTGATTTTGAAGCCCAAGAAAATTAAGTCTCACCGTTTCCATTATTTCCCCACCTATTTGCCATGAAGTGATGGGACCAGATGCCATGATCTCAGTTTTCTGAATATTGAGTTTTAAGTCAACTTTTTCACTCTCCTCTTTCACTTTCATCAAGAGGCTCTTTAGTTCCTCTTCACTTTCTGCCATAAGGGTGGTGTCATCTGCATATCTGAGGTTGTCTATATTTCTCCTGGCAATCTTGATTCCAGCTTGTGCTTCATCCAGCCCAGCATTTCACATAAAATACTCTGCATATAAGTTAAATAAGCAGGGTGACAATATGCAACCTTGACATACTCCTTTCCCAATTTGGAACCAGTCAGTTGTTCCATGTCCAGTTCTAATTGTTGCTTCTTGACCTGCATATAGATTTCTCAGGAGGCATGTAAGATGGTCTGGTATTCCCATCTCTTTAAGAATTTTCCACAAGACAGAATTTTCCACAGGACTGGAAAAGGTCACTTTTCATTCCAATCCCAAAGAAAGGTAATGCCAAAGAATGCTCAAACTACCACCCAATTGTACTCATCTCACACACTAGTAAAGTAATGCTCAAAATTCTCTAAGCCAGGCTTCAACAGTATGTGAACCATGAACTTCCAGATGTTCAAGCTGGATTTAGAAAAGGCAGAGGAAGCAGAGATCAAATTTCCAACATCCGCTGGATCATTGAAAAAGTAAGAGAGTCCAGAAAAACATCTACTTCTGCTTTATTGATTACACCAAAGCCTTTGTGTGAATCACAACAAACTGTGGACATACCTTTAACTTATCCCAATTTATTTAGAGGTCATGTTGAATTATCTTACGTAAAACAGAGCAATCCTACAAGAGTATACTAATATTTTCATTTCCCTGGCCTTCCCACCGCTCTTAGTGTTCATGTTTCTCATGCCCATTATTTCTTTCAGCAAATCTGAGGAGTCACCTAATGTCCTTCCCCTTCAGCCTCAACAGCTTCCTTTTATATTCCTAGTAGCACAATTCTGCTGACAGTGAGTTACCTTAGTTTCATTTATCTGGCTATGCCTTAATTTCTCTCTCATTTATGAATGATAAATTCTTTAAGTACATAATTCTTGGTTTTCAATTCTCTTCTGTCTCCAGAAGCTGAAAGATGCCTGTCTAATTCCTTATGGCTTCCATTATTTTGATGTGAAGTCAGTCAGTAATCACATTATTATTCTCCTATATGTAACATGTCATCCTGCTCTGGCTGATTTAAAGATTTTCTCTTTATCTTTGACTTTCAGCACCTTGATTATATCGGTTTATCATTCCTGGGTTTTGCTGAGTTACCTGGAACTAATGTTTCCACAAAATTTGGGGAGTTTTTAAGTTTAGGTTATTATTTCTTTTAAAACTCTGCCTTGTCCTTTTTTGCCTCTCCTTTCCTATCATTCTGATGTGAAATCTTTCCAGTGTCTATGATGTGTCTCTTGATGATGTCCCATACATCTCTGATGTTCTGTTCATTATTCTTGCAATCCTTTTTCTCTTTCTTCTTCATATTGGATATAAGTAATTCCTCTTACTCTCCTTTTAAACTCATTGATTCTTTCTCTTGACATTGCAATCTGCTGTAAGCCCCTCTAGTGAATTTTTCATTTCAGTGAGTCTGCTTTTGAGCCCTGGAATTTCCATTGTTTCAGGTTGTCATTTCTCAGTTGGGATTTTCTAACTACTCATTCATTAAGACCATTTTTTCTTGAGTTATTTGAGCATTTTGTAAGAGCTGATTTGAAAACTAATTGGGTCAACATCTGGACACAATTAGAGTTGGGTTTTATTGAACTTTTTTGTTTTTCCTGAGTATGGGTCACAATTTTATGTTTCTTAGCATGTTTAGTAATTTTTGTTCAAAAACCGGACATTGTAGAAAATACCATGTGCTGACTCTGGGTTCTGTCATATAATTTAGAGTATTTTTGTTTTTGTTATTGTTGTTTTATTAGGCAGTTAATTTGCTTGGAGTCAAACTGAAGATTTTGTCTCCCCTGCAATGTGTGCTTGTTGATAACTCCATTCATTTCTTCTGACTTCCAGCTGCTCAGTATTTAAGTTGACCCTTGATAAATCCACAGAACCCACCCAAAGCAGATCTGTCCTTTAAGGCTACATTCCTTTCTGGCCATTGCTTGCTTGTTTGATCCCTCTAGCAGATTCTCCTCCACAGATGTATACTTTAGTAGGCAACCAGTGATTTGGGCAACATTTATGCTCAGATTTTTTAGCATCAATACTTCTGTCATTCTCTTGCTTACAGACCCCTCCTTAAAATTTCCCCTGTGCTCTGCTCTCTGGTATCTTGAACTTGAGAGGTACCTTATTGTTTTCCATTGCCCTCAACAGGAGTGTTGGGGAACATTTTCAGGCAAGATAATTACAAACTCCCAATTCTTCCTCTTCTTAGTGGCAGTTTTTTAACAGCAAACTTTCCTCTGGCTTCTGTCTGCTCTTGGATGTTTTCCTATTTCTATCAGTAAGTATTTTATATTTTGTACAGATTTTATAATTATTATCTGTGGGGGCGGGGTGGCGGGGAGGGTGATTCATGTAGCCATTCCACTCCACCATCATTAATAGCAATGCTTGTGTTTATGTCTTTGGTCTTTATCTTCTTTATGATACTGTGAACTCCATGTGGGCAGGTAAATTGTTTGTTTTGTCTGTCCAGGATTTAACACAGACTAAATGATTAATAAATATTTGCTATATGGTTACATAAAAATTCAGACTTCTACGTAATCCTACAGTGAATCCCTCATTTGTGCATTCACACATATTTGCTGCATTTATTTAACTTCTCATAGTCCCAAACACAGAGTCTGTCCCTTGAGGAAACAGACCTCTGTTTTTTTGCAAAAGACTATTTAGAGTCTAGAACAACAAATGTAGGGACCATATTTATTAAGTGAAGTTTTATTGTAGAGAATAAGAAAATTCAATAAGGAAATAAACCAATAAGAGAATAAACTACAAGCAAATCACTTTGATTCAACTTCCAGAAAAAAAAGGAATATGTCACCTAGGGGGGCTATTGCCAATGTTCTTGGAGATTCTCAGATTCATTTTGCTTCTTGCTTAAGGCTTACTTTATGCTCGGACTGTGTGTGTGTTCAGTCGGTCAGTCATGTCTGACTCTTTGGGACCCCATGTACACCAGTCTCCTCTGTTCATGAAATTTTCCAGGCAGCAATGCTGGAGTGGGTTGCCATTTCCTACTCCAGTGGATTTTCCCGACCCAGGGATCAGACCCATGTCTCTTGCATTTCCTGCATTGGCAGGTGGATTCTTTATTATTTTTGCCACCTGGGAAACACCACTGTCATTTCTTTGAGTGAAGATAAGTCCCTCTCTATTCTCCAGCAGCTCGGTCTACAACCAACACCACAACATCTAGGCACCAACCAACTTAGGAATCAGATTTTACTTAGGGTAAGTGCACATTAAACAAACAAATCAAAAGCCATAAAACTTTCCTCTATGTGGATAGCTGGTATCTTTTAGATGCACCTGTTTTGTTTTTTTCACCTTGTTAATGGCTGCATTCCTATTCTGGCCAAGTGATGATTATCTACCAAGTGTGTTACACCCTTAGGGGACCTGTCTTTAGAGGTGGTGTGTCTACATTAAATAGAAGAAATTATTATTACAGGCTTGTACTTTTGGATGTGATCGCTAATTTGTTTTCTGCTTTAAGGTACATACACGAAGAGTTCTATATAGGTGCTACTGGCTACATGTTGGGAATGTTATATATTTAAACAGTTTGCAGTTAATTAAGAGTATTGACTTGGAACTAAATCAGTGGTCTCACACAACATCTGTGCTCTCCTCTGATCTGTCTTTGTATTTAGATGGCGTCTATCTCCGTGGTATCTAAGCGCTCAGAAAATCTAATTAGGCTAATTTCAATCTCCTCTGTGAGGGAGAAGGATCTCCTTCTCTTCATCGCCCTCTCTGCCAGAGCCTTCTTGAAGGGAGTCATTATTATTCCTCCAAGAGAAAGGCAGTTGAAAGAGAGCCTCAAGCAAGAAACTGCAGCTTGCACCTTACTTGAAAGTTGGAGATTTGGCTTCTGGAAGTGTTTTCAGCTTGTAAACAGCACCAGAAAGGCAAAAGGGCAGTCAGTGCTAAAGAGTCTGGGAACGTGATAAAGGTGGGGGAACCCTGGAAATTTCCTTGCAAACTCTGGGTCATAGAATGAGCTGGTAATCCTATTTGCAGGGCAGGAATAGAGACACAGACACAGAGAACAGACTTGTGGACACAGCGGGAGAAGGGGAGGGCGGGACGCACTGAGAGAGGAGCACTGCAATATACACATAACCACATGTTACATGGGTAGCTAGTGGGAAGTTGCGGTATAGCACGGGGGCTCAGCTCCATGCTCTGTGATAACCTGGAGGGGTGGGATGGGTGAGGGGTGGGAGGGAGATCCAAGAGAGACAGGCTATGTGTATCCATATAGCTGACTCACCTCATTGCACAGCAGAGTCTAACACAATATTGCAAAGCAATTATCCTCCAACTTAAAAAAAGAAGAATGTGCTGGTAGACGGTGCTTGACGGTACACTCACAACATGTTAGGTTATCACCACCTGACTGACACACAGCTTTCATTTATCAAAGAAGCAGAGAGGCAATGTTCTCCTCCCAACTCTGAACAAGTGCTCTTGTTCTCCTGTCTGTGGGTCTCTGTTAACATTCCAACATCTTAATTTCTGTGTTGAGGCAAGCTGCCTGATTTCATTGGTTTTCAATGCCTTGCCTGCAGCTAGAGGTATGGATAAGGCAGCAGCAAAATCATTATGAGCCCCGTTTTGTGGTTTTAACACACACGGGCTACTCTTCAGGAGCAACTCCAGAGGAATAAATGTGTGTACAAGCAGAGGACTGCCATCACAAAGCAGAGCCTGTTGGGTGGAAATGAGAAAGGATCAGAGATGACCAAACGTGTTTGCCTGACTTCAGTGGGCAGCCCTTGTGATGGAGTGCAAAGGAAAAAGAGGGAGGTTAAAAAAAATAAATCGCCACTTCACCTTGTCTCAATTACAGATCAAAACCCATGTGGCTAGCCGTTCCCATGTTTTTTAATGTCAAAATTGTTTTTTTTGTCTTCGCTTGGAATTTGTGTTATTTCGAGTATCCAAGAAAGTGGTGGGGACGCTTGGCTGGGGATGCAAAGATCCAGTTCACTGAAGATGGAGGAACTAAAAAAATGTACTTCTGGTAAGAAGAATGAAAAGGGCTGTGGTGGTGAGGGGGGTGGGGGGTTCGGTCCAGAAAGGTTGATACTGGGATGGATAGGCTGGCAGCCTTGGAGACAATGACTCACCCCCAAGCTCCCGTTGGTACTTGGAGAGTCATCCTGGAGCCTCTGTGTGCATCTGTCTGGAATCACTTTAAAGCTGTTAGTAAGTGTCCGGCAGTAGAGAAGTTTTACAACCTAATGATGTGCCAGACTGTGACAAGAAAATCACTGCTGACTAAAGCCAGTCTGTGACCCCCGCAATTTCAGAGGCCTGGCCTGAGAGCGAAGGCGCTGTTCCAGAGCTAACGTTATGGAGAGAGGGCTGAAAGTAGGCGTGCCATGGGTAGAAAAGTGGAAACGACCACGTGTAAGTGACCACATGGAAGAGGGGCGCTCAGTCCCTCCTCCCTCCCTTTCCTCAGATTCACTTAGCAGCGTGGTAATTAGCTGAAAATGTTCTCAGAAGTTCTCCTAAATGGATGAGCCATTTCAGCGTCTCACTGTCTAAAATGAGCACCCAAAAAAAAAAAAAAAAATTTTTTTTTAAGCTTAGGTCTTGGCCTGATTCAGCTGATCTTGGCCTTCCAGATCTGGAAAACCTGGGTGAATTTCAGGCTTTCTGTGGGGGAGTGTGAATTTCCTTTTGAGTTGCTTCTCTACCCAAAGCCACTGTATAAATATATTTGTGGGGATGCAGCCATCACCATGTGGAGAAGGAAAAGGCAACCCACTTCAGAATTCTTGCCTGGAGAATCCCATGGACAGCGGAACCTGGTGGGGTACAGTCCATGGGGTCGCAAAGAGTCGGACATGACTGAGTGACTAAAACATCAACAACAGCAAGTCATTGTCATGAGCTGTAAAGTGCAAGGCAGTCCAACTTCTGTCTGCCAGAGACTCACTGGATAATCTTCCCTGAGTCCCTGACTTTTTTAATCTGTGAAACAGATTACACTTGGATCCTCCACTCTGTTTGTGGAATGACAATAGAAATAATATCTATTAATCTGGGCCATAAATCTTTGAGACCATTTAGTTTCCAGCTTTTCTACCCATGTGATGTAACTACTACTTTATATATTTAGATGACATAATGCTTTTGGAGCAATTCAATATAAATCCTTCAAGAACAACAACAACAACAACAAAAATGTATCGGAGAGGTTTCTGAGGTCATAAAGGGATGGGGGGAAATAATAGTTCTGAGATTCAGTACATGAGTGTCCCTGGTGGCTCAGCAGTTAAAAAAATTTGTCTGCCAATGCAGGACACATGGGTTCTATCCCTGATCCAGGAAGATCCCATATGCTGCAGGACATCTAAGCCCATGTATCACAAGTACAAAGCCAGCTCTCTAGAACCCAGAAGTTGCAACTACTGGACCCACACACTGCAACTACTGAAACCCAAGCACCCTAGAACCCATGCTCCACAATAAGAGAAGCCACCGCAACGAGAAGCCACCACAACGAGAAGCCTGCACAAGGCAACGAAGAGCAGCTCCTGCTTGCCCAAACTGGAGAAAGCCCACTCCTAGCAGCAAAGGCCCAGCACAGCCATACATAAATAAATCTTGGGGGGGAAAAAAAAGATTCAATAGGGTATGAAGACACTAAGCAGATAAAACCCTCTTCCCCACTTGAATTTGAAACAACTTGAGAAATGAGATTAAAACTATGACAGGAGACCAAAATAATACCTTTCTATCCTGATTTTGGGGTATATGGCTTATATCTTCAGGCATGAAGTCCATGTAATAGAGACCTCGAATCAGACTGTGGAATGGATCATGTTGGTTGGATCCCCATTGGCCCCCACACGTGGGAGGCTACCCCTCCAAAATGTGGGGACAGAGAAGCAGGGCAAGTATTTGCTTCCTATGGATGACTCACTTTCAAGAGCAGGAAGAGAGGAAAAGTCAGGGAAATGTGCTCTGTTTTTTCTTCCCAACTCATCACCAGATAATCAACTCCACCCTCCTCCCAGGGGAAGGGCGGGGGACAGGATGGAAAGAGGCCAGGAGAGAAAGTGCCTTCCATTCACAGCAAAACTTGAAGAATGGGAAAGAAGCATCGCTTCCTAACATTAGATGGCTCTGGAGGGTAGCTGGGGATTTTCAAGAAGACCTTTTGTCTCTATGGCTCCCCCAGAGGAGCTATGTTGCCTAACTCTTACCACCTGCTAGGTCAGCTCTGGTGGAATATCTCTCAGTCTATCCTGGGACTTTAAAACAGCCTCAGGAGAATGCATTCAACCAATTCACTCCAGTATTATATTCCTGGATTTCTGTCGCTGTGATATGTTCAAAGTTATTTATTTTTTCCTAAATTTTGGAGGGCAGGACCATGTTTATCTGGGTGAGAGAAAGAAAAGTTTCATTCTAGACTTCAGAGAAGGCAATGGCAACCCACTCCAGTACTCTTGCTTGGAAAACCCCATGGGCAGAGAGCCTGGTAGGCTGCAGTCCATGGGGTCCCAAAGAGTTGGACATGACTGAGCTACTTCACTTTCACTTTTCACTTTCATGCATTGGAGAAGGAAATGGCAACCCACTTCAGTGGTCTTGCCTGGAGAATCCCAGGGACAGGGGAGCCTGGTGGGCTGCTGTCTATGGGGTCGCAGAGTTGGACACGACTGAAGCAACTAAGCAGTTTCCTATAACCAAACTTGTGGGGGGGGGGAGGAGTTTTATTACAGAAATGGAATGATCTTATTTATAATGATCCCAAACTGGAAACAACCCAAATGTTCATCAACAGGTTAATGGAATGGAAAACTGCTCAGGAATAAAAAGGAACAAACAACTAATACATACAACACAAATAAATATCAAACCATTTAGCAGTAGGTTGAGCAAAGCAAGCCAGATTAAAAGGGTACATGCCAACCGATTCAATTTATGTGAAGTTACAGAACAGGAAAAAATTAGTTACAGTGATAGAAATCAGAACATTGGTTATATCCAGAGGTCAGGGGTGGGGAGATTAATTTCAAAAGGGTATGAGGAAGCTTGGTGGAAAGATGTAAATGTGCTGTGTTTAATTGCAGTGTTTGTTACACAGCTGTACGCATTCATCAAAACTCACCAAATGGCCCACTTCCTGTATGTGCGTTTTATTGTGTATAAATTATACCTTAAAAACTTAGAGAAAAATACACAAAAGGTACAAATTGATCAGAGAATAAAAGCACAATCAAACATACTTTAAAAAAATGAAATCTATCAAAACCATTGCAAATGTTTCCTGTCATCTGAACTGCCTTAATTTTTTACAATTTATATAAGCCATGATTTGCAATCCCAAAATACAGAATGTTTTTCTTCCTGTGACCAAACCTGTGGGGGGAAAGTTTCATTACAGAAATGGAATACATTACAGAAAAATATACTTCTTTTTACATATTTATCGTAAAAGGTAAATAAAACTATGAGCTGGGCTTCCCTGGGGGCCCAGTGGTTAAGAATTCACCTGCTAATGCAGGGGTCATGGGTTCAATCCCTAGTCTGGGAAGATTCCGCATGCCGTGGAGCAACCGAGCCTGCGCACAACAACTACTGAGCTCTAGAGTCTGTGCTCTGCACCACAACTAGAGAAAGCCCGTGCAGCCGAAAATAAATAAATCACCAAACAAATACACAAAATTAAAAAGAGAAAACGATGGACTGTCATAATCAGAACACATGTGAGCCTTTGTATATCTCCATCTATAGCTGACTTTGCTTTCATATAAACTTTAGCAATAGTAATTGCCTTTGTATGTGAGTTTGTGAATGTGTGTATGGGTACCAAGAAACACAGACAAATAGAAGCAGCAGCAAATCAGGAAGCACAATTAGCATAACTTGAAGAACTGAATGAAATTATTTCAAAAATGTCAGTCAGTGTTTTATGCAAAGAAGATATATCATTGGTTATTTTCATGTGTATTAATTGGCATTCAAGCCATCTGTATCATTTACTCATATATATGTAATGAGGATCATAAATACCCCTCTACCAGCCAGAAAAGTGCCATATATCAGGAGAGATGACAATCTTGGGGCCATCATTCAGTGACTTGGTATTAAAGGCTGAGCATTTTCTTGAGGTTATTAGAGTTTCATTTTAAACTTCTTTTATAGTTACATACAGTAGCACTTAGCCACATTGTTTTAATGGATTTTTAAAAAAACCCCAAAGTCACTCTAACTATGGTGACTTAGAACTTCCCTGATAGCTCAGCTGGTAAAGAATCCGCCTGCAATGTGGGAGACCTAGGTTTGATCCCTGGGTTGGGAAGATCCCCTGGAGAAAGGAAAGGCTACCCACTCCAGTAATCTAGCCTGGAGAATTCCATGGACAGCCTATGGCATTGCAAAAAGTCAGACATGACTGAGTGACTTTCACTTTCACAAGCATGGTGAATGTCTAGTTACAATGAATTTTATGCCATAAACTGTAGATAGCTTTTGAGCTTTTAATACTATACTTTGTTCTAGAACACTGGTGAAATTTTAATAGATTAGGAAATAAAAGTGAAAACTTTCAGCTTCCATATCACAATTTTTTTCTTCAATAATTGTGCACCTGTTTCTTGGAATTTGGCCACCTGATATGAAGAGCCAAGTCATTAGAAAAGACCCTGATGCTGGAAAGATTGGGGACAGGAAAAGAAGGGGGTGACAGAGGATAAGATGGTTGGATCGCATCACTAACTCAGTGGACCTGAGTTTGAACAAACTCCAGGAGACGGTTATGGACAGGGAAGCCTGGCATGCTGCAGAGCATGAGGTTGCAAAGAGTCAGATATGGCTTAGCGACTAAACAACAACAACAAATTTCCATTCTGACAGTTGTGTCAATATGTCACACCAGACTAGAACTACCAAAAGGTGGTTTTTAATGAAACTGCATCTTAAAAGGAAAGAGAGGTGTGGTTTGATTTGTTTCAGCTCAGCATGGGGGTGGAAGGGAAGAACTAACTTTAATGGGCCCAGGACAAATTTGTGTGTGGCCTGTGTCAACTCACCTGTCTTCTGCGACTTCTCCACGCACCCAGATCTCTGGTTGGGGATGTGGTGGTGCTGGGGCCACAGAGAGCTTGCAAGAGACTGCTGGTTAGCTTACATCATGGCAGGCAGGGTTAACTGTGATCATACTCAGAAACAGATATGAATATTTCTCTAAGTAAAATGAAAGCAGAGGCAGCATTCTCATCATGGTCTGGCATAATTTGTTCAAATGTTTGCTTACAGTCCCCTGATCCACAAATGGACTTATGATCACAGACCACTGTACTAACCAGCTGGAAGATAGGGGGTCATTATTGCTTCACTCTGATTTCAGGACACCTGTTGGTCTTGTTTGTACAGTTTCTATTGTTCACCTTTGTCTACAGAAGAGTTGGAATCTGTGTCTTTAAGAATGAGGGCTGGAACTTCCCTCGAGGTCCAGTGGTTAAGAATCACCTAGCAATACAAGGGGTGCAGGTTCAATCCCTGGTCAGGAAACTAACATCTCACATGCTGCAGACCAAATAAGTCCATGCGCCACAGCTAGAAACTTACCACACAATGCAATAAATATGCTGGTCACAACTAAGGCCAATGAAGCCAAATAAATATATATATATATATTTTTTAAATGAGGACTGTTTCTGCTTTGATGAGAATAGATGAATGACCTCTCACTTCTGATGCTGAGCTCTGAGTTCAGTTAGTGTTTGGATGGATTTGTTGAGGGCTAGATGGCTTCTAATCCTGCCTGTATGTTGTAATCACCTGGGGAGCTTTTAAGACATTACAGATGTCCACGCCCCACTCCCAGAGAGCTCTTTTAATTGGTCCAGGGTGGAGCTTGGGCACCAGTAATTTTTCAAAAGTTCCCTAGGTGATCTTAATGTGTACCAGGGTTGAAAACTACTGATTTACAGCAAACTAGTCTTGGCCACACAGGAGTAGCAAAGAGGAGGCCTGGGACTGAGTGTGAGAGGGCACAGGGAGGTTCATGGGGCTTCTGTAACTTTAGCAAATGTCCACAGAAAGGTGCTGGAGGTACAAAGACCCAATTAGACACAAGTTCCTCCCACCCCAGGGGCTCATCTCATGGATCACGAGTGTGTGACTCACAAGCTCATGACTATAGTAGAGAGTGTTAAATGTCATCCAAGCAGGGGTGAGAAGGGACACAAGGGTTTGTCTGGCTTACCAAGTAGTGGAAGTGGTAAAGAAGCTGCCCGTCAACGCAGGAGACATAAGAGACGCAGGTTCAACCCCTGGGTCGGGAGGATCCCCTGGAGGAGGGCCTGGCAACCCACTCCACTATTCTTGCCTGGAGAATCCCATGAACAGAGGAGCCTAGGGGGCTACAGTTCATGGGGTCACAAAGGAGTCGGACACAACTGAGCTACTGAGCACGCATGTATCATGGGGTAGATGAGCTTTGTGCTTGGCCTCCCACTGGCCCTCAGCCAAATTTCAGTGGTAATAACCTACAGACAAACAGGGAATTAGCAAACACCTTTAATTCTCACGTGGGTTTACTTACTCAAAAGTAGAGGTGAGTGTTGGAAAGGATCAGATAGTAAGGACAGTGTGTACTGCTGTGAAGTGCTATAGACGTAAGAGTGGAACACGCATCTCAGTGGCTGATGTCAGCAGACTCTCTGGGGACCAGGCATGAGGCCTTGGGCAGGTGTCTGAAAGCAAGTTGAGTTTTTTATTCTGTTCTTTTCACACTCGTCCCTAGTGCAGAAGCAGATTCTACCCATTTCTCAAGACAAAATTCATATTCTCCCTCTTCCCGATCCCACTAAACCACAGCCTTCTCGTCCACAGCAGGATTCTCGTGGCACTTTATCACCACAATATTGCCAAGTAATTATCCTTCAGTTAAAATAAATTTAAAAAATTAAACATAGAGATACCATGTGATCCAGAAATGGATCTGCTTCTGGTCATATACCGAGAGAAAATTCTAATTTGCAAAGATACATGCATCTCAGTATTTATAGCAGCATTATTTACAATAACCAACACATGGCAGCTGCTTCCCTTCCACTAACAGAGGAATGGATAAAGAAGATGTGTGTATATATATATATACAATGGAATATTACTCAGCCATAAAAGGAGGAAATAATGCCATTAATGCCAAATAACACAGCAACATGGATGGGCCTAGAGATTATCATACTAAGTGAGGTAACACAGAGGAAGGCAAACATCATAGGATATGAAAGGGAAAGTCACTCAGTCATGTCCACCTCTTTGCAGCCCCATGCACTATACAGTCCATGGAATTCTCCAGACCAGAACACTGGAGTGGGTAGCCTTTCCCTTCTCCAGGAGATCATCTCAACCCAGGGACCAAACCCAGGTCTCCCACATCGCAGGCAGATTCTTTACTTACTGAGCTACCAGGGAAGCCCTTAGAGGTTAGACATCGCTTACATGTGGAATCTAAAAAAATGATACGAACGAACTTCATGACAAAACAGAAACAGAATCACTGACATAGAAAACAAACTGATGGTAACCAAAGTGGAAAGTGGGGAAAGGTTAAATGAAGAGTTTGGAACTAGCAGATACATACTACTCTTTATAAGACAGATAAACCAGGTCCTACTGTATAGCCCAGGAAACTACAGTGGAAAAGAATCTGAAAAGGAAACAGGAGATAAAAAACCTATCTCCAAATACAGTCACATTCTGAGTTATTAGAGGTGAGGACTGCAACACATGAATCTGGAAGGAGGGAGACTCAATTCAGTAAATGACCCTCTTGTAGCACTTCTCTCTTTGAGCCATGCAGGATATACAGCGGCTTATTCACCTGTTGCGTCTCATCTGTTAGATACAAGCAAAAAAGGGAGGACGGAGGGAGGAAGACAGAGGTTAGACTGAACAGGCAAGACAAGCGCTATTCAAACATTATACAGTTGTGCACCTGAACAGAATTAAATGTGATTTATAAAACAGGAGATTGTGGAAGTGTGTGTGACTGAGGAAAGGTCTTCAAACTCATCAGAGTGCTGCTGTTCACTCCCTCTGTTGTGTCAAACTCTTTGAGATCCCATGGACTGCAGCATGCCAGGCTTCCCTGTCCTTCGCCATCTCCTGGACTTTGCTCAAATTCATGTACACTGAGCCAGTGATGTCATCCAGTTGTCTTAACCTCTGTTGCCCCCTTCTCCTCCTGCCCTCAATCTTTCCCAGCATCAGGGTCTTTTCCAATGAGTCAGCTCTTCGGATCAGGTGGCCAAAGCATTGGAGCTTCAGGTTCGGCATCAATACTTTCAATGAATATTCAGGACTGATTTCCTTTAGGACTGACCGGCTTGATCCTCTTGCTGTCCAAGGGACTCTCAAAGAGTCTTCTCCAACACCACATTTCAAAAGCATCAATTCTTCTGAGTTCAACTTTCTTTATGGTCCAACTCTCACATTTGTACATGACTACTGGAAAAATCATAGCTTTGACTATACAGACCTTTGTGGGCAAAGTGATGTCTCTGTTTTTTAAAATGTCTGCTGGGGCACACGGCCACCATGCTGAAGAATGTTATTAGCAGAGCCAAGGGAGCAGACTTTTGTGTGACCCTGGGTGGTGGGTGCTTTTCACTTTCATGCATTGGAGAAGGAAATGGCAACCCACTCCAGTGTTCTTGCCTGAAGAATCCCAGGATGGTGGAGCCTGGTGGGCTGCCATCTGTGGGGTCGCACAGAGTCGGACATGACTGAAGCGACTTAGCAGCAGCAGGGTGGTGGGTGGCGTGTTTTTTGTGAGAACAGACGTGGTCTATTTGGCCTGAAACCATCACCCAGGGAAGGCATTCATTCAGAAGGAGCCCGCTGGATGTTCCCTGAGTTCTGCGACGCCTCTCACACTTCCTGGGCTCGTTCTGGTCCCTCTGGAGGCCCCGAGCAAAGTGGAACTTTTTGTTCCTTCCTTCCACTGTGCAGTCCTATGATGTGGCCTCTCCCAGTCACCCTGCTCCGCCAGGCAGTGTTTCAAGGGATCAAGAAACCATTTTCCATCCCAGGAGCCAGGCTCCAAGTTAGAAAGTTCTGTGGTTTGGTTTGGATTTCACTCATCCCTACAGAGAACTGAGTCTGCCAATCTCTACATACATGTCAGCATAAATAGCAACAGATGTACCTTCAACATGTAAAATCGCCATAAAATAGAACAAACTCTGTTTTTCCATTTGGGATGAGTCATTAACCATATGTTTGTGATCCTCTTTCACTGGCAGGTCTGAGGCACACATTTTACCTTGCAGGAGACCAAGAGCTCTTTCTTTTTTCGGGGGTTCCTTCCTGTCTCGAGAACGGATTCACCAAAGCTTCGGTCTATTTCTGTGGGCCGCGTGTGGAAAATGTATGGAATTTTCTTTACGTGATCTGCGTGGTGTGCCTGAGCTCTGCCCTGGGAACTATTCTTGGCCAGAATATTTGAAAACCCGTCTGGTGCTCAGAGGGCTGTTCATGTGACTCCTTGGTGGCTGGGCTCTCACAGTGGAATATGCTGATTTCAGGAGAATTTGTTTGGTTTCTGATACTTTAAAGAGAGACACGTGGCGCTTGGCCGGGCGGCAGGCAGGGAATACAGGAGTTGAGTAATTAGTGGATGTCATTTTGTAGAGGGGGTAGGAGGGTGTTTGGTTTTTGTCTTGTATGAAAGAGCTGCGTGAAAGTCTTGTCTGTACTTAGGTCTCGGAAATTCAGCTGTCCTGGAGGAATTTAGCCTCCTATCAAACCTGGTATTTTCCAGGAATTAAAATTCTTCCCTTCTAAAAGAAGGGCTAAAATTTTTTATTGTGAAAGATTTTGAAAATGCACAAAGAATATGCTTCATATACTTATCATCCAGATTCCATAGTTATTAACATTATTGCCACACTTGCTTTATTTATTCCATTTCCCTCTCTCTTTCCTTCTTTTCTGTCTTTCCTTCCTTCCTTCATTTCTTTTTTGTTTCTTTCACTTACTTAAAAAATTCTGACATCGTGTCAGGCAATTTCTGATTCCTGTGTATAAGGCATTTCACCCTTGTGCATCTCCAAATAAAGACATTTTCTTACAAACACAATAGTAGTATTATAACCAACAAAACTAACAAAAAAAATCTTTAATCTCATCAAATGCCAAGTCTGTATTCAGAACTCCTGGACCACCATAAATATATCATTTTATAGTTGGTTCGTTCAAGCCTGATCTAATTGATGTCCACCTGATATGAGGAGACCAGCCCTGGGATTTCTTTGGAAGGAATGATGCTAAAGCTGAAACTCCAGGACTTTGGCCACCTCATGCGAAGAGTTGACTCATTGGAAAAGACTCTGATGCTGGGAGGGATTGGGGGCAGGAGGAGAAGGGGACGACAGAGGATGAGATGGCTGGATGGCATCACTGACTCGATGGGCGTGAGTCTGATGAACTCTGGGAGTTGGTGATGGACAGGGAGGCCTGGCGTGCTGCGATTCATGGGGTCGCAAAGAGTCGGACATGACTGAGCGACTGAACTGAACTGAACTGATATATTTGGGTGTTTTTGCCTCCTAAGTCTCTCTTTAAAAAAAAAATCAACCCCTTGTCTTGCTTTGGATCTCTCCAAAAGCAGACCTTAGGATGAGGATCTAGGTGCAGGTATGTTACTTGGGGGTGGTGGTAGGATGCAAAAACGAAAGAATAGGACAATTAGACAGAAAAAGCCAAGAGAGGGTGTACTGATGAGCAGGTTATGACTGTGGGTAACTGGGATTAAATTCTGCAGGGGATACTCTGAGGAAGCAGAATCTTCCCACCAAAAGTTGGGATTCTGACCCATCGTGGGTTACTTCTGGGCTGCGCTGCTCAGTGGCTGAGTGCGCGCCTGTGATACTAGCAGGAAGCCTGAGCCAGGGAAGCAGAGAGCACCAGTGGCCCTGGCGGGCCCTGCCGACACGGGCAGGAATGGTCCACTGTGGCCACTGCCGACTTAGCTGGGGTGGGATTAGAGTCAGCCACGCCTCCCGTTATTCTCTTGTGATGCCACTGATTTGCCATCCTGTAAAATATCCCGCATTCTGGACTTGACCAACTGTTTTCCTGTTGGTATCTTAGCCTTGGTCTTCTTTCCCTCCACATTTCCCATGCCTTGGAAGCTAGATCTAAAGGCTAAATTAGAGTCCATTTCAGTGTTTCAGCAAGAGAACTTAAAGTCGGTGTTCTTTCTGCAGATTTGATGGGAAGTTCCTAGGTAGTCTGCCTCAAGGAGCGTGAGCTTCATCCTGGCGGCCCCTTACAGCAGAAGGCACCTTAGATGTTCCAAGTATAGTTCTTATGGTAAGGGGAATTGATGACCAGAGGGATCGTTGACCATCTCTCTGCCACACACTCTTCTCACATTTATTTTACATTTGTCATGCATTTACTAACTTCCTGCAATCTCTCCCCTGCCCCAGACACCGCACTGAAACACCTTCCTCTTTCCCTCCTTACCTCACTGGCCTCGAATCCTATGGATGCTCTCAGTTCTCATTCTATATGCTATCTCTGTAGAACTTTATATTAATAACAAGGCTATCCTCTTAAAATACTGACTTGCTTGTCTTCTCTGATCGCACTCTTCAATCTAATTAATCCCTCTTAATCACGTTTGCTTCTAAAACGTAAGTATTTGCTAAGATTTGACAGATACCTGATGGATATACTACAATTTAAAAGAAAATTCCATACCAAATTAAAAGAGGATTCCAAGAATCAATATGTAATTCCTATACTTGTGAGGGTGTCAGAATAGTAAGGCTGTGGGTAGAGACAAATCTGTCAGTCTACGACAACGTTTTTCAACTTGGAGAGATGGGAACAGAGACATGAGTGGACCACAGAAAAATGGGACCACATGACCATTTAGTCTGTTCCCTCTCTGAAGATCCACAGTGGGCACCAAGCCAGCGGAATGTTCAGTGTTCGTGAGCTCCACGTGTCTCCTGAAGACTGAGAGAAAGATCAGGAAGCAGGTTAATACAATGGATGGAAAATCTGAGACAATGTCTGAGGGAACAATATTACAGCCTTAGATCAACTGCAACACAGGAAAGTTACTGAGTTGAAAAAATATCTGACCTGCCCAATGGCACGCCAAGGGAAACTGAAGGCAAAAGAAGAGGGTGGCAGAGGATGAGACGTTTAGATGGCATCATTGACTCAATGCACATGAACTTGGGTGGACTCAGGAGATGGTGGAGGCTTGGCATACTGCAGTCCATGGGGTCACAAAGAGTTGGACACAACTCAGCGAGTGAACAAGGTTTTAAGTATCAGAATAGCTGAAGTTTCCACATACAGGGTAGCAGGTGAACAAACAGCAAACTGAGGGCCCCCTTTCTTCCTTCTCCCTCCAGGTGCTGGCCTCATGAAGGGGTTTCTATTTATATCTACCAAAATTCAACGGAGAGAGCTGTTCATGATAACTTCCTCAGCAAAATGAATGAATAAAGTGATACTTGATTCTACAAGATCCAGCCCCGCCCCCACACAACATCCTAGCAAATGAGAGTTTTGGAGACTTGACTTTCTCTATATTGATGGTAAATTCAGTTACAATCCCTACCTTCAGGGTGAGAATGAGGGAAAAAAACAGAAGCTTGAGACCTAGAGAAATTGTATGATGCAAAAGGAGAAATTGAGCCTAACATGCAAAAAAAGAGAAAAGAGAGATAAAACACGCAATTTGAAGTAAATTTTGCATCAGAAGGCATCAGTTCAGTTCAGTCGCTCAGTCGTGTCCGACTCTTTGCGACCCCATGAATCGCAGCACACCAGGCCTCCCTATCCATCACCAACTCCCGGAGTTCACTCAAACTCACGTCCATCAAGTCCATGATGCCATCCAGCCGTCTCATCCTCGGTCGTCCCCTTCTCCTCCTGCCCCCAATCCCTCCCAGCATCAGAGTCTTTTCCAGTGAGTCAACTCTTCGCATGAGGTGGCCAAAGTACTGGAGTTTCAGCTTCAGCATCATTCCTTCCAAAGAAATCCCAGGATTGATCTCCTTCAGAATGGACTGGTTGGATCTCCTTGCAGTCCAAGTGGTTCTCAAGAGTCTTCTCCAACACCACAGTTCAAAAGGATCCATTCTTCAGTGCTCAGCCACCTTCACAGTCCAACTCTCACATCCATATGTGATCACTGGAAAAACCATAGCCTTGACTAGACAGACCCTAGTCAGCAAAGTAATGTCTCTGCTTTTGAATATACTGTCTAGGTTCGTCATAACTTTTCTTCCAAGGAGTAAGTGTCTTTTAATTTCATGGCTGCAGTCACCATCTACAGTGATTTTGGAGCCCCCAAAAATAAAGTCTGACACTGTTTCTACTGTTTCCCCATCTATTTCCCATGAAGTGATGGGACCAGAAGCCATGATCTTCGTTTTCTGAATGTTGAGCTTTAAGCCAACTTTTTCACTCTCCTCTTTCACTTTCATCAAGAGGCTCTTTAGTTCCTCTTCACTTTGTGCCGTAAGGGTGGTGTCATCTGCATATCTGAGGTTATTGGTATTTCTCTTGACAATCTTGATTCTAGCTTGTGCTTCATCCAGCCTGGCATTTTGCATGATGTACTTTGCATATAAGTTAAATGAGCAGNCCTGGTCATGAAGATCTTTTTTGTGCAGTTCTTCTGTGTATTCTTGCCACCTCTTCCTAATATCTTCTGTTTCTGTTAGGTCCATACCATTTCTGTCCTTTATTGAGGCCATCTTTGCATGTAACGTTCCCTTGTTATCTCTAATTTTCTTGAAGAACTCTCTAGTCTTTCTGATTCTGTTCTTTTATTCTAGGTCCTTGTTAAACCTTTCTTGCATCTTCTTGATCCTTGTCTCCAGGCTATTTATATGTAAGTCTAATTTGTTTTCAAGATTGTGGATCACTTTTGGTATCATTATTCAGAATTCTTTATCAGGTAGATTCCCTATCTCTTCCTCTTTTGTTTGGTTTGGTGTGCATTTATCATTTTCCTTTACCTGCTGGGTATTTCTCTGCCCTTTCATCTTGTTAATATTGCTGTTTTTAGGGTGGCCTTTCTGTATTCTGGCAGTTTGTGGAGTTCTCTTTATTGTGGAGGTTCCTTGCTGTGGGTGGGGTTGGATGGGTGGCTTGTAAATGTTTTCTGGTTAGGGAAGTTTGTGATGGTGTTCTCTTGGGTGGAGCTGGATTTCCTCTTTCTGAAGTGCAATGAAATGTCCAGTAATACATTTTGATATGTCAATAAGTTTGGTGTGACTTTGGTCAGCCTCTATATTGAGACTCTGGGTAATGTTCCTGTGTTGCTGAAGAATTTGCCTGGTATGTCTTGCTCTGGAGCTTGGTAGCCCTTGGGTGGTACTTTGTTTCAGTGTAGGTATGGAGGCATTTGATGAACTCTTATTGATTAATGTTCCTGGGATTCAGGAGTTCTCTGGTGTTCTCAGGATTTGGACTGTGTGTTTTTAAATCAAAGAACCACCTAAGAGTATGTTCCTGCTTGAGAGATATATCAAATATAAAAATAATTATCTAGAAGATAATTATATTTAGTTTATTTGTAAATTTCCTTTGTTGACTTCGTTATTAATATATGTATAGGAATGGAAAGCATCATAGGATATCTCCATAATTAGAATGATTGCAACCAGTAATAATCAAACGTTTATCCTTTCTGTAGCATTTGACGATCCTTATGCTCAAACGGTATTCAAAAATATATGCATACTTCTCCCATGGAGAGCATTATAATAATTTAAATTTTCTTATTTTTGTTCATTATACAATAATTAGCAAATTACTGGCAGGTGAAAAGTTTTTGCTCCATTGGGAGCTTGAAATCTTAACCGCTAGACCTCCAGGGAAGTCCTAACAGTCCTCTAATTATTAAGGAATATTATTCTGCTCCTCTGTGCAAATTAGTTCTCTTCCAAGATCCACAAAGTGGAGAACCTGAGCACTGGCCTGAAAAAGTCAGAAAATGGTCTTCCTCACGTTATGTTCAGAGAAGGCAATGGCAACCCACTCCAACGTTATGTTAGCAGCATGTTGTTCAGACCATGTGGTTTTGCCAATTTCAGTGTTCAAGACTAGATCAGGAGTATCACAGTTACTGAAATTTGCTTCAGAATTCCTCAGTAGACATCTTCAGACATATTTTTCATCTAAATCTTTTTAATAGTTGGATAAAAGCTCAATTACTTTAAACGAACTGGGTGGTTCCATTTCAGAAAATGCTACAAAAGAGCTTCAGCAATCTTTCTTTGTTTCTGACCAAGCAGAAACTTTAGTCTTCAGCATAATTGATTTTACAAATTATTTTTTATAGGTTTAAACAGAATATTCAAAATGTAAAACTTGGCTATAACCATTGTCCTTTGCATGGGAAGGAGACGGCCAATGCTCTTTGGACTGAATCTCCTAAATTAGGATTCAGTCCAACTTGGTATACAGACATTTAATAGAGAATTCTACTGCCTGATCCTGGCTATAAGTTTAGGTGTATTGTGCCTGAAGGATGTTAATGTACCTGCCTCTGGTGACACTTTCATTCTAGGTACTCATAACACATAAAAGGACAGAGAAATGACATTACAGAAAATGTTTGGGTATTTCTACGCCTGCTTGCTAATAGATATTTGTATGGGTAGCAAAATTCAGTCTGTGACTTAGTTCCACTCCACATAGTTATAAAGGAGAGGAAAGGGAGTGGTCCTTATTTACTTCTTACTGTTCAAGGTTAACAATATTTCCAAGAATTTTAATAACTGTTACTGTTGGAAATGGCTGAGGTCAGTCTGCACAAGGTAACAGCTAAGAAGCATTGCTCAAAATCTCTTGAAAGCTGTGTTGTCCCACATATTTTCTTATTCTCCTCGAATAAATCCTCCTGAAGGAGATTTCACAGCACCCTTGTAAAGTAGGGAGAGGTGGCCCAGGCCACAAATATATGCCTTGATGTACGTTCAGTTATATCTGTATCTCCAAGGGGACAAAGCCTATCTCCCTTCCTTAGCGCCACTGTACACATTCAAACCGTTTAAAAAATACCATTTCTGCAAGTTTTCTGTATAGGCCCAGGCATGATCAAACCGTTAAGACAGACTTAGTATAAGTTAATATTTCTACATGTAAGAAAAAAAAAAAAACATAAGCACTATACTGTAAATCCTATGTGATTTTTGGTTTAGTATTTACTTAGTAAGATATTGATCTACACACAATTTGGTTGAATCATAGTTTTTAAAGAGGACCTATTCTGAATCAGCGGAGAAGGCAATGGCACCCTACTCCAGTACCCTTGCCTGGAAAAATCTCATGGATGGAGGAGCCTGGTTGGCTGCAGTCCATGGGGTTAGTGAAGAGTCGGACATGACTGAGCGACTTCACTTTCACTTTTCACTTTCATGTATTGGAAAAGGAAATGGCAACCCACTCCAGTGTTCTTTCCTGGAGAATCCCAGGGATGGGGGAGCCTTGTGGGCTGCCGTCCATGGGATTGCACAGAATCGGACATGACTGAAGTGACTTAGCAGCAGCAGCATGTTGAATCAGATTCCTGAGAAATATTCCTATTTTATATTTATACTTGAGGATCTGAACTAATTTCAGTTGACGATTTTTAGAAAAGGGCCTTTTTGGTGTCTCTTTTTTAAAGGAGCATTTATATCAATCAGGAATGAACAGATGCAATATGTTTTTTCCGAAAGTTTTTTTTTTTTCTTTTTATTTGTGAACACTGAAAAATACCCTTCCCCCGCATTTGTGTCAGTCAAGTGGTTATCGTGGGGTGTCAGATAATGCAGGATAACAGTTAAATTCAAATTTGAGATAAACAAAAATAATGTCTTACTGTAAGAATATCCCATGTAATAGTTGCTGCTGCTGCTGCTGCTGCTAAGTCTCTTCAGTCGTGTCCGACTCTGTGCGACTCCATAGACGGCAGCACACCAGGCTCCCCTGTCCCTGGGATTCTTCAGGCAAGAACACTGGAGTGGGTTGCCATTTCCTTCTCCAATGCATGAAAGTGAAAAATGAAAGTGAAGTCGCTGAGAAAGTTGTTATATAACATAAATTCAAATAAAAATGGATATCTAATGTTTGTAGTTTTTAAATCTGGCACCTCTAAAAAACCAATAATAATTACATGAGGAATAGGATAGTATTATTGAGCTGATTTATTTGACTAGCACACTACCCTATGTATATGTACCCTATATATACATATAAAACTCATATAGCTATACAAACATATGCCTATATAAATGCACGTGCGTATGTATTATACACACACACAGTAATGGTTTTAGGCAATTTAGGTGTTAAAATATCATCCATGTTGAAGCAAGTGTATTTTATATATTTTTTCTGACCTATGTAATTTGAGGACATATTTCTCTTTTTGAAAATGTCACTGCCCCAAATCTAAACATAAACAGCACAGATTTCCCTTTACCCAATCCCACTTTATCTGAATATTTTAGTTTAAGAATCCTTTCATTTCAAAAGTAAGTGTAAAGTGAGAAATAAAATTTCTTCCAGCGCACAACTCTGACTCAAACTAAGCTCACTGATCTGGAAGGCTCAGATTCCCATCAGCTACCAAGTCTTGACTTGCAATTTCTTTCTTCCTTCACCTTTTGTGGTCCATATTTTAGGTCTTATTTTCTCAATCTTTTTAGGTGGGTTAGTTCAGAAGAACTGATTTTCCATATTTTATTCTGGGTTTTATCTGTGAGATTTATAGATCTAGGTACAAATGTAGACTGTCCATAAAAGAAAATGC
Source organism: Neotragus moschatus (assembly GCA_006410615.1). Taxonomy (NCBI): domain Eukaryota; kingdom Metazoa; phylum Chordata; class Mammalia; order Artiodactyla; family Bovidae; genus Neotragus; species Neotragus moschatus. The sequence goes on from SJYA01002918.1 coordinate 1,648,257, forward strand.
TCTCTGTATTAGATTCTATTTTTTCCTAGTGCCTCTTCACCATCCTTACTTTGCAAATGTGAGATATTCTATATTCCCGTCAATCGTGTTAGGGACCAAATGAGCCTCAGTGCACTTGCTTTTAATATGTTGCATTCCAAGACCTTTCTCTAAGGAGCTCAGTGTACATCTCTAACATTATCTAATTAGTTCTCACAGTACACGTAGGATGCTTTAGTATTTTGCTTTTGTAGGTTCCAAATAGTAACATGGCCATATAATCACTCAGCTTGTTTTCAAAACTTCTCAAATTTTTCAAAAGAGCTTATAAAAGTTTCTGTTTTTCCCCATACTCACTTCACTATGAATCTACACTTGCCTCCTTTCTATTAGTTTCTTTCTTATTTTCTTTTTGTTTTCCTAGTACAAACTACCATATTAATTTACACACACACAAACACACACACACATGTATATGTATCTTTGTGATGTTAAGTACTATATATAATTTATAAATTCAAATGCCAGCTCCTCAATTTAAATTTAACTCCTATTGCTGTTTAGTCACTAAGTCATGTTCAACTCTTTTGTGGCCCCATGGCCTCTAGCCCACCAGGCTCCTCTGTCCAGGGGCGTTCTCAGGTAAGAATACTAGAATGGGTTGCCGTTTCCTTCTCTAGGGGATCTTTCTGACTCAGAGATCCAACCTGCATCTTCTGCACTGGGCAGGCAAATTCTTTACCACTGAGCCACCAGGGAAGCCCAACTTAGCTTTTTGAGCCTGACTTTTTCAAATATAAAAAAAATATTTTTTTTTCAGAATTATCATAAAAATATAGAGTAATGAACATAAAACATTTGATACATTGCCCAGCATTTAGCAAGACCTTTAATAGCCTTCCTAGTTGCTGATAGAATAAACAGGTTGAGGCTGTGTAAAGAGCTATTGTATAGTAAATCTTTATGGAATTTTCATGGAGTTCTACATTGGACTCTTCTCAGTTACTGTCTTAATGAGATAGCATGCTTATTTCATATTTCTGAAACTTTGGAAGATAGAAATAACAACTTCAAGAGAGCTGATACTACATATTGGTTCCTCCAAATTTTATCAAGATGTTAAATTTTTTCATGTTAAAGAAAGAACATGTGGGGATTTCTTGATCAAATTTGGTGTATGATTTTGGGTTCATTAATTAATCTAACTAAATCAGTTTTCTCAATCTAGAAATAATTAAGATAATAAACTATACTCTGTGATTGTAATGATTAAATGAGATAAAAGTTGAGGACGTACCAAAAATGTTGTTGGTATCTGCAGGTAGTAAAATGTTAGTGATAATATTAAGGGGAAGAATATCTTCTGGAAATTTTACTGGAAGGTTCTTAAAAGTTTTTATTTATCAACAGGTCCACTTGTAGGCATTTTTGAGGGCACTAGTCACTCAACACTAATATATAAATAATTTTTGTTATTGAAATTCTTAATTATACACTTATGTATTTTAAATCATGATTAGTTATTACACAGTACACAGATTTCTGTAAAGTCTTAAGCTTAGGTATGTCCTAAGTTCAACATACAGAAATAGCTAAATAAAATGTGTTCATGCTTTCATGAAAGTTTTTTCAGTCTATTTGATCATTTGAAAATGAATCTGTTCACACATTGTGCCTGATTCTAAGTACTTAAATAATATTAGTTCCCTGTGCTGACTGTCATTCCTCCTGCTTATTTTGTGTTCATCACAATTTTTAGAGTGTTCTAGCCTGCATATTTATATAAAGTCAATGGATGACTGATAGCTTATGGTGAAAGATAGCTTATTTGTGATCTCTGAAGAAGGTATAGCTTAGAGAACAGGGACCAGGCTTGATCACTCAAGAATTTTTGTGTAGCAGAGTTTTATTAAAGTAAGAAAAAGGACAGAGAAAGCTTCTGACACAGACATCAGAAAGGGGACAGAGAATGCCTCCCTAACTAGTCTTATCAAGGCCTTATATACTTTTTTCAGACCCACTCCCACAACATACGTATTAAATTACGATTAGAAGGAACAATAGAAATATCTTACCAGACACACTTAATATGCATTTTAAGATGACAGGATTAGTCAGAAGATTCTGCTTAAGGAGAAACATGTCCTTGAGCAAGATACATTGTTATAGTGACTAAGACAAGTTCAGTTCAGTTCAGTCGCTCACTCATGTCTGACTGTTTGCAACCCCATGAATCGCAGCACACCAGGCCTCCCTGTCCATCACAAACTCCCAGAGTTCACTCAGACTCACGCCTATCGAGTCATTGATGCCATCCAGCCATCTCATCCTCTGTTGTCCCCTTCTTTTCCTGCCCCCAATCCCTCCCAGCATCAGAGTCTTTTCCAATGAGTCAACTATTCCCATGTGGTGGCCAAAGTACTGGAGCTTCAGCTTTAGCATCATTCCTTCCAAAGAAATCCCAAGGTTGATCTCCTTCAGAATGGACTGGTTGGATCTCCTTGTAGTGCAAGGGACTCTCAAGAGTCTTCTCCAACACCACAGTTCAAAAGCATCAGTTCTTCGGTGCTCAGCTTTCTTCACAGTCCAAATCTCACATCAATACATGACTACTGGAAAAACCATAGCCTTGACTAGACAGACCTTAGTCGGCAAAGTAATGTCTCTGTTTTTGAATATGCTATCTAGGTTGGTCATAAATTTTCTTCCAAGGAGTAAGCGTCTTTTAATTTCATGGCTGCAAT
>SJYA01002918.1:1652794-1765025 GCA_006410615.1 Neotragus moschatus
ATACAGCCTTGACGTACTCCTTTTCCTACTTGGAACCAGTCTGTTGTTCCATGTCTAGTTCTAACTGTTGCTACCTGACCTGCATACAGATTTCTCAAGAGGCAGGTTAGGTTAGGTGGACTGGTATTCCCATCTCTTTCAGAATTTTCCATAGTTGATTGTGATCCACACAGTCAAAGGCTTTGGCATAGTCAATAAAGCAGAAATAGATGTTTCTCTGGCACTCTCTTGCTTTTTCCATGATCCAGCAGATGTTGGCAATTTGATCTCTGATTCCTCTGCCTTTTCTAAAACCAGCTTGAACATCAGGGAGTTCACGGTTCACATATTGCTGAAGTCTGGCTTGGAGAATTTTGAGCGTTACTTTACCAGCATGTGAGATGAGTGCAATTGTGCAATAGTCTGAGCATTCTTTTGCATTGTCTTTCTTTGGAATTGGAATGAAAACTGACCTTTTCCAGTCCTGTGGCCACTGCTGAGTTTTCCAAATTTGCTGGTATATTGAGTGCAGCACTTTCACAGCATCATCTTTCAGGATTTGAAACAGCTCAACTGGAATTCCATCACCTCCACTAGCTTTGTTCGTAGTGATGCTTTCTAAGCCCCACTTGACTTCACATTCCAAGATGTCTGGCTCTTGATTAGTGATCACATCATCATGATTATCTGGGTCATGAAGATCTTTTTTGTACAGTTCTTCCGTGTATTCTTGCCACCTCTTCTTAATATCTTCTGCTTCTGTTAGGTCCAGACCATTTCTGGCCTTTATCGAGCCCATCTTTGCATGAAATGTTCCCTTGGTATCTCTGATTTTCTTGAAGAGATCTCTAGTCTTTCCCATTCTGTTGTTTTCTTCTATTTCTTTGCATTGATTGCTGAAGAAGGCTTTCTTATCTCTTCTTGCTATTCTCTGGAACCCTGCATTCAGATGCTTATATCTTTCCTTTTCTCCTTTGCATTTCGCCTCTCTTCTTTTCACAGCTATTGTAAGGTCTCCCCAGACAGCCATTTTGCTTGTTTGCATTTCTTTTCCATGGGGATAGTCTTGATCCCTGTCTCCTGTACAATGTCACAAACCTCATTCCATAGTTCATCAGGCACTCTAGCTATCAGATCTAGTCCCTTAAATCTATTTCTCACTTCCACTGTATACTGAATAATATACCACTTCATCACACGTCTAGGAAAAGGAAAGGATAAATTAACCCATTAAACATATTAAAGAGGTGGGAGAAAACAAAATGAAAAGGGAACCACCATAGAAAACTAAAAATCAAAGGGGGGAAATAATGTTATTATAGAAATAAAACTACAGTAGAAGAATCAAAACAAAGAATTGATGCTAAAGAAACTGGCTGAGTAGAGAACTGTCTTAAGAGAATCACTTAGAAGGAAAAGAAAACGACAAAGTAAAGGAAATGATCAGAGTGAAGATGAAGCTGTGGAAATCAAACAAGGGAAGATTCAGCCTGTAGACTGTATGCCTGAAGAAGTCAGAAATGATAAACAAAAACACAAAAGGGAGAACAAGCAGTTTGCAAGCCAAATGAATAAAAATTTGTCAAAGTCTAACGTCTCTCTGAGCAAAGACACAGAAGTTTAAGGACAAAAAGAAAAAGAAATCCTAGCACTGCTTAAGACTGAGGTCACACTTCTTGGGTTCAAACTGCATTGCTCTGATGTTAGACAGGTAGAACACAACTTAAAAAATTACCATGGGGGAAAAGTAAAAAACCTTGGCAAAGGTACTTAGCCTATTGCCTGGCATATAATAAGTACTTGGTAAATGCCATCTATTATTACAAACATTCAGTCACAGGAAATAAAAATATATAACCAACAATAGAAATCATCAAGCGAGTCCAGATTTACATGAGCAGTATTAGAGAATTTTAAAGAGAAAAGCTGTGGGCAACTGTTTCATAAGCAGTCAAGTTGTATTCTTATAAAGACCAAAGAAAAGTATGCTCAAAACAGCAAAATTTTGGGAAACTAATGAACAATTCAAGAAAAAGGTCATTTGCAGATATATTCCAGCAGTAGAAAAGCTGAATCAAAAATAATGGGGAAATTATATTATGAAAGGACTACTAGTACTTTTGCCTGGAAAATCCCATGGACGGAGAAGCCTGGTGGGCTGCAGTCCATGGGGTCGCTAAGAGTCAGACATGATTGAGCAACTTCACTTTCTCTTTTCAGCTTCGTGCATCAGAGAAGGAGATGGTGGCCCACTCCGGTGTTCTTATCTGGAGAATCCCAGGGATGGGGGAGCCTGGTGGCTGCCGTCTCTGGGGTCGCACAGAGTCGGACATGACTGAAGCGACTTAGCAGCAGCAGCAGCAGCAGCAGTAGGCTTCAGTCCATGGGGTTGCTAAGAGTCGGACACGACTGAGCGACTTTACTTTCACTTTTCACTCTCATGCATTGGAGAAGGAAATGGCAACCCACTCCAGTATTCTTGCCTGGAGAATCCCAGGGACAGCAGAGCCTGGTGGGCTGCCGTCTATGGGGTCACACAGAGTCGGACACGACTGAAGTGATTTAGCAGCTTAGCAGCAGCAGTGAAAAAGAAATAACAACTAATCCCACAAGGCATGAACCTTCTCAGAAAAAAAAACATACATTCTACATATACATAGAAATGTCCATAATATGTTGAAGAATCTATGGGCATTAATCCACGGTCTCCTTTGGAATCCCTAGATGATTGATGATTTATTTACTATTTGATGATTGATGTTTTAAATATCAAAGTAACACTAAGTGTGATTGTGATTACAAAAACAAAAATTAATGTTAAATTTGTGATGGAATACATGCATTTATCATTGTTTTCAGAGAATAGATGGAAAGACATGGCAACTTTTGATAGATTTGAGTAGGTATATCAAGACATAAAAATGACACTTAGAAAATAAAACAAATAGAGTTAGTATTGCCCCAGTAAGCAGGTATGAGATACAACTCAAGTGGAAGGGTAAAGACTTGAAGAAGGCGAGAGAAATATACTGCCATGTATATACTAAAATCACAAAATGAATACAAGAAAACCTGGGGAGCTGTTCATACAGCCTTAGAATGGTTGTATCAAAACATTATACTAAAGCTGGAAATCATTAAGAAAAAATGGCCAGATTTACAACATCAAAATTTAAATGAACTTAAAAGACAGATGACAATCCAGGGGGAAACAGCAACATATTGTCACACTCAGGGCTTAGGATGATCATATAATTTATTGTGCAAACCAAAGTACTTTGGAAATGATAGAGGATGCTGTTTCTACTTAATGCCAGAAGAACACGCACAAAGTTGAACTCAAACAAACTAAACTGAATCCTTATACGACAGGCATCTCAAGAGATAAGTATACATAAACGACTAAATGCAAGTGGCAGTAAACATGAAATTATGTTAGACCTCAGTAACAACAACAGGAAAGAACCCCAAGACAGGACATTGAATGTTTTTGCTTATGTCTTTTAAAAATAAAAATATTGATAATGTTTCTGATGAGACTATCCTGCTAGGATTTAAAAATGATGTAAATTCAGTTACAGGAACTTGGGCAAAATATATCAAATTCATAATATTCTTATTTTTTTACCTTAAAATTCCAGTTACAGGAATAAATTTTAAGAAAATAACCAGGGTCTTCCCCGGTGGTCCAGTGGCTAAGACTCTGCGCTTTCAAGGCGGAGGGTCCAGGTTCAGGGAACTAGATCTCACATGCTGCAACAAAGACCAAGATCCCTTGTGCTGCAGCCAAATAAATGCATAAAAATAAATATGAAAAAAGAAAATAGTCAAAAATCCGTACAGTATGTGGTATCAGTATGTTCAGAGTAGAGCTTTTTACAGGCAAAACAATCGGAAACATCCCAACGGTACATCAACAGGGACTTGTTTAAACACATCGTGATATGTTATTATAATAAATTAGTGTGCAGCCATACCAATGGCAACTATGTAAAAAAGCAAAACCCAAAATGTCCACGTGAAGTCTAATTCTCCCTCACATTCAGGCCAGCGTGAACTCTGTCCTTTCCCTTTCATCTCTGCTGAAACACTGGCCAGCTCTTGCATCAGCACATCTTTTTCTCATAAAACCCCGTAGGATCAGATACTAGTGGCCGTCACACACTCACATGGACACTTCCCAACAGTTTCCCTGAGTTAACAGTCTCGGTATGGAGCTGGTCAGCCTTCCAACCTATTGCAGACAACAATGTTACCAAGTGTCTTGCCAATGTGTAATGGAGTACTCAGCCCTCTCGGCTGCTAGTTTTCTTGCCACTCGCCCTTTCGGTCTAAGCCAGATGACAACTATTTTAGGTTTTGGTTATGGAAACACATTCAAAGCATCAATTTCTTTAAAAGTTAAGGTAACGCTGCTACTGCTGCTAAGTCGCTTCAGTCGTGTCCGACTCTGCGCGACCCCAGAGACGGCAGCCCACCAGGCTCCCCTGTCCCTGGGATTCTCCAGGCAAGAACACTGGAGTGGGTTGCCGTTTCTTTCTCCGAAGGTAACGCTAGCTGCTGTTATAAACAACAGCAAAAATGTGGAGTGGCTCAAACACGATACAAATTCATTCTCACTCAGTCTTACACAAGTGTTTCCAAACAGTGGGCAGTCCTCCTCCAAGCATATTTCAAGGATCCGTAATTATTTTAAATGTGAGGCTCCTTTATTTCCTAGGCATCATGGTCATTGGCAGAAAGGGGAAAAGATGAGAAAAAGTAGTCCCATGCTTTACCACCTCCAGCCAAGGGGACCAGGCATGGCTTCTGCTCACAATCCATTGGCTAAAGCTCAGCTACAAAGCCAAGGAAGGCTGGGAAAGGCAATCTGGCTAAGTACCCGGGAAAAGGAGGAAGTAGATTTGATGACCCATGTATTAGTCAGGTTAAGCTTACTAATGCTGCAGTAACAGCTCCACACATCTCAGTGACTCAACCAACACAGGATATTTCTTGCCCACACACAGCGTGGACGCTACAGGCAGCTTCCTCCACGTGATGACTCGGCAACCCAGACCACTGTCGATTGTTGGCACAATTATCTCAACACAAGGCTTGTCCCTTGACTGCTGAGACAGGGAAGGAGAAACTGGAGATACGGTCGCTATCTTTTCACTGCTTTCAGCAAGAAGCAGCACTTGGTGCTTCTGTTCGCAGTCACATGAGCTTGCCCAAAGCAAGGGGTGACAAGTGGGATCTTCAGATATTTAGAAAGAGAGAGAACTAGTTAGTGAATACTAGTAGTATCAATCATAACTAGTTAGCCAAGCTCTGTTACAGCCACACTAATGCAATGATGAAAAAAAGTGTTAGTTGCTGAGTCGTGTCCGACTCTTTCCAACCCCATGGACTGCCAGGCTCCTCTGTCCATGACATTGTTTTGGCAAGAATACTCGAGTAAGTAGCTATTCCCTTCTCCAGGGTTTCTTCCTGACCCAGGGTTTGAATCTGGGTTTCCTGCATTGCAGGCAGATTCTTTAACTGTCTGAGCCACCAGGGAAGTCCCTATGTTTATGGGTATATTTTCATGGATGATCTTGAAATATTTGTCATGTGAAAATCCATAGGGTGAAATAATAGAAATAGCACAATAGCACCTTTTAAAACTAACTGTGTATAATTTAGATGAAGGCCAAAGCCCGAGATGCTTTGGAATCCACATTGTATTCACTCCAGCCCCATTCTGTATTCTCTTCTCTTCTCCTGTTTTCTCCTGAGACTCTTTCTGAGGTCCAGGCATTTGTGGAGGGGCTGGCAGCTTACTGTCCTCCTCATTCCTTCTGGCTCTGCACCCCTGCTGGCGCCAAAGTAGGTCAGTGAGTAATCATGTCCTCCCCTCTGCTAACCCAGGGTGGGGTGACACACCAGTGTTATCACCCCAGAAGTGGGACAGAGCTTCGGTCCTTGACATCTTCCAGAAAGCACCACAGAAGACGCTGGAGTCTTAGAGCTACTTAGAAGGATTACATTTCAGTGCCACACAACAGCAAAATCCAAATCAACGTTGGATTTTTCTAAAATGTCCTTCTGCCATTTTTATGACTCCGTCTCTAACCTCTGAGTATCTGCAGTTCAGCCATATTTTCGGTCCACTTTTCTTTTGGAACTGATGACTTTCATGTCACACTGTCCAACTCTGAGCAATACATCAAGATATTTTCCTAACTGGAGGGAGTTTGGGATGGACAGGTATACACAGATATATTTAAAATGGATAACCTGTGAGTCCCGTACAGAGAACTGTGCTCTGTGTTATGTGGCAGCCTGGAAGAGGGGAGTTTGGGGGGAATGGATACATGTATAAGTATGGCTGAGTCCCTTCACTCCACACCTGAAACCATCACGACGTTGTTAACCAACTATGCTGCTGCTGCTGCGAAGTCGCTTCAGTTGTGTCCAACTCTTTGTGACCCTATGAACCGTAGCCTGCCAGGCTTCTCTGTCCACAGGATCCTCTAGGCAAGAATACTAGAGTGGGTTGCTATGCCCACCTGCAAGGGATCTTCCCAACCTGGGGTCAGACCTGCACCTCTTACTCTCCTGCCTTGGCAGGAACCACTAGCACCACCCGGGGAAGCCCTAATCAACTATATTCCAACATAAAATGAGTTTTTTAAAAAGATATTTTTCTAACTGTGTTATTTTATTCTCCTTATCCAGTTGCCTTCAGAATGGAAACGCTGATTTCTTCAAGATAACTAATATAAGATTTTGATGATAATACTAGGCATATTTAATTATATATAAATAATGATACTTCAATGCACATGAATTCACACACGCACTCACATAGAGGGGTTCCAAACGGTATGGTAACAACAGAATCTACATGGCTAAATTAAAAATGATTTTTCTCTCTTTTCAATTTTCTGTATTTTTTTTTTTACCTTTTCCATAATGAGCAAGTATGAATTCTACAGTAACAACAACAACAACAAAAGATTAAAGCCATAAAAGCCACAAAAAATACATTTTTCACCAGAAATTTTGCTCACTCCGTGTCCCCTTTCCAACTCAGAAGAGGCCTTGCCAAAGATTGAATCACACAGATGAAGGGTGTAACAGAGGTTGCTGAGCCCACGCACTGCAGGGCCTCGGCATCCAGCGAGAGACGTGGACCCGCCTAGGAGGAGACGAGGTTAGCATCCCCTTTGTCTCGCTCTGTCACGCTACCCTTTAGGCCAGATCACATGGCACCAGGATCTATATTCCCCAGGGCAACCATCTCCTGAATTTAAAGTCAGCGCAGGGAAGAGGGCAAAGGTGATAAGAAGCAGAGCTGAGGTTTTTAATAGGAAATGCCTCCCGGTGCTTACAGAGAGAAAGAGAAGATGGAGGGAGGATTGCAGCTTTTAAGGATGTTTGCAAACCATATTCATTTCCCCTTCTAGGTCTATACAATAATCGCTTATTTCTGAGGCAAAGAAATCCTAGAATATTTCTGATGGAAGCTACAGTAAATAATAACCAGGTGGGTGTTTACCTAAGAGGGGATTGTTTTCTCTAGCTCAGGTTGGTAGAGTCTGTGTGGGTAAAATCATAGGAAGGGTAAGACAGGAGTGCAAGGAATTTGTTCACTCAGACCACCTTGAACACTTGCTCTGTGCAGAGGTCTGGCCTTTGAATCCATAGATGGTAGCCCATGAATGCAGACCAAGAAAACATCTCTGCACCAAATAGGAATGTGTAATTATTAAGTGTTGAATAAATATTAAGTGAAGAACACACATAAGAGGTCAAACAATGCTCTGAGAGGTAGGGTTCTTTGAAAGCGCTTGTGATAAGACATCCAAAAGTGTTAAGTACCTGATGTCACCCCTACCCTCTCTTATCTCCTGCTGGCTGATGACTGGTTTATGAGGCTATAATTCAAGAATTTGTGTAAAGAAGGTGCATAGATGTATAGAGCCTGCAACACACTCAGTGAATTCACCCTGGGCATATCAGCCTGCCAGGCTCCCTGGGCTCCCAAAGAAAGGTGCATGCTGACTCCCGCGAAGGAGAGGAGACAGGCCCACTCATGTCAGTGCTTCTGGCCCTGGGTATATTGCGCATGCGTGCTCAGTTGTGTCTAACTCTTTGCAACCCTATGGACTGTAGCCCGCCAGGCTCCTCTGTCCATGAGGTTCTCCAGGCAAGAATACTGGAGTGGACTGCCATTTCCTCCTCCAGGGGACCTTCCTGACCCAGAGATCAAACCCGTGTCTCCTGATTCTCCTGCAGAAGTCCGCAGGGTCTTTTTCCACTGAGCCACCTGGGAAGTTAGCCCTGAATATGGTCCACTTCATAAGTATGCACGAGACTGCTTTGGACAACTTGTCTACTAACATTGGATAGGCCATTCGCCACCCATAAATCTCCAGTGACGACACACATTTATGTGTTACTCATGTAGACTCTCGGAGAAGGCGATGACACCCCACTCCAGTACTCTTGCCTGGAAAATCCCATGGACAGAGGAGCCTGGTAGGCTGCAGTCCATGGGGTCGCAAAGAGTCAGATACGACTGAGTGACTTCACTTTCACTTTTCACTTTCAAGCATTGGAGAAGGAAATGGCAAGCCACTCCAGTGTTCTTGCCTGGAGAATCCCAGGAATGGGGGAGGCTGGTGGGCTGCCGTCTATGGGGTCGCACAGAGTCGGACACAACTGAAGTAACTTAGCAGCAGCAGCAGCAGCAGCAGCATGCAGACTCTGCTGTGGCTCTGGGCACCTCTCCAAGGCAGCTATATTCTCCATGTGGTGACTCCACCATCCAAGCTGCTTTGATTTTCCAGCTCTTCCATCTCAACAAAAGTCCTCCATGCTCACCACAGTAGGGAAGTGAGTGGTCAGAGAATTCACACCTACCTTTCTATGCTTGGGCCCAGAGGTGACACAAGTCACTTCCAGTTGCAGTCCATTGACCAGAACAAATCACAGGTTCCCAGCCACTAATGAGAGTCTAAGAAATGTAGGTGAGCCTTTGAAAGATTTGAGAGCATTATCACCTCTGGTCTTTGACTTTGCCTTAATCTTACCAAGGGGAGATGTGATGGGCCAGCATAAGTGCATTTAGTATGGAGCACTTGTGGGCAGAATTCTTGATGGCATTTCCAAGATGGCTAAGTTTCCTGGGCTTGGAACATGTGTGGTTATCTTGTTGCTCTTCCTGCACCGTGGTTTCACCTCCCTGAAAGAGTATACCATAGCAACTGGAATTTTAAAAATCAGTCGGGGCCACTTTTCTTTAAACAAGATGATGTGCCTGAAGCCCTGTGGCTTCATAGCTGTTCCTTGTGGTGCATCCGTCACACACACTCTGACACCAAAGTTTCATGCTCACAAAGGCTCTTCCACAAACGAATGGAATGTCTGATATGTCAGTGCCATCTCTTTACCAACACTGATTGCCTCCTGACCATGTGCCAACTGGGACTATCAGGATAAAGTTCTACTCTCAAATACTTTCTGGTCTAATAGGAATGATCAATAAATTAAGTTTTCTAGTATCTCAAGGAATGAACAGCGTGAAGGATGCTGAGGGAGGCTGGGAGAGGGAAACCTAACCCAGAATGGGAAATCTAGGAAAGAGTCCAAGACACAGTGACATCTGACCTAGATGAGAAATATGAGAAGAATGAAGAGAAAATGAAAGTAGATCCTCTGACTTCTTGGAGCTAAAAGTGTCTGTGTGTGTGTGTTGAGGGAGGTGCAGGGGACGGGCAGGGAGGCGTGAAAATGACACCGGAGATGTAGGTGGGGCTCGATCAGGAAGGTCCTTCTGGCATTGCCCCCAAACAAAACCTTTCTGTGCCTGGCTTACTTTTCAATTTGACCTTGGTATATGGAAATGAAGATTCACCCACATTCTCACTGGCTCACTTCCCCCCAAATCGCAGGAACTTCTTAGTGTCACCTCGAGATCCGAAACCCCCAAGAAAAGCTAAAGCCTCTTTTGCTTCCTTTGGTCTAGAGCCAGCTGGCAAAGTCACCAGCAAATAAAATCAATACAGCACAACTGGCGGCTGGTCACCCAGACACTCCCACAGCCCCTTAGGTCAGCGTCCGAGACTATCCTCACGCTCACAGCGCCCTCCCCCGCCATCAGCTATTCCTTCCAGGAGAGTGGACTGCAGAGTGGCAACCTGCCAGGCTTCTCACCTCTAGGTCTCCTAGAATGCAGAGCCCCACGCCACCCCCACGTCTTCCCAGCCTGGGTTTTCAGGGCTTGGCAAGCACGTGGAATTAAATACGTGGCAGATGTGCCAGGGTCAAGGGGCTTTCATTCTTTTGCTGATTTGCAGTTTCTCTGACAGTCTTACTCTGTTCAGGGCCTCTGATTATTTTCTATCCCATCACACTCTGAGGTCTGGAGGTCTGTGGATTTAGCTTTGAGCATATGACCAAACTCAGCAAGCCAGGCAGTGTCAGGCACCCAAGAGATAGTCTACAAAAGAGGTTGAATAAAATGGCATCAGTGGCTGGTGACGGGAGAAGCCCGTCACAAGAGAGTTTATCTCGGGAGGTGACAGACAATGATAGCTGTTGCGAAGTCTTAATGTCAACCAATATCTTGGCGATTGAAGTTCAGCTTGCCTAGGGTAAGAGGACATTATCAACTTTGCTCATCCTCTGAGGAACAGATATGTCTGTTACCAATCCGAGGAGCCCAGGATACTACAGTAATAAATGTTATGCCACCTAGCAACAATGGCTGTGACCCGGAGATGAGTTATTTGGGGAATAGGTCATATCAGAGTGACTTTTAAATAGCTCTCCCCTTTCAATCTCCTGTTTCTCAACTGGAACCATTCTGGGCTTAAAAGCCATGTCCCTGTCCCTTAAGGGAGTATATTTTTAGGTTTTTATGTGTCTGGAAGAGCATATGCATTCTTGCCAGACCTGGAACACTTCAGCAGTTTTGATGTGATGGAAAATGAGATGTGTGTATACGGTAACTCCACATAGACGAGAAGAAGGTGTTAGATGGTTTATTTCTTTAGAAGCCACTTCTCAGCCCCTTTTCTGAGATGGCAAAGGCAATAACAATCACAGGAAATGATGCTCCTGTAATATACTGGCCTTGAAGCTGATTATAGATTGAAAAGAAAATAAAATTAGGGTTCCTGAGAACTGCTTTTCTGTCCGGTTGGGCAAAGGACACATTTTAATAAGGCGATGGCCTATAGTTGTCAGTGAAGGGGATTCTCATTTGTGGTAAGCTGAGTAATGAACCCTAAAGATACCCACATCCTAATCCCTGGAGCCCATGAACGTCACCTCATAGGCAAAACAGACTTGGCAGATGTGACTTCTGGGGAGATGACTCTGGATTCTGCAGTGGGCCCTAAGTGTCATTATTTGTTGTTGTTCAGTTGCTCAGTTGTGCCCGACTCTTTGTGACCCCATGGATTGCAGCACACCAGACTTCCGTGTCCTTCACTCCCAGAGCTTGCTCAAACTCCTGTCCAATGAGTTGGGCAGGATGAGATCCAACCATCTCATCGTCTGATGCCCCCTTTTCCCCCTGCCCTCAGTCTTTCCCAGCATCAGTGTCTTTTCCAATGAGTCACTTCTTCACATTAGGTGTCCAAAGTATTAGAGCTTCGGCTTCCTTCCAATGAATATTCAGAGTTGATTTCCTTTAGCACTGACTAGTTTGATCTCCTTGCAGTCCAAGGGATTCTCAAGAATATTCTCCAGCACCAGAATTCGAAAGCATCAATTCTTTAGCACTCAGCCCTATTTATGGTTCAATTTTCACATCTTTACATGACTATTGGAAAAACCAGAGCTTTTACTATACAGGCCTTTGTCAGCAAAGTTATGTCTTTGCTTTTTAATATACCGTCTAGGTCTGTCATAGCTTTTCTTCCAAAGAGCAAATGTATTTTAATTTCCTGGCTGCAATCACCTTCCAGAGTGATTTTTGAGCCCAAGAGAATAAAATCCGCTGCTTCCACTTTCCCCCCCTCCTATTTGCCATGAAGTGATGGGACCAGATGCCATGATCTTAGTTTTTTTAATGTTGAATTTCAAGCCAGCAAAGAGTCGGACATAACTGAGCAACTAACACTTTCAATTTCCAAGCCAGCTTTTTCACCCTCATAAGTGTCATCATAAATGGTCTTAGGAAAAGGAGCCACAGGAAAACTTGACTGCAAGAGATGATGTGACCACAGAGGCAGAGGCTAAAGGAATGCAAGGAAGCCTAGAGCCACAGGAAGCTGGACGAGGCAAGAAATAGATGCTCCCCCTGGAGCTCGCCAGCCCTGGTGTCTGGTGTCAACCCTGACCTTAACCTACGGAAAGCGATTTCGGACTTCCAGCTTCCAGAACCATAAGAGAATAAATTCATGTGTTTTAAGCCACTGCAGTTGTGGCAGTTTGTTATAGGAGCTTTAAGAAGGGAATACACCACTTAACACCAATGACTTACTTTCAGGCTGAACCCTCTGTTCTACAGTGATATCCTCTATGGTTTTTTTTTTTTTTTTAATGGATGACACGTTTTAACTGAAGGAGATGTGCGGGTTGCCCCATTCTAAATCTATTTGGTTCATTTATAACACATTTTTAAAGGAACTGTAGCAAACCAGCTTCCTGAAGTTTAGAAGCTCTCCTTTGTGGAGGAGAGAGGTGTTTCTAGCAATCACTCCTGGAGGTTTTGGTAATCAGGGTGGTCACACTAGGTCAGATGATCCCAGGCACTGCTGTAGTGGTCAAGCTCTGAGCATAATGCAGAAGCCACTGGGGATCCATGAAGCTGGGGATGAGAAAACCATTGAGGGAAAGCCCAGGACAGGGATTTCACAGCCTCCAACACTGCCCCCTCTTTTTTGCTTCCACGAGTATTTTGTAGACTTTTCCTCTGATGATATAGTCCTCCTCAATTCAAAACTGCCTTAGAGATTCACTTACATCTCCATAAACACAATGGGAGCAGGAACAATCAGTGTTACTGCCTTGGGCCTCACATACCCTTGGGAGATTCTAGGGTGCTCCATTCTTAGACTGGACAGAACTGTCAGAGCTACGTGGGGCCAGGACAAACTGCAAAGCTATCAACAAGAGCAGAGGGTCAGAGAGAACGAATGAGCCCAGACAGGGAACTTTAGGAATGTGATCTCACACAATTCTCACAATTACCCATAAGTTGAGGACAATATCTCAGATTCACAGATAAGCTAAAGACTAGGTTAAGTAACTTAAGTTACTTGCTGGAAGTAACCCATTTAACGGGCAGCTGCTAAGTCATTTCAGTCATGTCCAACTCTGTGCAACCCCAGAGACCGTAGCTCACCAGGCTCCCTTGTCCTTGGGATTCTCCAGGCAAGAACACTGGAGCGGGTTGCCATTTCCTTCTGCAATGCATGAAAGTGAAAAGTGAAAGTGAAGTCGCTCAGTCGTGTCCAACTCTTCACAACCCCATGGACTGCAGCCCACCAGGCTCCTCCGTCCATGGGATTTTCCAGGCAAGAGTACTGGAGTGGGGTGCCATTGCACTTAATGGGCAGAGCTAGGTTCCAAATCCAGACTGGCTTGCTTCCAAGATTCTTGGTCTTCAGCACACAATCCTGAAGGTGACATAGGCTCCTGAACAAAATGTCCCAGGTACCCAGACCGTCAACTCTCACCAAAGAGCCCAGCGAAGATTGGGGCAGGATTTTATTCAGTGTGCTGTTCTCAGGTGACCAGGAAAGAGTCTTGTTTTGAAGGCAAAGCATCTTTTTAAAAAACTATATTGGTGGTTTCCTTGGTGGTCCAGTGGCTAAGACTCCACATTCCCAATGCCAGGGGAGCCTAGGTTTGGTCCCTGGTCAGAGAACTAGATTCCCCCATGCTGCAACCAAGAGTTCAAATGCTGCAACTAAAGATCCCACGTGCTGCAGCTAAAGATTCTGTGTGCCACAACTGAGACCCAGCCCAGTCAAATAAATAAATAGTTCAAAAAAACTCTACTCTGTAGCCAGTTCATTCCTGAAGAAAGGCATATGGAGAATATGGCCCCTTATGTGGGTACTGAAAGGGCTCCATGGGGCACTATTTGGTCATAACTCTGCCATGGAGACATGAGATCATGAGCAGGTCTCCCAAAGCCTCACTCATGTTCCATTCCACCTTCCTGCATCTAGCTGTCCTCTATCTCTACCCCACCTCCACCTCCATCTCTACTCTACCCTTCACCTGCCCCAGCAGGAGAATGGCAGTGCTCAGAGCTCCAGGAGAGAGGAGCATATCGGCTTCAGTCTCTCTTGGGGAAAAATAAAATTTGTTTTCTGCCATGTTGATGACATGAATGACTCAAGATGAATATCCAAGGACATATCAGAAATCAGTCGACAGCGGTGAAGGAAAGGAAGAAAGCCTGAGCTGATGTTATGAGAGTTTTCCACTCAAGTCAGCAACAGCTTAAATTCAAACCAGGCACAAGACGCTTGCATCTCCATATGAGTGGTTCATCAAAGGGCTAAAAGAAAGGAAATCTGAGCCGGAGCAGACTCTGGCCTAAAAGCTTTCAAACTGATTTCTTTCCGTAAGGAAACTATTTCCTTTGTCTGTACAGGCTCAGGAAAACTGCTTTTTTGGAACCTGGTTCACTCTCAATTAGGGTCACAGTTCTGTTGACCGGTTAATAAAATCAGAAGTATGGAAGTGTCTGCTATTCCACAGACACACATGCACACAAGCTCATATATAAATATATGGGCCTTGCTTATTCATCTTGGAAAACTATATGACTCAAATATTTAATCTGGGCTGATTTAAATGAAGCTTAATAAGGCTGGAGCATGAAGTAGCTAGCACGCTAGATATTCAGACTACCTGTGACTAAGTATGTTAAAAAAAAAAAAAAGGCAAATCACAGGCCATTTTGTGGTATCTCCAGAAGGCCTTTAAAAAAAAGGGGAAAAAGCTCAAGTCCAGACTTCTCTGTATTACATTGATTAAAGCGAGAAGGCATAGCCAAACTCCACCAGGAAAGGAACCTTAGCGGCTCCCCCATCACAGGCTTCCTCTTTCAGCCTTTTGTTAAGAAAACGCCTCTCAAGCTCTCAGTGGTTTTCAGAGTAAGTTCAGCGCAGTCTCCCCTTGGCCCACCTGGTTGTGAGCTGCCAGCCTGAGCTCTCTTAAGACAGCCTCCCCTCGGCGGCGGCTGGGATGGGGCCGTGGCTGGACGAGGGTTAGGGTTCAGCGGAGCGTTTCTTCTGTGTGCCTTAACGTGATTACATTAGGCTCTTTCCTGGCTTTTGTTCCTTTTCTCCTTCGTTTTAAATTTTCTTTTTTTCTCTGTACTCTAATCAGATTCTTAGAAATTAGAGCTGGAAAGAGCTCTTAAACTTGTCTCCTCTCTCCCCTGCCAGGACTGGGTTGTTTCCTATGGTTAATTTTCCACAGCTCCAGCCAGGCCTCCTTCTAAACGCCTTTGATTGTGGGGCTCCTACCGCTTTCCCCTGAGAGCCACCTCCATCGCCAGTGAGACAGGACTAGAAGGAACACTTTCCGAATACCCAACTGTCGAATTTCCTTTCCTTAGTTTCATGCTACTCCAGGGTTTCCTCCCTGGAGGGGAATTTGGGTTCCTGCACCCACTGCGCCCCCTACAGGGCACACTTATTTGGCATCTTTATAGAGCAACAGCTATTTTTAAGTAGCTTCTCATTGAGGAAAATGCAAATCAGATTCTGGATAATCCATCAGCGAACCAAAATGATAAGGTACTCAATTCAGGAGACTTTTGTATTTACCTTTGGGGTGGAGAAACAATATAAAGAGAATAAAGTCAAAATTTTGCCTATTAGCTATCTTCAGTATTTTCATTTGGAGGATGAAAGTTCAGTTCAGTCACTCAGTCATGTCCGACACTTTGCCACCCCATGGACTGCAGCTCACCAGGGTTCCCTGTCCGTCAAGAACTCCTGGAGCTTGTTCAACTCATGTCCATCAAGTTGGTGATGCCATCCAACCATCTCATCCTCTGTTGTCCCCTTCTCCCGCCTTCAGTCTTTCCCAGCATCAGGGTCTTTTCCAGTGAGCCGGCTCTTCACATCAGGTGGCCAAAGTATTGGGGTTTCAGCTTCAGCATCAGTCCTTCCAATGAATATTCAGGACTGATCTCCTTTAGGATGGACTGGTTTGATCTCCTTGCAGGCCAAGGGACTCTCAAGAGTCGTCTCCAACATCACAGTTCAAGAGCATCAGTTTTTCCAAGCTCAGCTTTCTTTATAGTCCAACTCTCACATCCATACATGACTACTGGAAAAACCATAGCTTTGACTAGACAGACTTTTGTGGGCAAAGTAGTGTCTCTGCTTTTTAATACGCTATCTAGGTTTGTGATAGCCTAGATAGGTATGTCATAGCCATAGGTTCTTCTTCCAAGGGAGCAATCGTCTTTTAATTTCATGGCTGCAGTCACCATCTACAGTGATTTTGGAGCCCAAGAAAATAAAGTTTGTCACTGTTTCCAATGTTTCCCCATCTATTTGTCATGAAGTGATGGGACTGGATGCCATAATCTTCGTTTTTTTGAATGTTGAGTTTTAAGCCAACTTTTTCACTCTCCTCTTTCACATTTTCACATTCATCAAGAGCCTTTTTAGTTCTTCACTTTCTGCTATTAGTTAAANAGTTTGTCACTGTTTCCAATGTTTCCCCATCTATTTGTCATGAAGTGATGGGACTGGATGCCATAATCTTCGTTTTTTTGAATGTTGAGTTTTAAGCCAACTTTTTCACTCTCCTCTTTCACATTTTCACATTCATCAAGAGCCTTTTTAGTTCTTCACTTTCTGCTATTAGTTAAAATGGTGTCATCTGCATATCTGAGGTTATTGATATTTCTCCCAGCAATCTTGATTCCAGCTTGTGCTTCATCCAGCCTGGCATTTTGCATGATATACTCTGCATAGACGTTAAATAAGCAGGATGACAACATACAGCCTTGACGTACTCCTTTCCCAATTTGGAACCAGTCTTTTGTTCCATGTCCTGTTCTAACTGTTGCTTCTTGACCAGCATACAGATTTCTCAGGAGGCAGGTAAAGTGGTCTGGTATTCCCAGAATTTTTCAGTTTGTTGTGTTCTACACAGTCAAAGCCTTTGGCATAGTCAATAAAAGCAGAAGTAGATGTTTTTCTGGAACTCTCTTGGAGAGTGAAAGTGGACAGTGAAAAAGCTGGCTTAAAACTCAATATTCAAAAAACAAAGATCATGGCATCCGGTCCCATCACTTCAGGACAAATAGATGGAGAAACAATGGAAACAGTGACAGACTTTGTTTTCTTGGGCTCCAAAATTACTGCAGATGGTCACTGCAGCTATGAAATTAAAAGATGCTTGGACTTCAAGCTTCCAGAACCATAAGAGAATAAATTCATGTGTTTTAAGCCACTACAGTTGTGGCAGTTTGTTACAGGAGCCCTAAGAAGGGAATACACCACTTAACCCCAAAGACTTCCTTGGAAGAAAAGCTATGACAAACCTAGATAACATATTAGAAAGCAGAGACAACAAAGGTCTATATAGTCAAAACTATGGTTCTTCTAGTAGTCTTGTACGGATGTGAGAGTTAGACCATAAATAAGGCCAAGCACCGAAGAATTGATGTTTTCTAACTGTGGTGCTGGAGAAGACTCTTGAGAGTCCCTTGACCTGCAAGGAGATCAAACTAATTTCCTAAAGGAAATTAGTTCTGAATATTCATTGGAAGGACTGATGCTGAAGCTGAAGCGCCAATATTTTGGTCATCTGATGCAAAGAGCCAACTCATTGGAAAAGACCCTGATGCTGGGAAAGATTAAAAGCAGGAGGAGAAGGGGACAACACAAGATGAGATAGTTGGATGGCGTCACTCAATGGACATGAGTTTGGGCAAATTCTGGGAGATGCTGAAGGATGGGGAAACCTGATGTGCTGCATTCTGTGGGGTCACAAAGGGTTGGACACAACTGAGCGACTGAACAGCAACAAGTATTTGCATTAACTAGTTGGAGGAAATTAAGTAGTACTGATAACTCTCTTTTCTGTTATTAACAAGGTGACTGGCTTTATCTCCAGGGTGAACTACATGCTTCTGTCCACTTTCTAAGAACTGGTTCTCACAATACTGGGGAGGAAACATCCATAAACTTTCTCTGCAGAAAGGACCCCAAACAGTGCTCACTGTGGACATGGAAGAATGTTCTGGCTGATGGCTTGAGCTCGGACACCACAAAACCATTGATGGAATCTGGTTCTCAGTCATCTTTTCTCCATGAAACTCTAAACTCAGAACACTTACAAACAGATCCTGGAGGTTTAGAATAAAGAAAGCTTCTCAGAATGAATTAATAATAAATATCAAAAGAGATGGATGACTATTCCTGAAAACTTACTTGAGTAACATAGGAACAACCACCAACTCTTGGTGCCGGATTTGCACCAAGTGCAACGTATTGTCTTTTTACTCTAGGTAAGGGGAAAAGAAACAGCCTTTCTTGGAAAACTTAGAGACCTGCCTGATTACAAATTTACAATTTCCTTCCTTAGAGCACTGAGGAAAAAATATGTTAATTAATGAAAAGTTGAATGTAGCTTCCTTTATTTCTGTCACATCAGGCAGTTGTGCCATTTTTACCTGCCTTTCTCTGGGTCTGCTTGGGATAATTGCCAAAAACCTAATAAAATTTGGGGAGGCCCAGAAAATTGTCCAGCTGAATGGAAATGTTATTTCAGGAGTAATAGCTTAACACAAGAGAACTGTCTTTTTTAAGCAAACGCTCTTGTCTTATTTTTTGCTTCATGACTTGGTTTTATACATTTTGCTTTGGCAGTTACTCTTATTTTGAAAACATCCTTTTCTTGGTTGCTTGGCCTGGATCAGGCCAGGTGGGAAAAAATTTTGCTTTTAAATATCTTGTTACACCAACAGTTCTTTTCCCCTTAGCAATAATTTTCATCTTCAAACTCATTTTGGGCGTAGGAGTGATTCCCAGGAAGGGATCCCCAAACACCCAGAGGTTCTGAAGGTAGTAATGGGAGTCTATATATTTTACATATTTCAAAAAGTCTAATGGAAATCACATATTTACTCAAAATAGGGCTGCAGAAGAAATCAGTAAAATTTTTGATTTGGCTAGAAGGAGGCGGCAACCCACTCCAGTGTTCTTGCCTGGAAAATCCCAGGGACGGGAGAGCCTGGTGGGCTGCCGTCTATAGGGCTGCACAGAGTCGGACACGACTGAAGCGACTTAGCTTAGCTTAGGCCAGAAGTGCCCCGCTCCAGTACTCTTGCCTGGAAAATCCCATGGACGGAGGAGCCTGGTGGGCTGCAGTCCATGGGGTCGCTGAGTCAACACGACTGAGCGACTTCATTTTCACTTTTCACTTTCATGCATTGGAGAAGGAAATGGCAACCCATTCCAGTGTTCTTGCCTGGAGAATCCCAGGGACGGGATTCTGCAGTCTGTGGGGTTGCACAGAGTCAGACATGACTGAAGCGACTTAGCAGCAGCAACAGGCCAGAAATATAAAAAGCCCTGTGAGTTAATGATGGATAACTTGTGTGGATGGGAGCAATGACTGGGTCATCACAGGGATTAGTGGGCATAACTAGTGGATCTCAAGTTGTCACTATACCCCTATTACTTCGTTTGGTAGATTTAAAATCTCACAGCAAATGATCTGAGGTGGGTGGTGGGTGGAGAGGCAATTTCTAAACCAGAGTTTGAGGAGGAGGAAGTCAAGAATCTGCGTCTGTAGTATTCCTTAAATGGACCCCTTGGTCCTTGACGGTCACTGTCTTTCTTTTTGATGCCCTTCCAAAAGAAACGGAAGTTTCATGAGGAACCCAGTGACCCTGGCGTTGGTTAAGGCATCTTGCCTCTTGTCTGATTTGTCTACTTCCTTCTGATAGAGCAGGAACGTGATTCCAGAGGATTGCTAGCTCCAATTCTGTCTCATTGCTGCCTTTACTCGAGCCCTGTTTTCCTCCTCTAGGGAATAAAAAGACACTGTGGCATCATGTATTTCCTCATTCATTGTAGAAGTGGGAGAGGAAATCAGGTATTTTCAGTGTGTGAATTCCTTAGAGTATGATGTTTCGTAAATACAAGTGATTGCCATCCTATAAATTCCCCCTAAAGCAAGAATCCAAAGACAGTTATTTATGTCTACAAATGTCTAAATGGAGATCTATATATTTACTTATCGAGATAACTGTGTATACATATGCATATCTTATAAACAGGCTTCTCTGGGGGCTCAGACAGTAAAGAATCTGCCTGTAATGCAGGAGATCCGAGTTCAGTCCCTGGTTTGGGAAGATCCCCTGGAGGAGGGAACGGCTATCCACTCCAGTATTCTTGCCTGGAGAATTCCACGGACAGAGGAGACTGATATAGTCCATCCGGTCACAAAGAATCAGAAACAGCTGAGTGACTTAACACTTTCGCTTTCATACATATGAATATCATATGCTCTTATATATACACACCACATATACACACACATTACTTGTTCTTTCTCCTTTTGTTCTGATTTACTAATAATTAGTGTTTCATTAGAAAATGGGTTTTACATGAATCCAACACACTCCTGAAATCATTTCAGTGACAGATCCTATTCTACCACTGGGGCTTCAGAAGTCGCTGCGGAGCACCATACCATCTCCATATTCATATTTCAGATCTGTCAAGACACCCGGATAGTTCATCTGATCACATGGATTTCCATTCCAGGCCTTGAGAGACAAGAAATCCGGCCATCACAGAGAGCCGGGGCAATTAAACCGAGTCAGCGCTCCTGGTCTCAGCGGATGTCTTCTGGGTTTCCATGGGGGACACGGGTTGGTATGACGTTTAATCAGGCACTAACAGCGCCTTGCTGGGAACTTCATGGTTGATAAAGGCAGCCGCAGCAGACCAAGTAGCTCCTACTTTTTAAAGAGAAAGCGGCCTCTTTTGAAATGTAAAAAAGCCAGGCTTTGTTGCACCAAGCAGAACGGGAGAATCTGAGAGGAGTTCTACTTGTTTTCTTTCAGAGTCTCCAGCATTCTTCCTGGGTTTAGAGAGTAAAGTGAAAGACGCCCTGAAGGCTAAATTTTTCAAGGGCCCTCTTCCAGCCCGGAGCCCGCTCTCCCTTGGGGGTCCCCTTGCTGGGCCTGCTGTTCTGTGGGTCTCGCTGTTCCACTTGTCATTGTCACGCTGCTTTGTGAAGCACACTGGTCACAACTAGGTTCTTGGGCCTTGAATAGCTGGACCGATGTGCCAAATAAAAGAAAAAAAGAAATACTGTCTAAACGGGGCCCGAGTATGTATGAATGCAAGGGTTTGGGCAGGGGGCCTCTTCTGAGGTCTAATTGCTCTCGTTTCTGAGAAAGAGAAGTGATCTTGAAGGAGTCATTCTTTGCCCTGGAGTTTCCTTTTGCTCTCAGCTCTTTACAGGTAGTTGTTATTCTCAACGGAGGGAGGTGGTTGATAGCCCGTAAAAGAGGTCCATCCTTTGCCTGTACATAGGCAATTTCCTTCTCCAGGGGATCTTCCCGACCCAGGGATCAAACCCTGGTCTCCTGCATTGCAGGCAGATTCTTTACTCTGAGCCACCAGGGAAGCCATATAGGTAGGCAAGACATATAATTCATCATTAAAACCAGGACATTTTGAAGAGTGAGAGAGGGTGTTATCGATAATCACACCAGGAACTCAAACTATGACTCAAGCTATGTCACAGGTCTGCTCAGTCCAGGGGCGGATCTTGCAGGTCCTAGGACAGAATCCACATCTCCTTACAAACAGCCTCCATCCTAACCTCAGAGGCATGTCTTGGAGAATCACAAACTCAGAGAGTCCGCTTGGCAAAATAATATAGGAATCCCAACTCGGGAATCGAGGATTTACGATTAAAAAAATGAAGAGACACAGTGGCATTTCATTCACGGGTAGATAGCTTTGTGTGCTTGTCCAGAATTACTTGATGATAGCAGTATCTTTGGGCTTCCCTGGTGGCTCAGATGGTAACCAATGTGCCTGAAATGCGGGAGATGGTAGTTGGGTTCCTGGGTCGGGAAGATCCCCTGGAGAACGGAGTGACAGTCCACTACAGTGCTCTTGCCTGGAGAACTCCGTGGACAGAGGAGCCTGGCAGACTACAGCCCACGGGTTCGCAAACAGTCGGACACAGCTAAGTGACTAATACACACACACACACACACACACACTGGCATCTTCTTCACTGTTCTCTTCCCCTTTCCTCTTCTCCCTTTCTAACCCTGAAACATAATGCAGTCCTAGGTCGCCTGGTGGCCACAGAGATGGGGGTTACTGATGCCTCCTCTCACCCACACCTGACGTCTCTCTCCTCTGTAGCTACCAGGGACCCACACAAATACCACATCCAACCCCTTCCTGGGCTTCTCTGGTGGCTCAGAAAGTAAAGGACCTGCCTGCAGTGCAGGAGATCCAGGTTCAATCCCTGGGTCAGGAAGATCCCCTAGAGAAGGAAATGGCAACCCTCTCCAGTATTCTTGCCTGGAGAATTCCATGGACAGAGGAGCCTAGCGGTCTACAGTCCATGGGGTCGCAAGGGTCAGACAGACTGAGAGACTAACACTTTCACATTCGCTTTTCAACACTTTCCAGCTGCCACGTGGGCCTCAGCCCCTGCCTTCTCATCAGATTCTTCCAGCGTGGCTGGTCCACTGTGACACTGCTGAGGCCCACTATGGTAATAGCCACTGCTCACCTGCCAACTGTCCTGAAATCCAGCAGTCTCTCTTGGGGCTGGTGGGGGTCAGGAAGGGGAAGGGGGTCAAATCACCAATTACCCTCACCCTGGCCACTCGCCATCCCTTTTATGATCCTGTTCTTACCAGTCTTTGCCTGATCCTCATCCCAGAGAAAGGAAATATGCCAACATCCCTTCTCCAAATCTCCCAGGTACTGTCACAAGGTTGGTCATTTTTTTCGTTTTCACATTTTTAATTCCATTTAGTTATCATATTCTCTGGGCTTCCCAGGGGATGCCAGTGGTAAAGAGCTCTCCTGCCAATGCAGGGGACCTAAGATGTGAATTTGATCCTGGGTTAGGAAGATTTCCCTGGAGGAGGGTATGGCAATCCACTCCAGTATTCTTGCCTGGAGAATCCCATGGACAGAGAACCCTGGCAGGCTTTGGTCCATAGGATGACTTAGGATGGATGGATGATCATATTCCCTCTCAAACAGGATTCAAAGGAAGAAGAGTAAACTAATAAAAGGAAAAGAAGAACTCTGAGGGGCTTCTAGAAAATACTGCAGGGGTAAACTAGCATGCAGCGTGGCAGTTATTTTAAGGCAAAGGGGAAAAGGAGCAGGACACTAGACATAATGAATATTTCAGGATAATGAAATATTGGTGACAAAAAGGTCCAGGAATGTAGTCAAGCGTCAGAGGACCCTTGAAGGAAAGAATTCCCTCTTCACGCCCCACAAGTCCTTTTTAAAAGCCATATCCTACAAACTACAACAAAATTTTGAGTCTGTTGTCACAATTTCTCTGCAGCATGAGACATGGAAGCATTGGAGTCTTCACTGACATGCTCGTGATGCCCCCAAAGAGAAAAGGGTTAACCAGAAAGGTTGCAGACCTTCCAGTCCACAGGCTCGAAGCTAATACACCTTCTCGTCTGTGTGTGTGTGTGTGTGTGTGTGTGTGTGTGTGTNATAAAAGAAAAAAAGAAATACTGTCTAAACGGGGCCCGAGTATGTATGAATGCAAGGGTTTGGGCAGGGGGCCTCTTCTGAGGTCTAATTGCTCTCGTTTCTGAGAAAGAGAAGTGATCTTGAAGGAGTCATTCTTTGCCCTGGAGTTTCCTTTTGCTCTCAGCTCTTTACAGGTAGTTGTTATTCTCAACGGAGGGAGGTGGTTGATAGCCCGTAAAAGAGGTCCATCCTTTGCCTGTACATAGGCAATTTCCTTCTCCAGGGGATCTTCCCGACCCAGGGATCAAACCCTGGTCTCCTGCATTGCAGGCAGATTCTTTACTCTGAGCCACCAGGGAAGCCATATAGGTAGGCAAGACATATAATTCATCATTAAAACCAGGACATTTTGAAGAGTGAGAGAGGGTGTTATCGATAATCACACCAGGAACTCAAACTATGACTCAAGCTATGTCACAGGTCTGCTCAGTCCAGGGGCGGATCTTGCAGGTCCTAGGACAGAATCCACATCTCCTTACAAACAGCCTCCATCCTAACCTCAGAGGCATGTCTTGGAGAATCACAAACTCAGAGAGTCCGCTTGGCAAAATAATATAGGAATCCCAACTCGGGAATCGAGGATTTACGATTAAAAAAATGAAGAGACACAGTGGCATTTCATTCACGGGTAGATAGCTTTGTGTGCTTGTCCAGAATTACTTGATGATAGCAGTATCTTTGGGCTTCCCTGGTGGCTCAGATGGTAACCAATGTGCCTGAAATGCGGGAGATGGTAGTTGGGTTCCTGGGTCGGGAAGATCCCCTGGAGAACGGAGTGACAGTCCACTACAGTGCTCTTGCCTGGAGAACTCCGTGGACAGAGGAGCCTGGCAGACTACAGCCCACGGGTTCGCAAACAGTCGGACACAGCTAAGTGACTAATACACACACACACACACACACACACTGGCATCTTCTTCACTGTTCTCTTCCCCTTTCCTCTTCTCCCTTTCTAACCCTGAAACATAATGCAGTCCTAGGTCGCCTGGTGGCCACAGAGATGGGGGTTACTGATGCCTCCTCTCACCCACACCTGACGTCTCTCTCCTCTGTAGCTACCAGGGACCCACACAAATACCACATCCAACCCCTTCCTGGGCTTCTCTGGTGGCTCAGAAAGTAAAGGACCTGCCTGCAGTGCAGGAGATCCAGGTTCAATCCCTGGGTCAGGAAGATCCCCTAGAGAAGGAAATGGCAACCCTCTCCAGTATTCTTGCCTGGAGAATTCCATGGACAGAGGAGCCTAGCGGTCTACAGTCCATGGGGTCGCAAGGGTCAGACAGACTGAGAGACTAACACTTTCACATTCGCTTTTCAACACTTTCCAGCTGCCACGTGGGCCTCAGCCCCTGCCTTCTCATCAGATTCTTCCAGCGTGGCTGGTCCACTGTGACACTGCTGAGGCCCACTATGGTAATAGCCACTGCTCACCTGCCAACTGTCCTGAAATCCAGCAGTCTCTCTTGGGGCTGGTGGGGGTCAGGAAGGGGAAGGGGGTCAAATCACCAATTACCCTCACCCTGGCCACTCGCCATCCCTTTTATGATCCTGTTCTTACCAGTCTTTGCCTGATCCTCATCCCAGAGAAAGGAAATATGCCAACATCCCTTCTCCAAATCTCCCAGGTACTGTCACAAGGTTGGTCATTTTTTTCGTTTTCACATTTTTAATTCCATTTAGTTATCATATTCTCTGGGCTTCCCAGGGGATGCCAGTGGTAAAGAGCTCTCCTGCCAATGCAGGGGACCTAAGATGTGAATTTGATCCTGGGTTAGGAAGATTTCCCTGGAGGAGGGTATGGCAATCCACTCCAGTATTCTTGCCTGGAGAATCCCATGGACAGAGAACCCTGGCAGGCTTTGGTCCATAGGATGACTTAGGATGGATGGATGATCATATTCCCTCTCAAACAGGATTCAAAGGAAGAAGAGTAAACTAATAAAAGGAAAAGAAGAACTCTGAGGGGCTTCTAGAAAATACTGCAGGGGTAAACTAGCATGCAGCGTGGCAGTTATTTTAAGGCAAAGGGGAAAAGGAGCAGGACACTAGACATAATGAATATTTCAGGATAATGAAATATTGGTGACAAAAAGGTCCAGGAATGTAGTCAAGCGTCAGAGGACCCTTGAAGGAAAGAATTCCCTCTTCACGCCCCACAAGTCCTTTTTAAAAGCCATATCCTACAAACTACAACAAAATTTTGAGTCTGTTGTCACAATTTCTCTGCAGCATGAGACATGGAAGCATTGGAGTCTTCACTGACATGCTCGTGATGCCCCCAAAGAGAAAAGGGTTAACCAGAAAGGTTGCAGACCTTCCAGTCCACAGGCTCGAAGCTAATACACCTTCTCGTCTGTGTGTGTGTGTGTGTGTGTGTGTGTGTGTGTGTGTCCGCGCGCAAGTTCACTTCTGGGCTTTTCTTTCCAGAAGATGTGGACGGTGGCTGCACTGTATCTTAACTGTCAAGCTATTTTTTCCTTGCTAGCTTTCATTTGTGTTTTTCTTCACCTTTTGGAGACCCCTTACCTCTCCTCTCTTAAATCTACACTCACCGCAGAGCAGACATAATCCCAGATTTTCAGTAAATCAACACTATTTGCTCCCCACTGACTGAGAGAATTTGATACTGACAGACTGTTATACCTAAAAGAAAAATATGGCCACGGTTCCTCTCACATTCTTCGCCTGGAAAGGAGCACAGGGAGGAGCGTTGTTGGGGGGGGGGGGATCCTTTATAAATTAGGCAACGCTGGTCCCTTTATTCTTAACCTGTGTTTCCTAAAAGTAGACGCACCCGTTTCTTTACCCCTGCCCATGTCTTTGGCCAAACAAACCCCAGCACTTGGAGTATTTCCAAATGCAATTAACTCCCTTCAGTAAGGGCACCAGTGACTTATTCCCACCACAGCAAGGGGAGAGTCTACTGCCTGAGAGCATGGAGAGCCCTCCGAGTGTGAGAGGGCTCCACGTGATGAAGGCTGTGGGGTCCGAAGAGTCTGTGTTATTCATTTCTGTGTCTAGGACCAGCCAGGTGGCAGGATTTAGACCCTGTGTTTCTGGGTTGGAATTACGGAGAACAGAACTAGGTTGAAGGGTCTGACTCAGCCTCAGCTTTAAATATCAGGTTGTGAGCTTCTCTTCAAATGAGAGCTAACTCCATCTAGGGAGAGTGGGTCTTCAACCCCATGTCCCAGCCCACCCAGCTAGGGGTATCCAACAGCTGTGGGTGGAGGCTGGTGGGATACCAAGTCGTGAGCGGCATATAGGGTCCAGAGTTCAGTTCAGTTTAGTTCAGTTGTTCAGCTGTGTCCAATTCTTTGCAACTCCATGGGCTGTAGCACACCAGGCCTCCCCATCCATCAACAATTCCTGGAGCTTACTCAAACTCATGTCCATCGAGTCAGTGATGCCATCCAACCATCTCATCCTTTGTTGTCCCCTTCTCCTCCCACCTTCAATCTTTTCCAGCATCAGGGTCTTTTCCAATGAGTCAGCTCTTTGCACCAGGTGGCCAAAGTACTGGAGTTTCAGCTTCAGCATCAGTCCTTTCAATGAATATTCAGGACTGATTTCCTTTAGGATTGACTGGTTAGATCTCCTTGCAGACCAAGGGACTCTCGAGAGTTTTCTCCAACACCACAGTTCAAAAGCATCAATTTTTTGGCACTCAGCTTTCTTTATAGTAATTGGTAACTGTAATTTAACTGTGATCCCAGTCATTTCTAAGACCAACAAGCATCAATAAGACCAGTTCTGGCTTGGTGGAGCTTGAATGGATGTGACCACCAAGAGATTGTGAGCTATTGGAGGGCAGGAGCTATGCTTTTTCTAAGGAGAAAACATGGCTACCAATATACAGTCAAAAGGTTCATGTGAGGATGGAAGGGGGCTTTTACCTCTATTATACTTGGGAAAGTGGCTTCTCAGGTGGCTTAGAGGTAAAGAATCTGCCTGCAATGCAGGAGACACGGGTTTCATCCCTGGGTTGGGACGATCCCCTGGAAAAGGAAATGGCAACCCAATCCAGGATTCTTGCCTGGGAAATCCCATGGACAGAGGGATCCTGGTGGGCTATAGTCCCTGGTGTCACAAAGAGAAAGACACGACCGAGAGACTAAACAACAAACTAAAAACCAACAAATAGTTGGGAAATGATGTAAATCTATCTTTGTTTTGGAAACTCACAAACCATCTTCACCTATTAAAGGCTATGAGAAATCCTTCCGACATAAAGCTAAACTTAGCATTTCCCGTATTCATTTGGTCCAAGAACTTCCTTCTCCCCACCCCTGCAGCACACCTATCAATACCTTACAAGACGGCTTTGAGAATGGCTGTCTTAATCATCATTCCGATCCCGTTGCCTGTCACTGCCCAGCACCGCGAAAGCAGTCAATATGATCCCACAGATATGGATTGAGCCCCAGGGACTGGCCTAGGTCCTGGGGATACAGAAGTGAACTAAATAGACAATTCCTGACCCAATGAATCTGATATTCTAGTCTGTTTTCTGTAACCTCAGGTTGATTCAGTTAGGTTCCATATCAACCCAATCCCTTGGGGTCATTCTAAGTGAACTGGAGTCAGCCTGGGTCAAGCAGGTGACCTGCCTGTGAACACAACTAGGGGTTTCTTCAGGTAGATGTCCAAACTCTGCCCTGTGGATCACTGAGCATTGTCTTCAGCTGCATGACCCTCACTACCCAGCTTTGCAGGGCATCTAGTTTCTGTCTGTCAACCCCAACTGTGGCTGCCAGGGCATGTGAGTCAGGAGGTAAAAATTACTCATTTTCACTTTACCTTGGTTTCCTAACATGCAGCCAATAGAGATGACTAATAATATTCATCTCCCATTTTGTACCCCTTCTGGGAGACAGCAACCTCTCTGGAACATATAATCTAGTGCCTAGGCCCTTTGGGCATTCAAGACTATTTAAATTATTTCATAAAAGCAGAATTCCATTCCTCCTATTTCATCCTTTTCAGTTCTATATGAATTTTTTTTTTCCATAGGCAATGTTTCTCTTCTGGTGTCTGTGCTGTTTTCTGAGGCCAACGACTGATGAAAAAAATACAATCACTTCTCTCCTCTGTGAAGTTGAAAATCCCCCAACTTCTCCTTGGTGCCCAGAGACACCACTGAGCATCAGCATGCATCTGTCTCTTTCACTCATTTTCCCAGGACCCTCTCTGTGCTTTTAGTAATTGATTAGGGACCCTGCAGAGGTCTCCTCCACCCCCTGCGGTCTGTTTCATTTGTGATGACCACACCTCCCTCACACCCACTGAGATGTCAAAAGCTGCTATTCAGGGGCTGGCTGATCAACTGCAGCAGGTTTTTGCTGGGAGGACTCCCCCACCCTAACCTCTCTCTTGTCCTCCATCTCACCCCTCCCCATGCCAGAATCTCCCCAAGAGAGCCTCCTTATCTCCAGGGTCTTGGCATGGCAAACAGGGACATCAAATTCTAAGTGCTGGAGCAGTAGTGATGCAGGTTCTGCCTCTCTGTGCAGGTATCTCTGTGCAGGCCACCAACCTCGTGACTCTGAGCATCTAACCTTGCTGGGGATACTGAGCATGTGCCCATCGTAGCTCAGCTGCCACCTTCCTCAAGGCCCTTTCTTGCCATTCTTTTAGCAACCTAGGTTCTCCTTAGCCTTCGGAATGAAGCTTTCTCTTTTGCATAACCTCACCCTCACCTCCAAGGCCTGTACTCCCAATCCCATGACTGGATCCAAGGCCAGGTTTTAATCATCAGTGTGTATATCTGCATGCTAAGTTGCTTCAGTCGTGTCTGACTCTGTACAACACTATGGACTGGAGCCCACCAGGCTCCTTCATCCCTGGGATTCTCCAGGTAAGAATACTGGAGCGGACTGCCGCACCCTCCTCCAGGGGATCTTCCTGACCCGGGAATCAAACCCGCATCTCTTCTGTCTTCTGTGTTGGCAAGGCGAGTTCTTTACCACTAGCACCACCTGGGAAGCCCTTTAATCATCAGGAACAAATTCTAGATCCTCTTAGTTCCCCTCATCAGGGCCATATATCAGTCAGGGCTGTATTTGCTGGCATTCTTGAGGGGAGAGCCCAAGACATGGAAAAGAGAGGAGAGGCTAAGAGAGTGAGAGAACGAACATATAGGGTTGTTGGTTTATTTCATTATAAAAATGGGCCTTTAACCCTAATCTAACCATGATGATAAGGACAGCAATGGAGCCTTCCAAGCTAGGGCCTTCAGGAGAATCTCTTGTCTCTAAGTCCCCACTTGAAAGGGCAGGTGAGAAATCTGACAACCAAGGGAAAGAGGCCACCAGCTCTTCTGCACAGCATGCCTTTGAGCCTTCAAGCAGGTGGTGCCCTGGAAGAACAAGCAGGCCACAAGGCCACATGGTTAGTACCTGAAATGGGACAATTCCACTGGTGCAGAATAAAGAACATCTTTGGGGAAAACCAAGCATCAGGAGGATCCATCCCCTTGATCTGTTTAAGGAACCTGAGTTCTATTCTTTCTACTTGCTTCTTCATTCTGTCTCCAGATGGTAGACAGCCCTGCCTGCCCCACCAGGTTCATCTATTTGGTCTACCCTGGGTGAGAGGACCTATGCACACCTTTGACAAAACGGAGAGAGACAAGGCATGGTGGGCAGAAAGTGACCACCTCCCCTGTGCTCAGGAATGAAATATGGCCCTATCGATCCACCCATTCTCGTTCAGTAATTCATGAGACCTGTCACATGGAGGAAAGAGGAAACTCCCTCATGTGGCTCCAGAAAGCAGATAGTGAGGGGGCTTCCTCATGGTACAGTATGGGTAAGAATCTGCCAGTCAGTGCAGGGGACATGGGTTCCATCCCGGGTCTGGGAAGATCCCATTTGCCACGGAACAAATAAGACCATGTAGCGCAGTTACTGAAGCCCACGTGCCTAGAGCCTGTGCTCCACAGCAAGAGAAGCCTCTGCAGTGAGAAGGCTGGTACTACGAAGCTCAGTACAGCCAAAAAATAATTAACTAAAAAAAGAAAAGATGGAACAGAAAGGTGAAAGTAACAAAGCCTCTTCTGAACAGAGGCTTGGTACAATTAAGGTCACCCTGCTAAGGGTCGGATACGACTGAGCGACTTCACTTTCATTTTTCACTTTCATGCATTGGAGAAGGAAATGGCCACCCATTCCAGTGTTCTTGCCTGGAGAATCCCAGGGATGGGGGAGCCTGGTGGGTTGCCACCTATGGGGTCGCACAGAGTCGGACACGACTGAAGTGACTTAGCAGCAGCAGCAATGATTAGGGACTGTAAAGAAGGTAGAATACCAAAGAACTGATGCTGTTGAACTGCGGTGCTGGAGAAGACTCTTGAAAGTCCCTTGGACAGCAAGGAGATCAAGTCAGTCAATCTTAAGGGAGATCCACTCTGAATATTCATTGGAAGGACTGATACTGAAGCTGAAGCTACAGTATTTTGATATCTGATGCAAACAGATGACACATTGGAAAAGGCCCTGATGCTGGGAAAGATTGAGGGCAGAAGAAGGGGGCATCAGAGGATGAGATGGGTGGATGGCATCACCGATGCAATGGATATGAACTTGGGCAAACTCTGGGAGATGGTAAGGGACAGGGAGGCCTGGCATGCTGCAGTCCATGGGGTCGCAAAGAGTGGGACATGACTTAGTGACTAAACAACAATTAGTTCCGGTCTTCTCTGGTGGCTCAGTGGCAAAGAAGCCACCTTCCAAGGAGGAGACTCGGGTTCAATCCCTGAGTCAAGAAGATCCCCTGGAGAAGGAAATGGCAACCCACTCCAGTATTCTTGACTGGAGAACCCCAAGGACAGAGGAACCTGGTGGGCTACAGTCCATGGTGTCGCAAAACAGTGAGATATGACTTAACAACTAAATGACAACATCACAACGATTAGATTGCTCACAAAATAAAACGAGCAGCTCATTCAGGAGGGAGTGTGTTCACCATTCCTGGGAGCGTCCCTGCTGGGTAGTCATTTAAGCAGCAAATGGTAGGACCAGTTGCTGCACAGGACAGACACTGGAGTTGGGTGGTTAGTCTGTCCCGATCTTCCCAAGTATGAGTTCATGATTCTGCCAAGTTCAGCTGGGACTCTGGAGGAACATATGAGGCCCAAGCAGGGACCAGCAGCACCTGAAGCCCACTTTCTCCACCCCTAGATCCCCATCAGAGTTCGGGACAACGGCCCCTGGATTCTGCCTTTCTGCCTGGCTTGTACAGACTGCATCCTCGTTTCATGGAGGTAAGAGGAAGGAAGTGGAGAGGGTCAGCCCGAGTGCTCCCCAGAGATCACAGCTCTCTCCCAGTGGGCAGGCAGGTGAGAAATCACACAAACCAATCAGCATTTGGTCAGGTATGTTAATGTTAGTCGCTCAGTTGTGTATGACTCTTTGTGATCCCATGGACTGTAGCCCGGCAGGTTCCTCTGTCCATGGGATTCTCCAGGCAAGAATACTGGAGTGGGTCAAGGGAGCCTACCAATTCTTGTGGCACAAGAAAATTTTCTCTGGAAAAGAATTCCAACCTCCCCTCCAAGTTTCAACTTATTATATCTTAAACACTTACTGTGGAAACCATATCAGATTCTAAATTTTCTAAATTTTAAGGACAAGTATATATTTTGTGTACCAACCGTGTATGGTGTGGTTTTGCATCTTTGGTACAAAGAAAGACAGAGTGCCTTATTGTCTAATAGCAATGATTTTTTTCAGCTGACTTTGATTTTAATATGATAGCCCCAGTTTTGTGCAACAACTCCAGTGAAATCACTGTTCCTGGATCTCTGACTTGTCCTTTTACGAGTAGATAAAGATTTAAGAGGGAAGAGACGGGGAAACTTGTGTCTGGGTTAATGTAAATAAGACACAAGGTTTTCATGCCCTTCTGCTTTCACTGGGGACTCATTTCCCTAATACAGCCTCGTTGTAAAACAATCCACTCCTGAGGAGGTCAACAGTGAGAAGTTTGTCTTCTGAAATTAGTAATCAAAGAGTGAAAGTAATTAATAGAGAAAACAGCACAGTTCCACACTGCGTTCCCATGTAGATGTCTATAGAACAATAAATCAGTAGAGGAAAGAAACAATATAGGCATTTACAATTAGGCCTCATACATAATGCCCGGGGAAGGAGAATTTGTGTTAAAAAAGACAACATCTGCTGCGAGAGGGTTTATAAATAATACAGCTAGATATTCAGGTAATGACATGACAGACGGTCTCTTGTGTCCTTGTCCTTTTGCGTCCAGTGCTGAATGTGCTTACATCCCGCAGCTTATGACATACATGCCTGGCCTGTTTGTGCTCCAGCCAGAAGTTTCTCTCTTCCCCAGTTAAATGCTTCTTTGTCCAAAGCATAGCATTCCACATCGGACGACCCAGATATCCAGAGAAATCTGCTCCATTTGGTTTTAATTGATCCCTTACTGTGAGAAGGTAAAACGCCTGAAAGAAGTGTGATCAGATGCACACTCGGGACTCTCATCCATGAACCAATTTCTTTTGTGTTGACACCCGGGCTTGACAAAAAGAGTGATGG
Organism: Neotragus moschatus; assembly: GCA_006410615.1. NCBI lineage: Eukaryota > Metazoa > Chordata > Mammalia > Artiodactyla > Bovidae > Neotragus > Neotragus moschatus. The sequence goes on from SJYA01002918.1 coordinate 1,686,075, forward strand.
TTAAGGTCAAGTGCGTGAAAGCTTATTCTAAACAATGATGGATGAGGCAAGGCTTGGACTGGATCTTATCTAAGATGTTCTGTTAAAAGGCTGGATATTGTTTCCCCCCCCACCCCATTTAAAAAGTCTCCTAATTCTCAAATTAATGAAGTTATCACATATCCAGCACTTGTGGGGGGCTCTTTTCTTTTATTATGCAGCTCGTCCACTCTGCTGACAGCAGCGTGAGTGATGGCCTTCAAGCAGATGATTCTTCTTTGCCATGAAGGAACTGATACATACTGCCTGTCTCTGCAATAAATTGTGCATGAAATAGTCCACTCTGGTAATCTACAGGGTTACGGTGAGGAAAATGGCATTGAGGAAATATAGCAGAACCACAATTAACTGAAACCCAATCGAGCCTTAAACTATAAATAACCTTAAAACAAAAAAATAAGATAACCTAGATTATCTTAAAATAACCTGAACCAAGTTTTTATTTGTTATTGTTTATTTCTATTTATATTACACTCTGGGGGCAAAACAAAGCAAAATAAGGTAGTTTCAGGGACTTCATCAAAAAGTTTATTTCCAGGGCATTTAATGTAATTGGTGGTGGTTTAGTCGCTAAATCACATACAACTCTTGTGGCCCCAAGGACTGTAGCCAGCCAGGCTCTTCTGTCTACGGGCTTTCCCAGACAAGAATACTGGAGTGGCTTGCCATTTCCTTCTCCACTGGATCTTCTTGACCCAGGGATCGAACTGGACTCTCCTGCATCTCAGGCAGATTCTTAACCGATGAATCACCTGGGAAGCCCCATTCATGCAATTAGTAAACATTTATTTCAACTTCTGATACCTACTGGCATCTTGGTCTTATACTACGAGATTTCCCAATTGTGATGATGACCTGGAGACTAAGCAGCACCCAGAATTCACAAATAAAAATATGGCTGCTAATTTTTATCCCTAAAATAAGAAAACAACTTTATGTATTATACAAACTTATCAATAGTAAGGTTTGAATTAAAAGAGTTTAAAACTTTTTAAGTTAGAAATTTCAAGCTCTGGTTTTGTATGTAAAACGTTTTACTCTACTTAGAAATTCACAATACATTTTGAAAATAAATTTCAATAAACTGGGTCAATTTTTGTCTTTTTTTTTTTTTTGCATGGATGCTTAGATTACAGTGGTTTTTGGAAAGCAGTTACGGTGCTATTTTGGTCATTTAGAGATACTCTTTGGGTGTCTTTCTCTCGGACTACAGCCACTACACAAATGTCACTTGGCTATGAACTAAGTGGATGTGTCTTCTGTCATTCCCACGCACTGACCTTCTATGCACTAGGAACCCAATCATAAACCCAAATGCTCTGCTTCTCTCCCATGGACATCTGTTAAACTATGCTCTGATGTTGTTAGTCATTCACAAGAGATTCACATAAATTTAAGTCCCAATGTGTTAACCCTTCCAGGAATGTTTGCAATATAAGGACTGTCTCAAATAGTGAAATAAACGTGTTTGTCATCATTAAGCAAGCATCAGTGAGTAGGCACTGTGTTGGAGACCAGGAGTCTCTCAGCGCCATGCTATTGTTGGCCTAGAAAGAAACTTGGAAGTCACCCAGTAGCCTATTTCAATTATTTAGCCTCAGCTTCTATTCAGACCCTGCTTTATGTCAGGCAGTGTTTCTGAAAATCTGCTACCTCACTTCATCCTTGTAAAACTCCAAGAAGTTGGGATGTGATTATTTCATAGGTGAGGTAACTGAGACTCATAATAATATATAAATAATATAAATTAATAAATGGATGGGCTTAATATGGCAGAGCTGGTATTTAAAAGCAGGTTTCCTGGCTCCCAAAGTGGAGCTCTGTCAGCTACATAGCTAACTGAGAAGCATATTAAAAAGAACAGGAAATATAGGACTTGCCATTGGTATTCATAATAATGGAATGCTTGGGAGGAGAGGGGGGAAAAAATCTCTGTATTATTAGCTTTTGCTATAGTAATGCTATTACAACCTCCCTAAAACCCAGTGGGATTAAAACAACACTTAGGTATCTGTCGATCAGCTGGAAGTAGGCTGATCCAGGTTGGTCTCACATGGGCTTGGTCTTCAGTCTGGGTCCTGGTCTTGCTTGTCTCCCATCTTCCTTGGACTGGTAGGCTAGCCAGGACTTTCTCTTACACCAACTGCAGAAGCATACAAGAATATGATGAACCACACATGGACATTTCACTCTCCATTTGTGACACTCCTGATAACATTCTATTGATCAATGCAAGTTGTAAGATCACACCCAAAGTTAAGGTAGTTATTATTGGAAGGACTCTCATCCCAGGACCCTCAAAAGGGTCACTGAATCATGGCATTGGGCTCAAAACCCAGATTTCATGGACTACATGAATTCTGAGTTTACCTCTTCTTGATTTAGAGACCAAAGAACTAAAAAGACAAGTGATGTGCCCCTTCCACACTTTAACACACAATAGTGGAACAGGGGAAGGACCCCTCTTTAAGAAGGAAAGCATGGGAGATACACAGTTGCCACTAATCATAGCAAGTCTGACATTCTACGGGGAAAATAGTGTCAAGTGCCCTTTCCCTGGAGGTAAGTAATGCTCCTTGATCTGGCCCCATTTCTACCTCTCTGGGTCTATCTTGTGTCTACTGTTCTCCATGACTCGTGGCTCCACTCACTAGAAGGTCTTTTCTTTTCCAAAGTCCTCTTTGACCTCTTCTGATTAAGCTGATGGAAAACGTACTCATCTCAAGAGTTGAGCAGCTTTCTCTATACTCCTGTCTCTAGAATCCTGGGGGCTCAGAGGACTGTATAACTTGAACAATCATTTTTTATATGTCCATCAATTATTTTGACAGTAGAAATCTCTCAAAAGCTGTGTGGGCTTTCTATGGGTACCATTCACAACTCCATGTGCCAAAAAAAATCTGCAGTTATTTCCAACACATGCCTCTCTCTATTTGTTGTTCGTGTCCAACTCTTTGCAACCCCGTGAAATGCAGCATGCCAGGCTTCCCTGTCCTTCACTATCTCCTAGAGTTTGCTCAAACTCATGTCCATTGAGTCAGTGATGCCATCCAACCATCTCATCCTCTGTCACTTCCTTNCATTCACAAGAGATTCACATAAATTTAAGTCCCAATGTGTTAACCCTTCCAGGAATGTTTGCAATATAAGGACTGTCTCAAATAGTGAAATAAACGTGTTTGTCATCATTAAGCAAGCATCAGTGAGTAGGCACTGTGTTGGAGACCAGGAGTCTCTCAGCGCCATGCTATTGTTGGCCTAGAAAGAAACTTGGAAGTCACCCAGTAGCCTATTTCAATTATTTAGCCTCAGCTTCTATTCAGACCCTGCTTTATGTCAGGCAGTGTTTCTGAAAATCTGCTACCTCACTTCATCCTTGTAAAACTCCAAGAAGTTGGGATGTGATTATTTCATAGGTGAGGTAACTGAGACTCATAATAATATATAAATAATATAAATTAATAAATGGATGGGCTTAATATGGCAGAGCTGGTATTTAAAAGCAGGTTTCCTGGCTCCCAAAGTGGAGCTCTGTCAGCTACATAGCTAACTGAGAAGCATATTAAAAAGAACAGGAAATATAGGACTTGCCATTGGTATTCATAATAATGGAATGCTTGGGAGGAGAGGGGGGAAAAAATCTCTGTATTATTAGCTTTTGCTATAGTAATGCTATTACAACCTCCCTAAAACCCAGTGGGATTAAAACAACACTTAGGTATCTGTCGATCAGCTGGAAGTAGGCTGATCCAGGTTGGTCTCACATGGGCTTGGTCTTCAGTCTGGGTCCTGGTCTTGCTTGTCTCCCATCTTCCTTGGACTGGTAGGCTAGCCAGGACTTTCTCTTACACCAACTGCAGAAGCATACAAGAATATGATGAACCACACATGGACATTTCACTCTCCATTTGTGACACTCCTGATAACATTCTATTGATCAATGCAAGTTGTAAGATCACACCCAAAGTTAAGGTAGTTATTATTGGAAGGACTCTCATCCCAGGACCCTCAAAAGGGTCACTGAATCATGGCATTGGGCTCAAAACCCAGATTTCATGGACTACATGAATTCTGAGTTTACCTCTTCTTGATTTAGAGACCAAAGAACTAAAAAGACAAGTGATGTGCCCCTTCCACACTTTAACACACAATAGTGGAACAGGGGAAGGACCCCTCTTTAAGAAGGAAAGCATGGGAGATACACAGTTGCCACTAATCATAGCAAGTCTGACATTCTACGGGGAAAATAGTGTCAAGTGCCCTTTCCCTGGAGGTAAGTAATGCTCCTTGATCTGGCCCCATTTCTACCTCTCTGGGTCTATCTTGTGTCTACTGTTCTCCATGACTCGTGGCTCCACTCACTAGAAGGTCTTTTCTTTTCCAAAGTCCTCTTTGACCTCTTCTGATTAAGCTGATGGAAAACGTACTCATCTCAAGAGTTGAGCAGCTTTCTCTATACTCCTGTCTCTAGAATCCTGGGGGCTCAGAGGACTGTATAACTTGAACAATCATTTTTTATATGTCCATCAATTATTTTGACAGTAGAAATCTCTCAAAAGCTGTGTGGGCTTTCTATGGGTACCATTCACAACTCCATGTGCCAAAAAAAATCTGCAGTTATTTCCAACACATGCCTCTCTCTATTTGTTGTTCGTGTCCAACTCTTTGCAACCCCGTGAAATGCAGCATGCCAGGCTTCCCTGTCCTTCACTATCTCCTAGAGTTTGCTCAAACTCATGTCCATTGAGTCAGTGATGCCATCCAACCATCTCATCCTCTGTCACTTCCTTCTCCTCTTGCCTTCGATCTTTCCCCGCATCAGGGTCTTTTCCAATGAACTGGCTCTTCCCATCAGGTGGCCAAAGTATTGGAGCTTCAGCTTCAGCATCAGTCCTTCCAATGGATATTCAGGGTTGATTTCTTTTAGGACGGACTGGTTTGATCTCCTTGCTATATACAGACTTAATTACAAGTACCTCAACCTCATCAGACTTCTGTAGGACTATTCTCTAACCTTTTTGTAAGACTTTCTCTTCAGCTGAAAAACACACGCGACACTACATTATTTCTTATTCGTTAAATAAAGAGCATGGTAGCCATTCCTCTGATTTGGTTTTCAAATTAAGGACACAGCTTCCTGTCAGCACCACAGATTTAATGTTTTCACAGAGTCTCTATCATACTGACTGTATCTTTCATTTTCTACGATTTCATTTTATTTCCAACATTAAGATTTCTGGACTTTCCACAGTCCCTCAAAATGTTGCTTGTAAAAAACAGCCAGCTGTTTTCTGAGTTCTTCTCTTTGTCAGAGCTTATCAGATGGAGTTAAAGCAACAGTTCAAGCTTTCCACATCTTGCCATAGGTCTCCTACCACAAACGCACATATTCATTAGGCCCATCAACCACCTTCCAGAATATGGCAGGCAACAGTTTATCTATGTCTGGCTCTGTGTAACATGGGTTTTTCAAGTTCCTTTATTAGTCTGGGTTGTTTGTTTGCTTGTCCTTTGCTATTTTATTCTAGCTGGCTATAGTAGTTTGTATATCAATGACTGTTTCCCAAACCACCGACACTTACTTTAGATTTTTCTAATGAGAGTAACTGATTTTTAGTACTGATTTCTGTCTTCATCATTTATCTACTATGATGTTCCATAATAAACTATTTCAAAATTCAGTGGCTTTAAAAATAATCACATGTCAGTGCTTATACATCTGTGTTGCCTGGGGATCAGCTGATCCAGACTGGTCTCAGGAGGGCTCAACTCCAAGATACAAGTTGGGCCCAGAGCTGTTCTATGTGTCCCTTACTCTCTTTAGACAATCAGGCTAGCCAGTTGACAGAAAAATCTCAACCACATTTCTGACAGTGATGATAGAGGCCCTGGCATATTTGCTTTCTCTATTTGAATCCCATCCTGTAACATTACTTTGGCCAAAGCAGGTCAGATATCAGACCCTATAATAGCTTTCTATTGATGCGCCTAACAAATTACCACAAACTCAGTGGCCTAAAATAATACAAGTTTATTATCTGACAGTTCTATAGGTCAGAAGTGTAACACAGGTCTTATGGGACTAAAATCAAAGTATCGATAGGACTGTGCTCCTTACCAGAAGCTCTAAGGAAGAATCTACTTCCAACTTTGCTCAAACTGTTGGTAAAGTGCCATTTCTTGTGGTTGCAGGACGAGGCTCCTGTTTTTCTTCTGTCAGACAGGCACGCGCCTTTGTCCAAGAGGCTGCCCACATTCCTTCTCATGCTTTGAGTCTCTACAGCTTCCTCTTCTGCTATATTTCTTCTGCCACACTTCTATTTCTGCCACAAATTTCTCTAAGAGGCTTTTATAAAATTGGGCTCACCAGATAATCTAGGATCCTCTTCTTCATTTAAAATCTGGAGCCTTAATTTCATCCGCAAAGTTCCTCCACATCTATGCCTAGACTCATGTTTACTTGAATAGCCAGTGGACCTTGAATTTGGTCTGCTGCAGCCCCCAAATCAAGGGGCACAGACACAGCATCTGCCCCCCAAGACATGGCAAGCCAGCATCATGGAGTGAGCAAAAATAGTCTTACAGAAATAAGGTAGGAAGAGAGTGAATATATTTGAAAAATCAAAATCAGAGTTTAGGGATTTTCCTGGTGGTCCACTGGGGAAGAAGCCACCTGCCAACCCAGGGGATACAGGTTCATTCCCTGGTCTGGGAAGGTTCCACATGCCACGAGACAACTAAGCCAGTGTTCCACAACTACTGAGCCTGTGCACCCCATCTACGGAAGACTGTGCACCCGAGAGCCGAGCTCTGCCACAGGAGGACCCACAGCAACAAGAAGCCCACGCAGCTCCACTAGACAGTAGCCCCAACTCATGGCAGCCAGAGAAAGCCCAAGCGCAATAACAAAGAACTCATATGCCACAACAAAGACCCAGTGCAGCCCAAAATAAAATATATTAAATCAGAGGTTAGCAAACCTTTTCTGTCAAAGGCCAGACAGTAAATGTTTTAGGCTTTGTGAAACACAGTCTCTGTCATAACTATTTAACTCTGCTTTATAACTCAAAAGCAGCCATAGGCAATGTGCAAATGAATAGGCATGATTGTGTTATAATAAAACTTTATTTACAAAGACAGACGGCAGGCCAGATTTGGCCCACAGGCTATGGTTGTCAACTCCTGATCTAAACCACTAGAGTTCCTCACCAGGATCCCTCCCCTATAATAAAACACCCTGGTGATAGATCAAGTCTGGAAATATCAAATGGGCTCCAAAGATAACAAAGCAAAACAAAACAATATGCGTTCCTTATCACAGAGATTGATTTTACCTTGGATGGCTTTTTATCTAAAAGCTTTCTTCACACTGGTACATTCTATCATTTAAAGTGGGGTTTACAAACTGAAATATTGCACTTGATTATCTGTCAATAAGCTACACCATGCGACACTGCACTGGGTACTCATAACCAAGTCATCTTCTAATGACTTTAATGTTTTCAGAAAACATTCCTGAATGTTCAGGAACCTTGGTGGCTAAGTCAGGGAGAATCTAAGGTGGATAAGTCTACTGTTGACATGCGGAGGTTGTGTACCTATGTCGGGATTGGCCCCATAGATTGGGCTCAGTAGAGGCACAATATTCTTATTGAGAGTTTTCATCCCATGCCCTTGGGAATGGGAAGGGCATCCTGGAATAGAAAACCCCTGTCTTATAAAGAGACATGGTGTCAGAAACCTTAAGAGTCCTCCAGAGTTCAGTTGAGTTCAGCCTGATCAACACTAAACAGCTACAAGCATCTACTATGTGCCCAACATGAGGCTAAAAAATAAAAATGCCCACCGAGTCTTTTGTGTGGCCACACTGGGTCTTGCTGGAAGGGGCGAGGCAGGCTACACAGAGCCTCCTTGCATTCATCATCCTAATTATTTGACTTTCTTGAGCATCTGCTTACGGAGTGTTAAGCATTTTCTCTATAACAGCTGATTAAAAGATTGCTATTACTGAAGAAAACACAGATTTAAAAACAAAAGCAGTTAGTAGCTTTTATCCATCATCAAGGAATTAAACAATTGGCACCAAGTAGGACAGCTCAATTTCTTTAGATATCTGAGGCCTAAATAGTTTAATTGGGGAAGCATGTTAAAAGGGATGGAATGACATTCATTATGGATTAAGTTAATACATTTCAGACCCATCACATGGCTTAATTTAACAAATTCCACGTCTTAGTGTTTGGCAGGAAATGGCATCTCATGAACATCATTACCAGTCGGTCTGACTTGAGTTAGTTGAAAAAGCTGACTCCATCTGAAAACCGTTAATCTTAATAATAGTGTACGTGGCCTTGGCAAAACCTTCTGTATGTTTGAGAAGCTTAGGACTCTACTGACACCCTCCCGGAGGTCCTCCCCTCCCACAACACTGCTCAAACCAGGATGGAAGGAGTATTAGTCACCTTTCAGTTAAACCCATCTGAAACAGAGCAGGCTCGGTCCACTGCTGGGAAAACTGAATGTGTCCTACCACGATCACCTCTAAACCTTTAACAGGTTTATAACGCTGAGTTATAACATGTACTTGTTTCTATGTCATCATGTGATTATATTCTTTTGATATAGGAAAGAAGAGAAATTTGGTGAAAATAATACAAGGCAATGGCACCTCACTCCAGTACTCTTGCCTGGAAAATCCCATGGGTGGAAGAGCCTGGTGGGCTGCAGTCCATGGTGTCGCGAAGAGTCAGACATGACTGAACAACTTCACTTTCATGAGCCAGGGAATCTAACTTCTTTACTCCTCAAAATTCTTGTGCAAGGTTGACATTGCTGCCCCTAATTTGCTGGCAAGGAGACTGAGTCTGGATAGAGCTTAATCATTTGGCGGTGGTCACATCTGAGAGAGGCAGCGAAAGTATTAGTTACTGAGTCTTGTCTGACTCTTTGCGACCCCATGGACTGTAGCCTGCCAGGATCCTCTGTCCATGGAATTCTTCAGGCAAGAATACTGGAGTGGGTTGCCATTCCCTTCTCCGGGGGATCTTCCTGACCCAGGGATCAAACCCAGGTCTCCCAAATTGCAGGCCAATTCTTTACCATCTGAGCCACCAGGAAAGCCTTAAGACAGGCAGGAAACCAACCAAATCTTATTGATTCCAGTTCTTCAGATTTATACTTTCCAGTCCACCTAGTAGCCCTTTGAGAAGAATTGGGCCTTTACTGGAATGCTTGAAGCAATCAATCCCCCTTCAGATGCCAATCGAAAGGTATCATTTCCAACTTGCAGGGATTATACTGGGTTGAAAGTGAAGTCGTTCAGTCATGTCCAACTCTTTGCGACCCTATGGACTGTAGTCTACTATGTTCCTCCATCCATGAGATTTCCCAGACAAGGATACTGGAGTGGGTTGCTATTTCCTTCTCCAGATCTTCCCGACCCAGGAATTGAACCCGAGTCTCCCGCGTTGTAGGCAGATGCTTTATTGTCTGAGCCACCAGGGACATCTCAAACACCACTTACCATTAGAGGGGATTCTCCTAACTTCCCCCTCTACTCTGTGGGAAGACATGCATGAGGAATTTCACATGTGAACTCTAAGTGTAAGTGTGTGTTACAAACAGAAATAGAGGCAGGCTCCAGCTGCTCTTGTCCTGCAGGTCATGGGCTGTAGAACTTCTGGCTACCTTCAGGCAGTCCAGATGAAAGTATAAGGAAGGTACTGGGTATAAGACAGGATACAAGGATGTACTGTACAACACGGGGAATATAGCCAATGTTTTGTAATAACTATAAATGTAGTGTAACCTTTATAATTATACAAAAATTTTAAAAATAAAATTAAAGAAATGAGAGAAAATTAATTCAAATAGATACATGAACTCCAATGTTTATAGCAGCACTATTTACAATAACCAAGACATAGAAGCAATCTAAAAGTCTATCCACAGATGAATGGTTAAACAAGATGTGGTATAGATATTCAATGGAATATTACTCAGCCATAAAAAAGAATGAAATAATACCATATGCCGCAACATGGATGGACCCAGAGGTTATCATACTAAGTGAAGCCAGTCAGACAGAAAAAGACAAGCATCATATGATAGCATTTATAAGTGGAATCTAAAATATAATACAAATGAACTTCTTTACAAAACAGACAAGGATTCACAAACCTAGAAAAGAAACGTATGATTACCAAAAGTGAAGGAGAGGAGGGACAAATTAGGAGCTTGGTATTAGCAGACACAAAACAGATAAACAATGAGGTCCTATTGTATAGCACAGGGAGCTATTTTCAGTATCTTGTAATCACCTATAATATAAAAGAATATATATATATATATATTTACAAATTATATATATGAACTGATATATATGTAACCACATCACTTTGCTGTACACCAGAAACTAACACAACATTGTAAATCAACTCTACTTTGATTTTTAAGACATTTTTTAAAAAGAAATGTATAGAAAAACTAGTATTATATATGGTTTGTGTGTGCTCAGTTTCTCAGTCATGTCCAACTCTTTGTGGCCACATGGACTGTAGCCTGCCAGGCTCCTCTGTCCATGGAATTTTCCAGGCAAGAATACTGGAGCAAGTTGCCATTTCCTACTCCAGGGACTCTTTCAGACCCAGGGATCAAACTCGAGTCTCTTGTGTCTCCTGCATTGGTAGGCAGAGTCTTTGCCACTAGCGCCACCTGGGAAGCCTATATACGGTTTATCATTGTCAAATCCTACTGACCATGATAATAAATTATAAAAATATGCCTTAACGAAATAATCAAGCTTCTCCAAATTGCTTCATAGAAATAAAATAAAAAAGTATTGCATTAAGATATATTTTTAAAGTATCAAGAAGGTAAAATTAGGCTGTTTCAGCCTTTCCTCCTGCTTAAGTTTCTCACATGTGAGTCTACCTGTGCAACCTACAAACAACCACAATGTCTCTGTGCCTACAAGAGGAAGCATTTATTTCCAGCTCACTGACCTGCAGTCATTTTGGGTGACCCTGACTAAGGTCGAGGTTTTGCTTGCTGCTGTGCTGAGCTAGCAGAGAAGGCAATGGCACCCCATTTCAGTACTTTTGCCTGGACAATCCCATGGACAGAGGAGCCTGGTGGGCTGCAGTCCATGGGGTCGCTAAGAGTCGGGCACGACTGAGCGACTTCACTTTCAGTTTTCACTTTCATGCACTGGAGAAGGAAATGGCAACCCACTCCAGTGATCTTGCCTGGAGAATCCCAGGGATGGAGGAGCCTGGTGGGCTGCCATCTATGGGGTCGCACGGAGTCGGACACAACTGAAGAGACTTAGCAGCAGCAGCAGCAGTGCTGAGCTAGGCTGGTGTAGGAGCTCTGGGCCCTGGTATGAACCTGGGAGCTGAGGGCATCACAGTGATGTCAGTGAACCTTAGGCAGGTTTCTGGTCTACTCAACATGCCTCTCGTGATTCTGGGGCCAGTGGGTTATTTCTGCTTACAGACATGGACCAAGAGTCAATGGGGCAAGAAAAAGAAGGCGATGCTCTTAAGGGTCAGAATGGATACACACTCCGCCCACGTCTTGGGCCAATCTATCTCATATCTTGGGCTGAACAGATCACTGAGCTAAAAAGGAAATCACAGTTCTCTTTAGTCTGCCTCTAAGGCTAGGACCCCAGAAGGTGGGTGAAGGGTCCCCAGTCTTAACTGTCTCCTTCCTTGATCATCATCCCACACTCAGTGGTCCAAGGGCCTTCCCTACTCTCAGAGCCCATGCTGAGACAGACAATGCCCACACCTCACTTTTATCATCACGGTCAGTGGCTATCTTTCCATCCATTGGTGGGCATTTATACTACTTCAACTGTGTGCCAGATGCTGCTCTAGGATTTGGAAGTTGAAGATACCAAATTCATACATCAAACACTGTAGGAGATGACCATCTAATTGGTGAGGCAAACATATATAAAAGAATCATAATTTTTAGAAGAACTAATAATTATCAATCCTTGATGACAAGCTGGACATTAGTCTAAGTTTTTTTTCATGTATTAAATCATTGAATGCTGACAACTCTGTGAGGTATGTCCTACTATTATCCCCCCTCCCATTTTTTTTATAAATCAGATGAGAAACTGAATCAGAGAGAAGTAATTTGTCCTTGATCACACAGCCATTAAGTAGGAGAGCCAGGATTTGAACTCAGGGAGTCTGGAGCAGAGTCTATGTGCTCAGTCACAATGATGTTGTTGTTGTTCAGTCACTAAGTTATATCTGACTGTAGCATGCCGGGTTTCACTGTCGTTCACCATCTCCTGGAGCTTGCTCAAACTCAAACTCATGTCCACTGAGACAGTGATGCTGTCTAACCATCTCAACCGCTGTCATCCCCTTCTCCTGCCTTCAATCTTTCCCAGCATCAGTGTCTTTTCCATTGAGTCAACTCCTCACATTAGGTGCTCATAATATTGGATCTCTAGTATCAGTCCTTCCAGTGAATATTCAGGGTTGATTTCCTTTAGGATTGACTGATTTGATCTCCTTGCTATTCAAGGGACTCTCAAGAGTCACAGTGAAAACTCTGATGAACTTCTATCAAAATGTGATAGGAGCTAAAAGACATTCAAACCTGGTGCTTTAGGGAACAGGGAGAGAGACAGTAGCTAACTATGTCTACAGAACATTTTCACGAAGAAAACAGCCCTTGGACTGAGGTCAGGAAAGAAAGGATTTGCACATGGAGATAAGTAAGAGGAGAGAAGTTTCCATTAGAGAGTGGAATTCAGAGTTCACTGTGTCAGGAGCTGAGGATAATGGAGTCCTTTTACTTGGCAACATGAACTGGTTTTTGATCCTTCAGCCTTACAGCCATTTATTAGAAGAAAGTCTCAAATGCTGGAAAACTGGAGAAAGAAGGAAACTAAAACATATAGATAATACTCAAGCACAGCAGTCCACCCACAAATGAATAATTGAATATATGTGGAAAATATTTTGCTCCTGTGGAAATTTGCCCAAATTCAGCCTTCTGTGTTATGGTTAGATGGGTTGTAGCCAAGGATGGGTCTTTGCCAACCATTTAGGTCCAATCGAATGCAAATTTATCTGTGATTGAGCAAAACAGAATAAATAAAATAACCAAACCCATTAGGAGGTACTTTGAAGGGCCTGAATCATTAAAGAATACTGCTGAGTTGACTGAAAAGTAGAGAAAAATCATCGGAAATGAGTTTCCACTTACATAGAGATGAGCTAAATAATTTAGCTTAGTTTGAGGTGACTTCATTCATTCATTAATTTAACAAACATTAAAAAAAAGTCTTGAGCAGTTACTCTGACTCAAGCTCCATTCCAGCCTCTGGGCATGCAATGTCAAACTGAAAGACTAAGAGTTGCCTTCCTGGAACTCACATCTATTGAAGGACTGAACTGAATGAGGAGGTATTCAGTCAGACATCCATCAGTAAGTGGACTTGATTCCATGTACAGATGTATGAAGCACACATCTCTCAGGGAGACCAGTTTCTTAAATTGTTGGAAGAGAGATTATTTAATGTGAGAGCATCCTCTGTGCTTTGAGCTTTTGGGGATGGGGGTGGAAGTCATTGCGCTAAGCCTCATATTCACTCTCTATTCCTCTCTCCTTGGCTACATGGGATCTGGACCACTGAGAAACCATTCGCAAAACTACTTCACCAGATTTGACAGTCAACAAAATGGTCCTGCAGTGTGAGTGGGCCAAAGCACCTTTAATGGGCTCCTTCTGCAAATTCTAGACTGACTGGGTAACAGACACAGAAGTCAGGCAGCTGGAACAACATATCAGCTTTGTTTCTGAAGACCGTTTTGGCAAACCCCTGGGCTTGCTCTTATTTTTCCCTCTGAACTGAACTTCCCCACTCAAGCTGCACCAGGAGCTCTGTGCCAGGAAGTAGGTCAGAGACCAAATTTACATTTCTTTTTATAAATAGTTGTATCATTTTCATTATTTTGCTGTAGCTTTAACCTTCTTTAGCAGGGAAAGTGCACCTCAACTGTGACACAGGGTGATTTACAGAAGACAGGGCACTGGTCTACAAAAGGAGGGGATATGGTCTGATACCTTTGGCTAGTTCTCCCACTCAGGTCAAGAGTTTTTTTTTAATTAATTAATTTATTTTAATTGGAGGCTAATTAAAATATTGTGGTGGTTTTTGCCATACAGTGATAAGAATCAGCGTTACTGGTTGGGGCATAGACTTGGATTACTGAAGGAATGGTGCTAAAGCTGAAGCTCCAGTACTTTGGCCACCTCATGTGAGGAGTTGGCTCATTGGAAAAGACTGATGCTGGGAGGGATTGGGGGCAGGAGGAGAAGGGGACGACAGAGGATGAGATGGCTGGATGGCATCACTGACTCGATGGGCGTGAGTCTGAGTGAACTCCGGGAGTTGGTGATGGACAGGGAGGCCTGGCGTGCTGCGATTCATGGGGTCACAAAGAGTCGGACACGACTGAGCGACTGAACTGAACTGAACTGATATGAATCAGACAGCATATTAAAAAGCAGAGACATTACTTTGCCAACAAAGGTCAGTCTAGTCAAGGCTATGGTTTTTCCACTAGTCATGTATGGATGTGAGACTTGGACTATTAAGAAAGCTGAGCACCAAAGAATTGATGCTTTTGAGCTATGGTGTTGGAGAAGGCTTTTGAGAGTCCCTTGGACTGTAAGGAGATCCAACCAATCTACCCTAAAGGAGATCAGTCCTGAGTGTTCATTGGAAGGACTGATGCTAAAGCTGAAACTCCAATACTTTGACCACCTGCTGCAAAGAGCTGACTCATTTGAAAAGACCCTGATGCTGGGAAAGATTGGAGGTGGGAGGAGAAGGGCACGACAGAGGATGAAATGGTTGGATGGCATCACTGACTCAATGGACATGAGTTTGGGTAAACTCTGGGAGTTGGCAATGGACAGGGAGGCCTGGCGTGCTGCAGTCCATGGGGTTGCAAAGAGTCGGACAGGACTGACTGACTGAACTGAACTGAACTGACATGAATCAGCCACTGGTGTACAAGTGTCCTCCATCCTGAACCCCCCTCCCATCTTCCTCCCCATCCCATCTTTCAAGGTTGTCCCAGTGCACCAACTTTGAGTGCCCTGTTTCATGCATCAAACCTGGACTGGCGATCTATTTCACATATGGTAATATACATGTTTCAATGCTATTCTCTCCAATCATCCCACCCTCCCCTTCTCCCACAGAGTCCAAAAGTCTGTTCTTTATATCTGTGTCTCTTTTGCTATCTTGCATATAGGGTCATCGTTACCATCTTTCTAAATTCCATATATATGCATTAATATACTGTATTGGTGTTTTTCTTTCTGACTTACCTCACTCTGTATAGTAGGCTCCAGTTTCATCCACTTCATTAGAACTGATTCAAATGATTACCTAGCTGAGTAATATTCCATTGTGTATATGTACCACAGCTTTCTTATCCATTCATCTGCCAATGGACATCTAGGTTGCTTCCATGTCCTAAATACTGTAAACAGTGCTGCGATGAAGATTGGGATACATATGTCTCTTTCAATTCTGGTTTCCTCAGTGTGTATGCCCACCAATGGGACTGCTGGGTCATATGGAAGTTCTATCTCCAGTTTTTTAAGGAATCTCCACACTGTTCTCCATAGTGGCTGTACTAGTTTGCATTCCCTTTTCTCTGCACCCTCTCCAGCATTTATTGTTTGTAGACTTTTTGATAGCAGCCATTCTGACTGGGTCAAGAGTTTTGAAAGTCCCTAGTTTATTACAGGGCTTTCCAGGTGGTACTAGTGGTAAAGGACTGGCCTGCCAATGCAGGAGGCTTAAGAAATGCAGGTTCCATCCCTGGTTCAGGAAGATCTCCTGGAGGAGAGCATGGCAACCCACTCCAGTATTCTTGCCTGGAAAACACCATGGAAAGAGGAGCCTGGTGGAATACAATCCATAGGGTCACAAAGAGTCAGACACAACTGAATCAACACAGAAAGCATGCAGTTTACTATAAATTTGACCTCAGCTCTGTCCCAGGCTCTGAACACACAGTGATGAACAAGTTAGACCAGAGTCCTGCCCTTATGAAGGATTAGATTAGACCTAAATGGCTTTCTCTCGCATGCTTCCTCTTTCCTATTTGTAGGATTGGTAGAAAGTCATGCTGGCTAGTCAGACTTTATTCTGGGGGGCTCCAAAATCACTGCAGATGGTGATTGCAGCCATGAAATTAAAAGACGCTTACTCCTTGGAAGGAAAGTTATGACCAACCTAGATAGCATATTCAAAAGCAGAGACATTACTTTGTCAACAAAGGTCTGTCTAGTCAAGGCTATGGTTTTTCCAGTGGTCATGTATGGATGTGATAGTCATGTATGGACTGTGAAGAAAGCTGAGTGCCGAAGAATTGATGCTTTTGAACTGTGGTATTGGAGAAGACTCTTGAGAGTCCCTTGGATTGCAAGGAGACCCAACCAGTCCATCCTAAAGGGGATAGGTCCTGAGTGTTCATTGGAAGGACCGATGCTGAAGCTGAAACTCCAATACTTTGGCCACCTCATGCGAAGAGTTGACTCATTGGAAAAGATCCTGAGGCTGGGAGNAATCTTCATCGCAGCACTGTTCTCCATAGTGGCTGTACTAGTTTGCATTCCCTTTTCTCTGCACCCTCTCCAGCATTTATTGTTTGTAGACTTTTTGATAGCAGCCATTCTGACTGGGTCAAGAGTTTTGAAAGTCCCTAGTTTATTACAGGGCTTTCCAGGTGGTACTAGTGGTAAAGGACTGGCCTGCCAATGCAGGAGGCTTAAGAAATGCAGGTTCCATCCCTGGTTCAGGAAGATCTCCTGGAGGAGAGCATGGCAACCCACTCCAGTATTCTTGCCTGGAAAACACCATGGAAAGAGGAGCCTGGTGGAATACAATCCATAGGGTCACAAAGAGTCAGACACAACTGAATCAACACAGAAAGCATGCAGTTTACTATAAATTTGACCTCAGCTCTGTCCCAGGCTCTGAACACACAGTGATGAACAAGTTAGACCAGAGTCCTGCCCTTATGAAGGATTAGATTAGACCTAAATGGCTTTCTCTCGCATGCTTCCTCTTTCCTATTTGTAGGATTGGTAGAAAGTCATGCTGGCTAGTCAGACTTTATTCTGGGGGGCTCCAAAATCACTGCAGATGGTGATTGCAGCCATGAAATTAAAAGACGCTTACTCCTTGGAAGGAAAGTTATGACCAACCTAGATAGCATATTCAAAAGCAGAGACATTACTTTGTCAACAAAGGTCTGTCTAGTCAAGGCTATGGTTTTTCCAGTGGTCATGTATGGATGTGATAGTCATGTATGGACTGTGAAGAAAGCTGAGTGCCGAAGAATTGATGCTTTTGAACTGTGGTATTGGAGAAGACTCTTGAGAGTCCCTTGGATTGCAAGGAGACCCAACCAGTCCATCCTAAAGGGGATAGGTCCTGAGTGTTCATTGGAAGGACCGATGCTGAAGCTGAAACTCCAATACTTTGGCCACCTCATGCGAAGAGTTGACTCATTGGAAAAGATCCTGAGGCTGGGAGAGACTGGGGGCAGGAGGAGAAGGGGACGACAGAGGATGAGATGGCTGGATGGCATCACCGACTCAATGGACATGAGTTTGGGTGGACTCCGGGAGTTGGTGATGGACAGGGAGGCCTGGTGTGCTGCAATTCATGGGGTCGCAAAGAGTCGGACACGACTGAGCGACTGAACTGAACTGAACTGAACAGATGCTGGCTAGAGCAGAAGGCAGCATCAAGTTCATCAGCAACAAGGGGACCGACGGAGAGAAAGAAGAAGAAAGAACTAGCACCTCAGTCTTAAACTGCTTCCCCACCAGATACACACCGTGAACTCCTGCATTAACTACGAAGCTGCTCAGAGATGGACAACAAGAGCAACTGGCCAACCAGGAAGAGATACTGAAGTTAACAGTGATTCTCTGGGCTCAAAGGCAGGGCAATAAAGCAGGTTACCAGCTGACCCCCTCTCCAGAGGATGGGGCTGTATATCTTGGTTTACAAGAAAACTCCCTGGGACTCCAAGCATCATAGTCTTGAGGTACTACTCATTCCTCCAGAGTGATTTCTTCCTTCTAAAAGGC
Source organism: Neotragus moschatus (assembly GCA_006410615.1). Taxonomy (NCBI): domain Eukaryota; kingdom Metazoa; phylum Chordata; class Mammalia; order Artiodactyla; family Bovidae; genus Neotragus; species Neotragus moschatus. The sequence goes on from SJYA01002918.1 coordinate 1,704,270, forward strand.
TCTCCATAGCTGTTCAACACCATGCTCTCCAAACAAGAGCCACATGTGACTGAAAGCAGACAGTTCCTTGGTTTCCATCACCACGGGAAGAGCACTAATGGGCTCAGGCGTGGGATGGCCCATCATCCCTAGCAATCTGGGTCCTTTCTAAAGGAGACTCCACCTGACATCCTGCCCACTTGAGATATGTCACCGGAGGGCTTCAATCCATAGAAATCGAGGTTGGTGAAAAGGCCATCACATGGTTGAACAACTTTTGCAGAAAATGGTGTTACTGGAGCCAAAAAAGCATTGAGTTGTAACACACCTTCTTAAGCATCTGATCAGTTTCTTAGGACTCGGGACAAGGCAAGAATGAGTTTCTCTGACAGCCAGCTGATGGGGGCTGGCCCTGAACAAAGCAGCGGAGAGCTGGCTATGGATCTTCAGGCTGTCGCCAGAGTTTTTCTGGTTCTGAATGGGGATGACAATACTGACACACCAGGTGGGAGCAGAAAGGACTGAGTGTCAAGTAGAAATAGTGACATCCTTGTGCTGCCTTTGAGAATCTTCCTGAAAATGAGGTGTGTGGACTCTCAGCTGCTCTGGGAAGCGCCTGAGAAACTCCATGGTCAAGAGAGCCCAATGGCTCATGGCATCCATACCGTCCTTCTTCCCCCAGTCCCTCATTCTCCTATGGTTTCAGAGAAAGAGAGAGAGAGAGTAGAGGGGAAGGAAAGCTATCTCTCCACATCAGCAGGGTGTTGGCTCTCTGTTAGAATGGAGGGGGAACCCCTCCTATTGTAATCTGCAGTCATTCGTTCTGAGGAGTCATCATTTGCCTTTCTTCGTTTCAGCATTCATCCATCAATTTCCAAACAGAAAACTAGGGCTTACTAGTGAAGGTTAGTTTTCCTGGGGTCACTAGCCCAAAAAAGCCATTTCCTGGAGTTGGAAAGGTAAGGACCAGCTCTTCCTAGATGGATCTGAGATCGAAGGCAAGTTTTGTTTCTATAAATTTCCCTCTGTTAAACTTTTCCCCTCTCTTTCCCCAGTCCTAACATGTGCCCTGCTGGTGTTCTTATGGCTTGTAAGTGCTTTTCCCACAAAGCATCATTCCTAGTGAACTGTTTGAGGCATATTCTTTCATTTATTCTTCAATATTTATTAATACTATATATATACATATCATGTGCCAATCTTTATAATTAGAAGGGAGGCCTCCTGGTGGCTCAGATAGTAAAGCGTCTGCCTGCAGTGCGGGAGACCCGGGTTCAATCCCTGGGTTGGGAAGATTCCCTGGAGAATGAAATGGCAACCCACTCCAGTACTCTTGCCCAGAAAATTCCACGGACTAAGGAGCCTTGTCGGAGAAGGCAATGGCACCCCATTCCAGTACTCTTGCCTGGACAATCCCATGGATGGAGGAGCCTGGTGGGCTGCAGTCCATGGGGTCGCTAAGAGTCGGACATGACTGAGCAACTTCACTTTCACTTTTTACTTTCATGCATTAGAGAAGGAAATGGCAAGCCATTCCAGTGTTCTTGCCTGGAGAATCCCNTGGGTGGATGGCATCACTGACTCAATGGGCGTGAGTCTGAGTGAACTCCGGGAGTTGGTGATGGACAGGAAGGTATGGCGTGCTCTGATTCATGGAGTCTCAAAGAGTCGGACACGACTGAGCAACTGAACTGAACTGAATTAACTATACTTCAATTAAAAAAAATAAATAACCCCTTCAAGAGTTAGGGGCACACCCTGTGCTAATTCTCTTGAATCACCACAGTGTCTGATTTCATGGTTTCCAGGATTTGGGGAAACAACTACGGTATAGAAATGTTCCTGTTATAAATTTGATATCAAGAATACTAATTAATAAAAACACTCAGTTACTGGTATACCAAGAAACTAGTGCATATAGTCTATCGAGAATTTCTGTGCAACTTCAATTTACGGAGCCCTCATTACCTTGCAAACACTGACCACTGACTCCTTTTCCTAAGTGGAGATTTGCTGGCTTTGTGTCCAGTGGTGTCTACGTTCAATCGTCGAGTCTGTGCCTGGGATGCTACAAAACACTTTTATCTCTTCCATAGCTGCATGATACTTCTTTCAGGAAAGCACAACAGTATCTTGAAAGTCAGGGTGTTCATTTCATCAATGCTGTTTGTATGAGATTCCATTTATCTACTATGAAAATTAACACCTGATTCTTAGCAAAGAATCTATCTTAGCAAAGAATTTCTCCTCTCAGGTTTATTCTCTTTAACATATTGTAGCCACAGTATTAACATACAACAAGCATTGTATGAAATGTCTTTCCATAGAATATATAATGTACTTCTTCCCTTAGTCCTATGAGGTAGGTTTTATTATCCTTATTTTTCAGCTGGGAAAACAGAAACCAACCAGGATGAAGTCTCTTGCCCGAGGTTCAAGGATCAAAAGTGGCTGAGTTGGAACTGGAACCTAGGTCCCCCGACCCCTAGTCCACCCATGCTCAGCTGCACCATGGCACCCTCTACAGCTTCCCCAGGGACAATATGGGGCTTCCATGGGGGCTCAGGTGGTAAGGAATCTGCCTGCAATGCAGGAGACCCAGATTCAATCCCTGGGTTGGGAGGATCCCATGGAGACAGGAATGGCAACCCACTCCAGTATTCTTGCCTGGAGAATGCCATGGACAGAAGAGCCTGGTGGCCTACAGTCCATGGGGTCGCAAAAAGTCAGACATGACTGAGCAACAAACACTGACAGAGACATTATGGGACCTTCAGCTTCATTTCCTGTGTGACCGCCTATTTCCAGCATTGAGTGGTGGTATCCCCAGCTCCTGTTAAGTCATCAGTTGGGACAGTACATGCCAGAAGAGGTTTCTTGAAAGAATTCAAAGCTTGCTTTCTCTGTGTTGCTTTATTTGAAAATGATTTTTCTCTAGTAGTTGGCTTTCAAGTAGCACACTGGACTCATAACTTCTTGAGCTCAGAGATGCTCTCCTGAGGACATGTTCTTTATTTTAATTGAAGTCTTCATCACTGGCTGGCTTCCAAGTGGTCTACCAGATGTCTTTTTCTTTGCTAGAGCTGAAGCAGATTATGATGTTCCAGTTCATTTTTCCAATTTGCTGTACTTTGCTGGCAGCCTGATTTCTTTAGCAAACCTCACTAGAGAGGCCAAAATCATGGATCAAGGCAGCAACAAGTGAGTCTTTAGAATGTGCTTTCTTAGATAATCTCAGGCAAATTACACACACACACACACACACACACACACACACACACACTCCCATCTTTTGTTTTAGTGATTAGACCTAGATTTTCCTAAATTTCCACATACATGTAACTTTCTCAGGATGTGCAGCCCTAAAATCAGTCCTCAAGGGATTAACTAATCTCCCAACTGGGACTTTAAGAAATCTCCTTTCTCAGATATCTTTCATTTTATGCTTGGAGGCTTGGAAAAAATATATATATCCACTGCCTTTCTCTATTGTTTTTCTTCAGTCCTATCCTCTATGTTCTGAGATGCTTCATACTGCAAATGAATTGTCTATACATTGTGCGTAGGTACAGGGCAGTGCCTTGAAGTTCATTCTACTCTTTGAAGTGCTACAAAGTTAAATCTTATGACTGCATTTTTATCACCTAGAACAGTTTCTGGTACTTAGTAATGGCTACAAGAAAGTTTATTAAATCAACTAACTCATAGTCAAGCATCAGCTGGTTCATTCAAGCAATTCGGGGAATTTAGTCATTTCTTATTTTTCGCTAACTTTAGAGTCTTTGTGACCTTTACCTCTAATTTAAGTGGTTCATGATGAGGGGTTTCATTTTACTTTCTGGTTTCATAGAGGAGCAAACTAATTAAACATCTAATAAAACAGATGGGAATCTGGGCTTTATAGGAATCTGGGCGGGTCCGACGCCTCCTGGGACCTGTCACTGGAGTGAAGACTGGCAATCTCCATCTCTTAGACAAGTTTTGTTAGCCTCGGGTGACAGTGTTAACACAGCACTAGGCTGCCTTTCCAACGAAATACAAACAAAACCAAACAGAAGAAAGACAATCAAACCAACCCCCCACTGCCCACTGGCTGACTAAAGCAGCAAGACTGTCGTGTTGTAGAAGGGACCAGAACAGGAGGAGAAACCAGTTTCCTAGCAAAAAGTGTATTGTTTGAACCATTTTATTTAGTGTGGAAAAAAGTCCCTTGTATCGAAGATTTACTTGGAAGTTCTGGGCAGATTAACTTTTGGTAAGAGTCAGAACTAAAAACTTTATTGGGACTGCTACATACACTCCAAAGACCAACAAGAGAATTTAAGTTAGATGTGATTAGTATGAAGAAAGTTACATTTATTGTACTCTTATGTATAATTGATCATATGAAAGCCCTTTTGTAACTATAAAAGAGACAGCCCATTAAATTGTTTTACCCCGAGGATTATACAAATTTGTGGATATCGAATTGGATCACCAACCTATTGGTTTCATAGCAATGGTAAATCATTAAGATGCTTATTTTTATTCATATATCTTTCTTGCTATTTATTATTAACCAAGTAGCCCCTCCCAGTTTTAGCTTTATTTTCAAACTTCTGAACCAATCATTCTGTCTCTCCACCACCGGTAAAGGATTAAACTGGTTGCTAAGCGCTCTATAGGTCACCTTGGAGGGATCTCAAAACAGAAGAAAAAAATATTTGGCAAGAACATCCCTGTGTTATTTAGTCTTGGACAGAGAGTCTATAGAGAAAGTCAGAGGCCATCTTATCTCTTGATTTGAGTAGAGAGGCCGTGACTCCTTGGCATTGCTTTGTGCAAATGAGTTGAGCTTATTTCCAACCCTTCCATTATCCAGATAAGAATGTGCTCTGAGAGCTAAAGGTTAAGATATGAAGATTACCTGGCATGTGTGGGAGAAGCAAATTGGCCCTCACGCTTCTGTAGAAAAGGTTGTCGAGGTTGTTCCCCATTCTTTATTTATTTCAGACAGACAGCCCGCAGAAAAACACAAGCTCAGACTCCTCCTGTATATGTTGCAGGAGAGGACAGCTGCAAATCACAGCCGGTATCACAGAATGAGACTGAATCCAATTTGTCACTGTCGGTTCTCTGGATTTAGACTTTTCATTTGAAGAAATGTGCCTGGCAGATCTCAATCATTAGAAATAAAGGGAGTTGAAGGCTGATGGTTGTGTTGAACTTCTCCCATTAAGCACTTTACGTTTGTTCCAAGTCTCATAATAGGGACGCAGCCTGGTATTTGGGGGCCACTGCAGAAGCTCTTGGGACATCCTTGCTACCAAGGACATCTTCAGTATGTACTGATCCCTTTGTCCTCAAAGCAGTCCAGGCTTTATGCTGATTTTTGCATTCTACCAGATCAATTCCACTTCGAATTTTAACTGGAGAGGTCAAAAGGTGTGTGTATATCTATAAATCCAGGGTTCTGTCAGCCTAGTGCAAATGGGTTGAAAGAGGGAGACAGAAACAGAAAGTCTGTGCTAAATAAATGGTATTCAATTTTAAATGAAATCTCTCAATTAGCATTGAACATTTCTTTAAACAATCAAGATATTAAAGCTAGAAAGAAGTTAATGAGCCTATGGAGAAAGTAACTTCTAAAGATCATTTTGTGCTTGGGATGGTAATTGCTTTATGACATTTTGATGTCATTACAACATGAAATTAGGAGGGCAAAATGTTTCCAGAGTGTTTCTTTGGATACCCTGTTAGGAAGCTATTAAAAGGCAAGATTACACTGGCAAAATGAGTTCAGTGTGTGCCTTTGGATACCTGCTTTGCAAAACGTCACAGACTGAGGCTACAATGCAAAATGATTACTGTATGTGTCATCCACTCCAACGCTGTTACGTTCAAATTGCAGTGGAAGATTAAACTTGGAAGCAAGAATATAGAGATGTGGTGATGAGGTGGGGCGTGGGGGAATTGGTGGAGATTTGTCTCAATTACAACGTCAAACTGAAATGAAACAGTCATAAGCATTAGGACTGAAATTCAACCTACCCCCAATCCAAGAATCAAGCACAGTCCGAGCAATGATGTTCATGAGACTGTCCACTATTTCTCACCATGATAACCACAAAGCCCTTTATTGAAAGACCAAAGCAGTTTTATCAAATAAGAAGTCGCAACACCATACAATTTAGGGTAATGAGGAAGGTCAGTTTATATCTGGAATTCTAAAACTGCATGAATGCAAGAAAGAAAAATTCTTCAGATAATTCAAAACTCAAAACTCGAGAAGACATATTGATCTACCTCTCTGCTGTGCACCCAGAAATTAAAAATAATAATCTACAAGAGACTAGGGACTTGTTTGGCAGTCCAGTGGTTAAGACTTCGCCTTCCAATGCAGGGGACGTGGGTTCAACCTCTGCTTGGGGAACTAAGATCCAAAAAACCAGAACATAAATAACAGAAGCAATGCTGTAACAAATTGAATAAAGACTTAAAAAAAAAAGGGGGGGGGGTCTATGTCAAATAAAAAGAAGAATCTACCCAAGAATCACTACCAGGCACACACCAGTATCCTAAGTCTTCTTTTCCCCCAGATGTTGCCTACTGCTGTGCAATCTTCACATCCAAAGAGGTGTTAAGAAGCAGAACATCTGGAATGGTCCATTATAGGAGTTCATCCTCGGGGGAAAAGAGGGTTAACATAACGAATGTTCCTTTCTGTCAGTTCGTAAAACCATGCTTACTTTTCAGAGGTTTGCCAGTAAATCAGTGTGTTATAAAACCCAACATATTGGACAATTCTCCCAGCCTGTATCTACCATGCGCATCAGTGAGTTCATCTGAACTCGAGGCTCTGTTTGGTGTTGTGCGTGTTGTGTGTTTGTGTGGGCAGATACGTGTGTCCCACAGTGGCTTCAAAACCGTGGTGGCTGTTGATATGGTTGTTACGGTAAGAAAATGTATAACTCGATTAGTCTGTTCTCAAATAAAGGAATAAGAAATTGGTTGAGATTGATATCTCCCATCACAAACACAGTGGGAAAGTTGGTTCTCAGAGGCCCCTGACAGCAGAGTGCCAATGGAACCATTAGGCACCATGCCCACCCTCTCCTCTCATGGAACCGCACACAGTCATCCCAAACCCGCTCTTGCTGTCACAGTTATCTGAAGAGGCATGGAGGCTGTATCATCAAACAAAGGAGAGGAAGACGTAGGGACAGGTTTTTTGGACAGTGGGCCCATGGTCTTTCTAGGTCAAAGACACTGAAGACAGGATGGCCCAAATATATTTTTCTGTCTTACTCGCCGACACCCCTACTTTTACCCAATTCTGTTTAGTTTTAAAACCAAATCACTGTGGCTTTAGATTAGCTGAACATTAATTAGAATAAGGAAAGAGAAGGATTCCTTTTCAATTTCAATTCCATTACATAATTTGGTGCAGCTCTTAGTTTTAGGCTTATCAGGAGCTCTTTGGAGAGTCACTTCATTTTGGGGAAAGACTCCCATCAGAATCTATTCATGGGCTTTCTTCTGACCAAGTCATCCCCTTCAACCTTGCTCAATGATGCTATTAAAATTCTCAAAGAGGTTTGAGTTTTGGTTTATTTGCTATTTATGTATTTTTATAAGCTCCTTGGAGAAAATGGTGCTATAACTGTTCAGTGTTATTATTAAGGTTATTATATGCATATGCACCGCCACTGATTTTTGAAGAGTAAATATTTGTGCTAATTATATCAGTGTCATCCACTGTGCTAATTATATCAATATCAACATGTTGATATTAATATAATTAATTAGCACAAAGATTTACTCTTCAAAAATACATGGCAGTGCTTCTGATTCATTTGCCGTGAGGGGGGAATGAGTGAAGCACGGTTCTATAACACTGTATTTAGGCTCTGATATGCAATCAGCTTTAATAATTACCTAATACAGTAGGTGGCCTTAGATGAGGAAAAAAAATTTTTTTCCAGAGTTCCCTGGGAATTGGATGCTAAGATGAAAAGCATCTGAGTAGCTTTCTTCCCACTCTACTTGGTGATTAACCAACTATCCAAGTATAAAGCTGCTCCTCATTAACCCCGAAGACCCCAACAGAAAGGTAGGTGGAGTGAACAAAAGTGAAAAAAAAAAATAGAGAGAAAATAATTCTCCTGAATTAACTGTTATTATTAAATGATATTCAGCTTGTTACATTTTTAATGTAACTATCCAGCAATGAGAATCAGAGAGGGGAGGGAAAAAAGCATCTGAGTGACAAACCACCAGAGCAGCAAATAGAATTTAATTTGAGGCTACTCATTATAATGTAAGAAGTTCCTGGTAACTGTATTAATGACAGGGACATTACAATTACAGTTTACATTCATTTTCTGTACTCTGGATCAGACATAATGCTAAGTGGTTTTTTTTGTGTTATCCCATTTCATACATATAACCCTATGAAACACAATTATTATCTTAGTTTCATAGATGAGGCAACTGAGGCTTCAGAAGTATAAATAATTTGTCCCAAACACATAGAGGGTGAGTGAGGGGAGGGGCGGTAGAGAAGCACCCAGCTCTTAGTCCCGCCCATCTCCTCTGTCTTTCCAATGGAAATATGAACAACTACCCAGGAAGAGCTGACCTGGCCCATGGGTACTTGAGAGACAGCTCCTTGTACTTATTGTATTAGAACAGGAACAGAACAGCACTTTGAAGCTACTTTCTCTCCAAGAAGACTATATTGGAACTGCCTAGAAAGAACATAAATCTCAACCACATCTTGACAGGAAATTAGCAAAAGGAAGGCTTACGTACAACCAATGCAATTTCTCCTGGATTCACAAGCCAATAAACGGAAAGCAGTTTTTTGAAACACATATCAGGCGATAATGAAAATGTCAAACCTCTAAATTTTTGTTAACCAGTTCCTGATGAGAGGCCAATTTAGAAAAATAGCTTTTTAGAATCAGATCTTTGGGATATCCTAGTCCTGATACTAATGGGAAAAATCGAAACCGAGTCTGGTGACATGCCAAAGCTGAATATTCCAGAAGAGCAAGGGAGAAGAGCCAGAGCTTTGGCACCTCCACGTCCGTGCTCTTTCTGCCATGCCCCTTGGCTTCTCCTTGCCTTCCTCGGCAGGGTTGGCCCAATGTGCAAAAACTCTCCTCCAAATTTATGAGTAAACCTCAGTAACGCTCCAGTGTTCTGAAATCAAATAACAAAGAAATTAAGAGATGTATCTAAATGCAAGAAGCACTACTCTTGCCATTGATTTAAATCTCTGCTTGACCATCATTTTCTAAATCTTTGAAACAGCCATCTGTCCTCTTAGACATCTCCCTAAGAGGAAAAAAAAAAAAAAAAAAAAGAAAAAGACACGGTTCTGTGTAAATGGTCCCACCTTTTCTTGTGATGCTACTTTTTGCCTTTGAAAAGTTTTGAATACTGCTTCTTGCCATTTCAGCTAGCTTTGAGTCAGAGAGACAGCCCCAGAGACGGCAGAAGCCCAGAGAGACAGGAGAAAGACACGGAGAGATACTGGGGCTGCCCATTTTTGCTCCTCCTTAGCCTCTTTCCTGGGTCTCCCAGGTTGGTATAATACTTGGTGCTTGATTCCGTTGCCTGTGGGTATTGTCCCTTCTCTAGAAATGTAACTCCTTCTAATTCAGTGTGACGCAGTCTCTTTCTTCTCACGGGGCCCCATCTCTGAGTGGCTTCCGTTTTCTCTTCTCAGATTCTCGCAATAGACACCCCACATCTTCCGTGTCCTCTCCCTCCCCATTCCTGTCTGAAACCTTCCCTCCCACACTGTCCAGGGTCTGAAATTTAAGAGCAGTCCTGTTAGCTCTGCCAGTCTCTCCACCTCCCCAAATCTGCTTCCTTTTCCTATTTCACGACCCACGTCTCGACATTAGAGGACACTGCCTTCAACGAGACACGTATAAGCGTTATAATACACTGAATATATGGGTTTGGTTTTCCCCAAGGAGTTGACAGCACTCGTGGTCATCCTCAGAGGCAGCACTTGAAAGTGATTTTCATCTCCCTAGAACTCCTGAATTAGATGAGGCCCCAAGACAGGGTTGAAAATGAGGTTTTGCTGGTCAACTGGTAGCTAAATGCATTAATTAAGCTCCGCGTGCTTTGTTTCAGGGAAGGGGCACAGGCAGATTTATCACTTTCTTGGATTCGCTTGGACCAGTTTTTTTCCTTCTCCTTTTTTTTCAAAAGCTAGAGTCCACGACATACTTTTTTTGGGAGGCAGACACTTCAAAGAGGTACGTTCTTCTGGTCAAAAATGTTCCGTTTTATGCCTTTCACTTTTACAATGTCTTTAATTCTGGCCTACAGAGAAGCCCTTCGGCGCCTTCACTGACCCAACGTTTTCTTTTGCTTCCTGCATCCTTTTTGTCACTGAATTCCTCTGGAACCAATCCCACTCTTCCTCCGCCCTAGGTCTGCGGAAACCCTCCCTCATACCTGCCTCCACCTGTCTGTTCCTAATTCAAGTCTTCTTTTCCTCACAGCAGGTCCTGGTCTTCTGCTTGGCGTCTTGGATGTGTATATCTATGGCTGATTCATGTTGATGTTTGGCAGAAACCAACACAATATTGTAAAGCAATCACCCTTCAATTAAAATAAATACATAAAAAAGAATGAAATGTGCCTTAAAAAGCACTTCTCCTCTCGAGTGTCCTACGCCCTGCAGTGCAGTGTAGCTGGTCTCCACAGCGTCCATCTCCTGCCTCCCCATCACACTCTGAGGGTCCTCCTCCACCTCCCCGCCCCCACCCCTCGCCACCTGCTCCCTCTCTCTTTTTCTTTATTTCCCTTCTTCTGTATATTCCTCCTTACTCTCCATTTCCCTGCCCCCGTCATCTCTTCTTTTTTGCTCTCTCCTTCCCTCCTTCTGAGAGTGGGGGTCGTAGGAGTTCAGTCTTTTTTCTTTTTTTTTAACAGCCAGAAAATGATCAGACTAGGATTTGAATACCAAACCAAGAAACTCAAAGGCTTTGCTTTTTCCACTTTTGGAAAAAGCTGATGCACTAATGTTTATAAGGCTTGAATCTTTGATAAACAATTAAATATCAGGCATCCCCAGAGAAAATCCTGCCCCCTCCCTTATGTCAAGGGCCCATTTCATAAATGAAGCAGAAGTGTTAGTCTGAGCTCAGAGAATCTTCTGGTTTCATTGAAACCTATAGGCATCAGAATTAGAATGTGAGTCTCAGAATGTATATCCTCATTACAAGGATAATAACAACTACCTCCTAAGTGTGGTGGTAATAATTAAATTAGACAATGTACCTAAACCCAGCATGGTTTTCTTACACATACGAGTTCTAAAAATTGAATTGCTGTATGTCCCTGAAATTTCACTGCTGGCTATATATCCAAAAACCCAAAAGCACTAATTCTAAAACATACATGCACCTCAATATTCATAATAGCATTATTTGTACTTGCCAAGCTATGGAAGCAACCTAAGTATCAACAGATAGAAAGATGAAGAAGATGTAGAATACACACACACACACACACACACACACACACACACACACAGAGGACTACTACTCAGCCATAAAAAAGAATGAACTTTTGCCATTTGCAGCAATATGGATGGAGGATATATGGGTAAGTGCCTTGGAGGGCATTATGCTAAGTGATATAAGTCAGATAAAGAAAGATAAAGAAGGTATGATGTCACTTATATGTGAAATTTAAAAAATACAACAAACCAGTGAATACAACAAAAGAGAAACAGATTCACAGATACAGAGAGCAAGCTGGTGGTAACCAGTGGAGGAAGGGAATGCAGGAGGGGAAATACGAGGGTACAGCATTCAGAGGTACGAACCATTACATACAAAATAAGCTACGCGCTGCATGCCACAGGGAATGTGGCCAGTATTTTACAGTAACTACAATAATCTTTAAAACTGTGACTCACTACATCGTACACTTACAACTTATATAACATTGTACCATCAACTGTACTCCAATAAAAGAAAATTCAATTAAACTGTAAAAAGTTACCATATACGTATTGTAAAACTATTATGGCCAAGCACTGTGCTAGGTACTCAAATGATCAGCCCTTCATTTAGACTAGCAGAGAGAAAAGGGGTCACCTACAGCCTCATTTATATTCTATGAAGTAATCTATCTTAACCCCCTCTAAATATTCCTGGAAGATGCCTTTCAGCATAAGTAACTGAAGGCAAAGGGGATATTTTAGGGCTAGAATCTTCCCATGCCTCACAAATAATGCTTATAGGCAGTTACCAAAGGGACCCCGCTCATAATATCCTTTCCTGGAAAAATATCCAACGTTGGACCATTTCCACAAATAGGACCAGGAAAATTCCCATGGTGCTGAAGCACTTGTTTCCAGGGGGTTAGTGGGTCAACAACTGCTCCCTTTTCCCAGAGGAAAAGTTCAAGTTCTCCCACAGGCCACAGGGGTAAAGGAGGGCTGCTGGGGTGTGTGGGAAAGAGCACAGGATTGGATGGGAAGCCAGCACTACCCCCAGCCTGGGGAGGTCCTGGGAAAACCACTTCACCTGCCTGGCTAGATGAATCATTCATAATCTTATGCTCCAGAATCACCTGGAAAAAAATTTTGAATTGCCTATACCCAGGTCCCTCCCTAGAGTTTCTGGCCTGGGCATCAGAAAGCTTGTCTTGTGCTTAGACTCTTCAACCAGAGTTGAAGCCACTTGGTGAGCCTAAATTCCACAACCTAGATTCAACTAGAGCTGTTTGTTAGTCTCTAAATATTTATAGGATTTGAAACTAAACCTGAGCTGAGATACTGGGTTTTAAGGGGCTATTCTTTTTCATAAGCCATGTGCCAACGTTTCAGTGATAAACTAGCACTGATTCGTGAATCTGATAAACCATTTTTGGGTATCTACTGTGTGCAAGGTGCCTGAAGATGCCCGCAAGCAGCATGATCCATGCGAACATCCCTCCTCATACCATCCACTTCATTCTCTGGGAAATGGTCAGAACACTCAAGTAATTTCCATCTGGAAAAGCCACTGGGGAGAAGGGCTTTGCTGCTGCAGCAGACAATAAATTTGGCCAATCTCCCTGTCCTTGCTGATCACTGCCCAGGACTGGGTGAGAAACATCCCTATTTTCACCCTCTATCCTAAATACTCCCGCCACACACATACACCCCACACCATACACCCAGAAGGTGATGGGAGCCACTGACTGAGAGGAGTGGAGGAAAGCCAAACTAGAAACTGATTCTCTGCTTTGGTGTTGGCAAGCTGAGGTACTCAAAAGATTCGCATCTGAATAAGAGGTAATGTTGCATTTTTTTTTTCCAAAGAGGTTTAATCTAGTGCCTTTGAAATCCAAATATTTATCCATAGCCCAACTCTCACATTTGTACATGAGTATTGGAAAAACCATAGCTTTAACTATATGGACCTTTGTCAGCTAAGTGGTGTCTCTGCTTTTTAATAAACTGTCTAGGTTTGTCATAGCTTTTACTTTCAAACTGTGGTACTGGAGAAGACTGAGAGTCCCTTGGACAGCCAGATCAAATGAGTCAATCCTAAAGGAAATCAACCCTGAATATTCATTCAAAGGACTTTGATCTGAAGCTGAAACTCCAATGCTTTGGCCACCTGATGCAAAGAACTGACTCATTGGAAAAGATGCTGATGCTGGGCAAGATTGAGGGCAGGAGGAGAAGGGGGTGACAGAGGAGTAGATGTTTGGATGGCATCACTGACTCAATGGACATGAGTTTGAGCAAACTCCAGGAGATAGTGAAGGACAGGGAAGCCTGGCATGCTGCGTTTCATGGGGTCACAAAGAGTCGAACACAACTTAGAGACTCGACAACAACATCCACGGCCCACCTCTTTCCAGAAAAGAGCTGAGGCAAAGGATTAAAATGTGGCTCAATACCAAGGCAGATTTCCATCAGATAGAGTCCAGGTTGATGAACTAGCCGCCGATCTTATCTAGAAGAGCAGCCTCCTGTTTCCATCTGATAAATATGTGTCCTTTTCTAGACACTCTGCCTAGGTTGCTAATTTCCCTTTCAGGTACTCTCTCAAACAAACAGGCTTTCTTGAGTGCCACTGAACACCATGGTGAGAAAGCTGCTTACACTGTTGAAACCAGGAAGAGGAGTGCAGGGCAGAATAAGAAACATGGACACAGAGCAGGGTATCCACGAGGAGGAAAGACGTCTAGAACACCACCCCGCCCTTACACTCCAGGATAAACAGGCTCCCCTTGGCAAATTAACTGCAACTGACAGTAAGACATTTCAAACATTGCTTTTACATGAAAACAAACACAGATATATTAAGTAAAATGCAGAAGTCACACAAACTACTATGGCAAATCCCAACACTTCAAATGCATTTCTTGCTTGTAGGGGGCCACTTACTGACACACCTCCAAACTCTTATTCCGATCATCATCCACTCTGCTCTGCTAGGAGGGGTACGTTGATGGAGAAGTGTGGCGAGCAATGGAAAAGTCTAATTACCTCATCTGATCGATGAGGAATCTGAAATCTAGAGAGGTCTGCATCTTGCTTAAACACTCATGGCTGGTCGTGGGTGACCCGGGGACCAGAACACGCATCTTGGGTTTCATATCTCAGTGCTGTTTAGGGAATGTCACAAAGGAAAGCTGAGGGGAAATAAACTTTTCATTATGAAATTGAATGGGAGCTCTGGAACTGGAGTAAGGAAATGTAAGCTCGAGCCCTTCTCTGTCACCTGAAGCTCTGTGGCCTTGAGTACATCAGCTCCCCTCCTGGTTCTGGGACCAGCAGCCTCGGGAGAGGATGTAGATGGGCGCTACATACCTCCAGGATCCGCGCTCTGTGCGTGGCACCTGTCTGTGTTTGACTGTCCCCATGATCTCTGAAAATGATCACTCTGGCGCTGATTTGGATAATAAAGTCAAAACTGACTTGCCTTGCCTGTGGTTGGCAATGTGTACGAACTTGAACCTTGTTTGTGTGGTGATCTTCTTTGAATCACTAGATTAATCACTCCCTGAGAACAAAATGCATCACTTGTATTCCATTGTATTTCCAATAGTATCTTGAATATTTGCTCCATGAATGAATTCTGGGCCTCGCTGACCCTCTAAGGGAAGGATAAAGAGGACCCAATAGGAATACCACTTTATCAACTCATTAACATAGAACTATTTCAATTCTGGTACACCTAAACCACTTTTGCTTCAGAATGATGGCTAAAAGTCATTTGGAGGCATTTATCTAAACAATGGATGAGGGAGACGGAGAAGACTTGAGACATATTAGGAAAAGAGCACTTTCTGAAAGACTAGAAAATTTACAGGAAAACACTCCCAAAATACTTTCTATGTTTCATAATGTCCATTTTTGTTATACTTTTTTAATGTATTTTTTTCCATCTCCACCCATAAATGAATAAATGAAGACTTTTCATTGAGTTTTTCTACCATCTCAGGAAAATTCTTTTGAAGAAGACTTAAATAATCAATAAAGAAAAAGCTCTGCTCTCATGGTAAACCTGACCCCAATCTTGTTACTGTGTTTTCCCACTGACATTGTTCCATCCTACGGAAATCCATTCTATTGCATTCAGCTGCTTTCTTCCCTTTCCTGTTTGGTGGATCAGGAATAAAACCATTTATCTAGCATTTTGCACATTCTTCTTTCCAAAGACTGAGGGAGGAGGGGGCTTACTGAACGCATCCCTTTAAAGAACAGAAAGGCTTCACTTGGCGTTTCTACTCTTCGAACTCAAGATCACAGACAGGGAGAGTGTGACTGGAAGCAACAGCCTTCTGAGTGGAGCAAAATGCCTCTTATGCTACTTTGAGCCCCTCCTTGCTCAGCCCTAGATTTTGAGCTGGTTGCATTCAGTGATGTGTGAGAGCCCCAAACCTCTCCTCCTGGCCAGATCAGTCCTGAACAGATCACAGCATCTTTTGAATCAAGAAGGAAAAAACTCCCAGTGGAACTCTGAGACACCCCCCCACACACACCCCACCGCTCTCTACACTCTCAGCCTCCTCTGTGTCCTGGCAGATGCACTCTGACTGCAGAAGATTCCGTTTAGCTCCTAGCCTCTGCACGTGTGCAAAGGTCTTCTAAATTCTTTATCTCCTAGGATCAAACTTGACATTCCAAAAAAGAGGGGGGCCACCTTCCTGCTAAAGACATGCTTTGGAAGCTGTCTCCCAAGATTCAGAAGAGTTCAGGAACCACTAAAGAAACACCACCGCAGAGGAGAGGAGGGCCCCAGACTTAGTGGTGTTCAAACCCCTGAGTTGAATCAGTGGATGGGGCTCTCAGCTAACGCCAGATGAAGGGGAGTTTTGTAACAGTGACACCTGCCAACTAAAACACAGTGATCTTGCCAGTTCATCGTCCTGACCCTGAACTCCAGGCAGGAGAACCATCAGTCTGGGTCTGGACGTCTGCCTCGTAAACACCCTTAACTGAGAAGGGGGCTTCTGATAATATGGAACAGCAGGACAGCTACTAGACAGTGCAAGGGGACCCCAGGTCATTTCCACTTGGCAATGGAATGACCTACTGCAATTTTATGGAATATGCCCTTGATACCTGAAATCCCCCGGGTTTTAGACTAAATGACAATTTCGAGCTCTGAATAACTTTAGGAGAGACTAGAGTGCTGTCCACTGTCTCTGCAGAATGCCCCCTTAACTCCCTTCCTGAGAAAAGATTCAAAGTACCAACCTCCTTACCCTGGCTTTGCGAGGTTCACGGCTCCCAAAGGCACGGATCCTATTAGGGATCTGAGCTTCAAACGCCCTCCTGTTCATGCCCCTCCTGACTCAAGTTAACAAGGGTTTCATTAACCTCAGCAAATGGGTTAATTAAATTTGGTTAATTAGATTTGGTTAAAATGGGTAAATTAAACTGATTTTCCCAGTAGCTCTTCCCACCATACTAGATCGTGGAATAAGGAGGCAATGCCTGTGAGTCTCAACCATGTTAGAAAACGGGGGTTTTCCACAGAGGCAGACACAGATCTGAAATGAGACCTGCTGATTCTCCAAGTGGGCGCTTGAGGAGTCATGGAATCAAACGACCCATGGCTCCTAGGTCCATCCTGGATCTGGCCCTGAAAAAGGGCCCTTGTATGTCTTTTACGATGTCACATAAAGCGCTGCTAACTGAAATAAGAGTCTGTTTGCAAACAGGGCGGCTTCCAAATGCTACTTCAGCTAACATGTGCGCACTCTCTCGGCAAGAGGCTTACTTACCACCCCTGACCTGCCCAACCTTTCAGAGCAGACTGCGGCTGCTGCACGTGCCAACTTGAAGCTCACGTTTTAAGCGGCGCTAATTGGAAGTGAACATCTTATAAATAATCCATGGCCACAGTCTTTGACGTGCATATACAGTCAGCAAACCAAGCCCAGCAGATTACATTCAGAGTGGTTCGAGAGGAAGGCCTGTGACATCTGTGGCCTCTCAGGGCCCGTGCAGATGTGGAGGGTCAGGGTCCACCGGGACAGGGTCCTCCCCGCCTCCTTCAATTATACTTCCTGTCCTGTTAGGTCGTGTTCTAATAAAATATGTAGAATTCAGGGGGTAGCTCTCTGCTGTTTTTTCTGGAAAAAATGAATGGGAAGAGAGGGGGGGAAAAAAAGAACTTGGCTCGCGTGTTTTTTGGGGGGGCCAAAGCAGGTCTGAGTTAATTGGAACCAATTAACGTAAGTGAAAATTTCTGAAGCTGTATTTCATTGGAGTGTTTGGCATTTTCAGGAGAAGGCTGTAATTAAGCTGCTTGGAAAAATAATTGGTGGTTTGGAGCCACACAGATGTACAGTACCCCTGAAAAGAGATGCGTTTTCTGAGAGTGATAGGAAACGTGGTGATTCTTAGGACCCATTCCCCAAATTCCTTCCGTACTTATTTTGTCTCTTGCATCTGTTCTTTCCAAACCACAGGAGCTCAGCGTAGTTCTGCAGTGCTGTTTGGGGAGCGGGGTGGGGGAGCTGGAGCTGAATTTTCCATATTCATGCCCTCAAATAGACCCTCAGCAGTCCCCTGTGGGAGGGAAGCAGAAACTCAAGCCCAGTACAATAACATACGCTTCTGGGGGCTCCATGCTCCTCAAATCTATTTTTAAAAGCATGCTTTAGTAAATTATATATAACATATAGCACATCGTGATGTATGTGTACAAAATGATGAAATGGAATCACTGTGGGTTGGGAATGTCATTCAGTCCCTTCCTTCATCCACGTTAACATCAGGGTGAGCCATGTAGCCTGGCCTCAGATGGGACCCCTCTGGTGTGTGGGTCACTGCTGTTTGTCTCCTAGAGGTTCTTTTATATTTTTCCCCAGGGCCCCTGGGCACCTAGAGACCACCATGCTGGTCTAACAGATGCCTCATCTGCATTCTTCTGCACTGAGAAGCTGCAGGCATTTAAAAGCATCTTGGCTGATTCATTCCACTGTACTACTATGCTGGTGAAATCCTGGCTCTGATTCCTTCCCTCCTGGTCTAGAGGATGAGGGATGCATGGGACAGTCTGAAACTGAATTTTCAAAGTCACACTGGAGTTTGTAACAAAGCAGGAAAAAAAATCAGAAAGCAAAACAACAACAAAAACCCAAAAAGCTATTTGATGCCTAGCTCCCCAGCACCCCATAGGAAGGAAAGTGGATGCTTCTCCTAGCAACTGGGTTTGTTGCATCTTCTGAGGTTCTGGTAGGTTCCCCTGCAGAACCTTCCTCTTCACAGGGCTACTATCTCCACACAAGCCATTGATAACTTGAGGGCAGCTGTGTTGAATGGAGCTGGAAAGCTCCATTCATCTGTTCTCCTCATCCTGTCCACAGTGGCAACCTGCGTTCACCGTGGCTCACCCAAGCCATGGGAACAGAAATGAAAGAGCAAAATGAGACTTTCACATTTGGATATTTGTGGAGAACTGACTGAGGAGGCTGAAAAAAAAAAAAAAAAAACCGACGTCTACTCAGATTCGTTGGTGAGCTGGAAAAGTATATCCTCTCAAAGCCTAGAAACTCCCAATGCACGCAAGCTAAGTCGCTTCAGTCGTGTCTGACTCTGTGCGACTCTATGGACAGCAGCCCACCAGGCTCCTCTGTCCCTGGGGTTCTCCAGGCAAGAATACTGGAGTGGGTCTCCATTTCCTTCTCCAATGCATGCATGCCTCCTAAGTCGCTTCAGCCACGTCCAACTGTGTGACCCTATGGACAGCAGCCCACCAGGCTCCTCTGTCCACAGGATTCTCCAGACAAGAACACTGGAGTGGGTTGCCATTTCCTTCTCCAGAAACTCCCAAAGCAGAGTCCAAACTGAAAACTCAGCCTAAGTTGATAGAAATGTTGGAAGGAAAGAGGCATCCCCAGCCTCCTATCTTGCACAAATGACTTCAAAGAAGATGAAGAAAGGACTACACAGGGGAGAGGGAACCTGACAGACGAGTCAGGGGTGATGAAGAGGCTGTAGAGTGATGGAACCATTTGGGTTCAGCTTCCTCAACTTGGACCAGCCAGAAACCACACAGGTTCAGCTTCAACAGCCACAAGCCATGGAAACGAATCAGGCACACCAAGCAGGCAGTGGTCCTGAGCTCAACAAGGTGATCGACACTGGTTTGCTACCCTCTGCACAATAAAATACCATAAGGCAAGATGATGAAGTAAAAGAAAACGTATGCATTTTGAAGCCAAATGAAATACTCTGGGCTAAGCTCCAGAGTATATCCCTAAATTCTTTTTTTTTTTTTTTTAGGAGGGGGAGAAGAGGGTAAATTTCATTAGCTAAGATCTTCTAAAGCATCATTTCTATTCCACTTTTGAAAATGAAGAATTTGCCTTTTAACAACAAATCTGCATTTCATCATCAAGATGGAACATGACATCCTTGGCTTGGTTACTCTCCCGAGAAGCAGGCCCTTATTTGTACAGTGTGTTTAGAATGGAGACAAAGACTACAGCAAATTTATTTCAGACACAAGAAAGCGGTTGCATACAAACATATGAAAGTTGGAACTAAGAACAATGTCGCTTCTATTTCAAGTGGTCCAAATACCATTTAACAAAACTCTTGAAGGAGTTTCACTATTCTATTGTTTCCAATCACAGTTTCAAAGACAAGACAAGTCACCAATATAAGACATATTTTAGAATGACTGAAAAACTTATTATCAGTATCATCAACATTTAAATAACATAGGCCTGGTATGTCAGGAACACTATGTTAGGAGTAGTTATGTCAAAAGTAAGCTTAAATAACAGACAATGGGAAGGATTTAGGTATGGTAAGCTAGTATCATGCTTCAAAACATAATGCCTTTGAAACTACTAATGAAATATTATTTATAGCCTGATTTTATAGTGCCTTTTTCAAATTACAAGTGAAAGAACTTTTGCTACTGTAAAGAATCACTAAGCCAGACTGAAGTGGTTGAGACAGATTGAAGAACACCCCGGGCACGTGTGTGGTCATAGCATAACTATAATCAGCTCCATTTACTACTCATCTTGAGCCCATCACTCCTGTACTAA
This sequence comes from Neotragus moschatus, assembly GCA_006410615.1. Taxonomy (NCBI): domain Eukaryota; kingdom Metazoa; phylum Chordata; class Mammalia; order Artiodactyla; family Bovidae; genus Neotragus; species Neotragus moschatus. Next base: position 1,724,784 of record SJYA01002918.1, read on the forward strand.
ATTTGTACCCAAGAAGGAAAAAAGAACATGGCCTTTTGCACGTGTTCCTTCCACCAGCACTAAGATGTGATGAGAAGAGAAATGGAATGATTATTTGTAATTGGAGCTGGATCTTGTCTCGTGAATTATCCAGATACTAAAGGCAAGGTATCAGTGGTGAGACCTGCCCCCTGCCTGGCACCTGTGAGCAGGTATTCCCCACCCCTTCTGTACCGAGGAGGGTTTTTAAGTCAAGGCAGGTAGAGTGGTTACATATGCTTTACATGCTCTTTTCTCTCCTGTTTTCTGAGGCTACCTTGGAGCTGTGTGGTAGAGATGGAAGTGACAAAAGACAGAGACCAGACCCCCGGCTGGCATCACCGTACAGAGTCTCACCTTACCCCCCAGATCATATACGAGCATGATGGGAAGAACAAGAGGCCTTTATTATATTAAGGAACCAGAACTGTAGGGTTCATTTTAACAGCATCACTTATCCCAATACAGTATCCTCACCCTGAATCAATGAGATAATTAATTTAAATAGTCTCTTTGCCTAAAACTGTGGAAAGAGCCTGAGCAATAATGAATCCAAGCCAAGGGATATTTGTCAAGAGCGACTCAACCCAGCGGAAGGTGGCAACCTTCTCCTCAGTTACCACCAGTCTGCTCATCATAGTCTATATGTAAGGGTAAAAGAATCCGCCTGCCAACGCAGGAGACATAAAAGATGCAGGTTCAATCCCTGGGTCAGGAAGATCCCCTGGAGGAGGGCATGGCAACCCACTCTAGTATTCTAGAATCCCATGGACAGAAGAGCTTGGTGGGCTATAGTTCCCAGGGTCCCACAGAGTCGAACACGACTGAAGTGACTTAGCAAACATGCAGAGTAACATTACACGAGCAATCTGAGTGCAAGACAGTCCAGATAACTACATCAAAGCAAGCCTTCGATTTCTCTAGAGACAAGTAGGGTGTGCGTGTGCACAAATGCAGGTCTGCACGTGTATGTGCACATGTGGTTTTCAGTGACAACAGCAAGCATCTTTGCTTTGGGATGAAGTTCATACTTCTATTTAAGGCAGGGCTTAGCAGAAGAGCCAGTTAGAAACTTCTAGGGGAATCCTTGAGAAATCTTTCCCAGAATTTAATTTTATAACTTGACTAAAGCATCATAGCTTTAGAAAAGAAGCTGAGAAAAGAAGAGACGCAACAGGAAAAGAAGAAAGGAAAAGATATACCCAACTGAATGCAGAATTCCAGAGGACAGCAAGGAGAGATAAGAAAGCCTTCTTAAGTGAACAGTGCAAAGCAATAGAGGAAAACAATGGAATGGGAAAGACTAGAGGTCGCTTCAAGAAAATTAGAGATGCCAAAGGAACATTTCATCCAAAGATGGGTACAATAAAGGAGAGAAACAGCAAGGAACTAACAGAAGAAGAAGAGATTAAGACGAAGTGGCAAGAATACACAGAAGAACTATACAAAAAAAGGTCCTAATAACTCTGATAACCACGCTAGTGTGGTCACTCATTTAAAGCCAGATATCCTGGAATGCGAAGACAAGTAGGTCTTAGGAAGTATTACTATGAACAAAGCTAGTGGAGGTGATGACATTCCAGTTGAGCTACTTCAAACTCTAAAAGATGATGCTGTTAAAGTGCTGCACTCAATATGTCAGCAAATTTGGAAAACTCAGCAGTGGCCACAGACCTGGAAAAGGTCAGCTTTCATCCCAATTCCAAAGAAAGGTAATGCCAAAAAGTGTTCAGATTACTGTAGAATTGTGCTCATCTCACAAGCTAGCAAGGTAATGCTCAAAATCTTTTAAGCTAGGTTTCAACAGCATGTGAACTGAGAACTTCTGGATGTTCAAGCTGGACTTAGAAAAGGCAGAGGAACCAGAGACCAAATTGCCAACATCTACTAGATCATAGAAAAAGCAAGGGAATTCCAGAAAAATATCTACTTCTGCTTCACTGACTGCGCTAAAGCCTTTGACTATGTGGATCACAACAAACTGTGGAAAATTCTTCAAGAGATTTGAATACCAGAACATCCTACCTGTCTCCTGAGAAACCTGTATGCAGGTAAAGAAGCAAAAGTTAGAACTGAACATGGAACAACCGACTGGTTCCAAATTGGGAAAGGAGTACACCAAGGCTGTATATTGTCACCCTGCTTATTTAACTTATATGCAGAGTGCATCATGTGAAATGCTGGGCTGGATGAAGCACAAGCTGGAATCAAGATTGCCAGAAGAAACAACCACCTCAGATATACAGATGATACCACTCTAATGGCAGGAGGAGAGTGAAAAAGCTGGCTTAAAACTCAACATTCAAAAATAGAAGATCATGGCATCTGCTCCCATCACTTCATGGCAAAAAGATGGGGAAAGGCAGAAACAGTGGCCAATTTTCTTTTCTTGTGCTCCAAAATCACTGAGGACTATGACTGTGGCCACAAAATTAAAAAATGTTTGCTCCTCAGAAGAAAAGCTATGATAAACCTAAACAGCATATTAAAAAGCAGAGGGAGCGCTTTGCCCACAAGTTCCATACAGTCAGAGCCATGGTTTTTCCAGCAGTCACTACAGATGTGAGAGTTGGACCATTAAGAAGGCTGAGCACCAAAGAATTGATGCTTTTGAAGTGTGGTGTTGGAGAAGAGTCTGGAGAGTCCCTTGGACAGGAAGGAGATAAAATCAGTCAATCCTCAAGGAAATCAATCCTGAATATTCATTTGAAGGACCGATGCTGAAGCTAAAGCTCTAGTACTTTGGCCACTTGATGTGAAGAGCTGACTCATTGGAAAAGACCCCGATGCTGGGAAAGACTGAAGGCNGGAGAGTCCCTTGGACAGGAAGGAGATAAAATCAGTCAATCCTCAAGGAAATCAATCCTGAATATTCATTTGAAGGACCGATGCTGAAGCTAAAGCTCTAGTACTTTGGCCACTTGATGTGAAGAGCTGACTCATTGGAAAAGACCCCGATGCTGGGAAAGACTGAAGGCAGGAAGAGAAGGGGACGACAGAGGATGAGATGGTTGGCTGGCATCACCAACTCAATGGCCATGAGTTGAGCAAACTCCAGGAGAGCCTGAAGGACAGGGAAGCCTGGCACTGCCGCAGTCCATGGGGTTGCAAAGAGTTGGACACAATTTAGCATCACAGAGGATATCAAAGTGAGGTTCTTTTATTCTTCTGCAAGAGAATCCTATTAAAATTATTCTCCTAGACAGTCAAGTTCAGAGATGGCCAGTTGATCAACAGAAGCCACACCCATGGCAAGAATAAGAGACTTGATCCTCAGCAGTGAAAGCAACTACTCCATTACTAACCCTCAAGCAAAACCAGAACAGGTTTGCAGTTAAACTATTCAAAATGCCACAACCATCCACTCCTGTGCCTGAGTCAGGCAGCTCTCAAGCCAGATGGTGTGTAGTGTTTGAAAACCCAGTATTATTTAAATGAAACAAGCATTCCATTGCTGTGGATCATCTTGAACAATGAAGATTTCACACCCCGTGATTCCATCAGTGGCGCTCCCTCTGTCTCCATTTGCAGCCTTGGACAGATAAATAAATACTCTTTAGATCAAATTATGTGCCTGGTGCTGCTTAGAGAGCAGAAACTCTAATGATCAGGTTAGTGTAGTGCTGGGTCATTATTATCATCCTCTGAGACCTGCTGTTGCAGAGAGGAGAGTGTCATATGTGGTGATATGACTTTAAGAAAGTACGAATGTGCCAAAGATGACTTGGAACTGCTAGCCTTCTGGGTGGTTGTGGGGGACATTGCAAGGCTTCAAGGAATGTTTCCAGGAGATTACAGATATCGCAGAGGAAATAGTGAGTGCTGAGCACACAGACTGACTTACACACCTGCAAAAATCAGAATCATGCAGAAAAAGGGGAAGGAAAGGAGAAAAGACAGCCAGGATGCTGAACTCCATTTGGAATCATAGCACCCTCCTCCCCCAGTACCCCTCTGTCATTCTCTAGGCTATCTGGCTGACTGGGTGTCCCAGTTCTGTCTGGTTCACACTGGATGGATCATCTTCTTTGCTAAAGAACCTCAGTGATGAGCTGCAAAAGATGGGGTTCCTATGCTTATGAAAAGGCAGACTGAGAGGCAAAGGGTGTGGAGGAGGGGGCAACCCCAGAAACCACCCCCAAATCTAGGGAGGGCAGATCGGACCTTAACTCTTCCCTTGATAGTCCACCCCTACCCCCTTTGCACTAAAGATTAACACTCCCACACTTTTGCCTATTCTTGGGAGGAAGGCATTCACCAGGACAACACAGGTACCCTTACCCTCCAAGGCTTCCAGGGGTGGTCACCGCATCTGCTCTGAAGACAGTGGCTTCTGGGGAAGCAGGGGTAGACATGACAGGAGCCTAGAAGGCCCAGGCTGTGTCAGCCAGGAAGCAAATGTGTGTTACTACGGAATCCACCAAGGGGAAAAACTTTGAAACATTTTTAAAATGCAGGTGCACAAATTACTCATGCCAGGAGCGGCGGTGGCACTTTGTAATAAAATCTTATGTTTATTTTCCACTGTTGAATACACATACCTTAGTGTTCCCAGAGAGAGAAGCCTGCAATGCTATCCAATGAACAGTTTGCAGATGGATTAAATACATGTACCAATGAAATAAAACGTGCAGATTTGGGCCTTTTTGCTTCCTACCTTAGCTCTGAGCCCAGAGCTCCCCAATGATGACACGGGAGGTTTGTGCAAAGATCTGAAGTTGATAAGGATTAAAGAGTCAGATGGAAAAAAAGGACACAAATGAAAATACTTCTGCATGAGCCTTAAAACCAAAACTTAGTACTGAGTGATTCTAGCTTTGGAGGGGGAGTTTCCAATGGTCTCACAGTGGGCAGGGCTATGACCAGCCAAGCACTGTGGGATTTATCAATCAACAGGACTGCCAGTTCTTGACAAACCCTTGAGAGGTGAAAGCAAGGCCATATGTAAGGGGTTTTGTCTTTAGTATTTCTTTCTATGGCATTTAGTTGCAGGGGGCACATCTTTAAGTTGAGACTTCCTGAGAACGGATTCATTTTAGCCAAAATTTATTTCAGGGTTAATAACTGAATAACACTATTATTGGTACTGCAGAGGGAAGCCAAAATGTAGAAGACAGGGGCCGAGCTCCCACTGTACTCATTATCTAGAGAAAGTAAGTGAAAGTGTTAGTTGCTCAGTCCTGTCTGACTCTTTGCAACCCTATGGACTGTAGCCATGGGTTTAAAACAGGCTCCTCTGTCCATGGAATTCTCCAGACAAGAATTCTGGAGTGGGTAGCCATTCCCTTCTCCAAGGGATCTTTCTGACCTAGGGATCGAACCTGGGTCTTCTGCCTTGCAGGTGACTTCTTTACCACCAAGCCATCTAGGAAGCCCAGAGAAGTTCGCAAACCACAGTATTTGAGATAAAATTCCAGGACTATTCCCACAGTAGACTCCACAGAGGGAAGAGGGTGATCAGAGAGGAGATAGTGAAGTGAGAACAGGCCAAGGTTAGTGAGAACAGGCCAAGATAGTGAAGTGAACCAACAGGCCATGGTTCTTACCTCCAAGCTCCAGCTGGAGGTAAGAACCATGAACCATTGCTCAGGGAGAGAAGAGGGACCTGGGTTTGGGAAAGACAGCTGCAGTCAAGGATTTCATTAGGAAGGGAGGAGATGAGGGCGTTGTCTACTGACTGTGCTGCTCTGCTGGCTCAGAAGGGTGACCCATGACTTCTGGGGCCCCTTCAGTCTACAGACAGCCGGTTGGACCCTGGGCTTCTCTTATGTGACAGGTCCAGCCACTGTGCCTGAGAGTCCCTCAGACGGCTACTCCAACTGATAACAAAAATTCCAGAAGACATGTTGCCTAAACTCCACATGTGCACAACACACATGCACACAGACACCCCAGTGCCACACTCCCCACTCCTCAGCCCTGCCTGGCTCAGCGGGTCCTGGGCTGGGCTGTTGAGGCAGTTGCCCTCCTTGAGCATCGCGGACAGCAGATCCCAGCCTCTGTGTAGGGAGTTAGCATTCTGTGCGCCTATTATCCTAGGAAGAGGGCATAGACCGCACAGAACCTCTCTATTCCTGTCGGAAATCCTAAGGAGAACGCACACAGGCTTGTGTTCCCCCAACCTGGGGACAGAATTTGCATCTGCCACAAAGAGAGTCTGATCTCTGGTCTATCCTAAGCTTTCAGTCTGCTTCGACTCTCCGGGCCCGCCTTGGAAGCAGCACCAAACACTGTCCTTCTGCGCAAGACAGGAAAGATGGTGAGGGGGCAGGGGGTGTGGCTGGCCTCCCACCCACCCGCCTCAGTCTCTCGTCTAGGAGACCAAGGGGGAGGGGCCTCGGAGAAGCACCCAAGGGCTATTTCCACTCTGCCAGGCAGCCGTCCCCAGCCGGCTGGGAATCTAGGCACTGGCGAGTGAGGATTGATCAGCAGCCTAGTGAGGCTCGCTGGGCAGACTGGGCCCACCTGGCGCGCAGGGATGTCGGCCAGCGTGTGGAGCCAGAGAGCCGTCGCAGCCATCTTGGTGTGCTGGTTGGTTTGCCTGCTTCTTTAAGCAGCCACAGAAAGAGGGAGAAAGAAAGAGGAAGAGGATATTTCCAGCCCCTTCTCTCTTACAGCTCTGCCCTGAGGTTTAGAATCTTCTTTCCCACTGCAAGCACTATGGGCCACATTTGATTCTCTTTCTGTGTCCCCTCGTCAACTGAGAGGAGGTTTGCTTCGGCACCCGAGCCACCACTTGCTGGATGCGCTTCAGTTCCTATTTGCCGTGAAGCTCGCTCTGCCTCTTGCTTACCTTCATGGGGTCGTTTTTGAGAAACAAAGGAGTCTCCAGGTCTTGAGATAACTCCCAGGAGGTCACTGGCTTCCTCCACAGGGAGCTCTGCCCTGCTGTAGGCTCTGCGAAGCTCAGCTGCCTCCAGCTTTAGCCTTTTTCTCAGGCTAAGGGGCAAGAGCCCCAAGAATAACTGTTTTGGAGGACAGAAGAAAAGATTGGCNAAAGGAGTCTCCAGGTCTTGAGATAACTCCCAGGAGGTCACTGGCTTCCTCCACAGGGAGCTCTGCCCTGCTGTAGGCTCTGCGAAGCTCAGCTGCCTCCAGCTTTAGCCTTTTTCTCAGGCTAAGGGGCAAGAGCCCCAAGAATAACTGTTTTGGAGGACAGAAGAAAAGATTGGCCTGAACACGGCTGTGTGGGCAAGGGGGACATTTCTAAACCTCTCCTGAAATGTGCACTTGTGAACTCAAGATGCAGCTTACTGTAGCGCTTCAAGCAGGTGAAAACCTGAGGGGAAAGGAAAGGAAGTGAATGTTGACAGACCAGGGATTGTGACTTAATCAGCGGCTAAGATCAACGGACAACATATATACACCGCTATGTATAAAATACATTAAGTAATGAGAACTTAGTGTACGGCACAGGGAACTCGACTCAGTGCTCTGTGGTGACCTAAAGTGTGTTAGTTGCTTAGTCCTGTCTGACCCTTTACGACCCCGTGGACTGTACCCCACCAGGCTCCTCTGTCCATGGGATTCTCCAGGCAATCCTGGAGTGGGTAGCTGTTCCTTTTTCCAGATCTTCCCAATACAGAGATCGAACCTGGGTATCCTGCATTGCAGGCAGATTCTTTAATGTCTGAGCCCCCAGGGAAGCCCTGGTGACCTAAATGGGGAAGGAAATCCAAAGAAAAGAGGGGATATATGTGTACATATAGCTGATTCACTTTGCTGTACAGTAGAAACTAACACAACATTGTAAAGCATCTATACTCCAATAAAATTAAAGAAAAAAAATCAATTGTCAAAGGCTGCCTGACCCCAGAAAAACTCAGTGGGGGTGAAAGAACTGCTGTCCTAGATTCCTCCCAGCTTTGTATGTGCCCCAAGACCACCTAGAACTCTTCCTGCCCGACTGGTGCCTATCTCAGATGGCAATTTAGGCTATAACTTAGCTGTGCTCCCCAGATTTTCTGGAAACCTAGCCTTCTACCCTGAATTAAGAAAGATGGCTCACCTGTTGTGATGAGCAACCTCCAATTTCAAAGGATTAACCCAGTAAGAGTTCATGTCTCTTACCACGCAGGTGGTTTTCCTGAGTGGCCTTCTTCCAAGCCATAACTCAGGATCCAGGTTTTGCCAACCTAGAGAAGCTTCCAACTTTAACCTGGAGCTTATAGACCCAAAAGAGAGTATTGGGAAGGCACATTGGGCACTCAACCTTCTTGGGCTCGAAGACACTACTTCTGCTCACATTGGTTTACTTTCTTTTTTTCATTTTCCTCATGCAGGTGTGGGGAGTCAGGGAAATAGAAGCCCTGGTTAGATATCTTTGGAGTCTGGATATTTTGTTTCTGACACCTTCTTCCTGAAATACCACCTATATCCCCTCATAAATAAAACTCAGAATCCTAGACCCATCTATTGAAACTACTTCCCTGTTCTCACCTCCTCTGGACCTCCTCTTTGTTGCTTCAGAAACCCATACATCATTTCCACTTGCCTTGGTCCAGTTTAGCCTGTTCCACCATCTCTTCCCTCTTACTCTGTGTGTCAGTCACTCAGTCGTGTCACTCTTCGAGACCCCACGGACTGTAGCCCACCAGGCTGCTCTTTCCATGGAATTCTCTAGGGAAGAATACTGAAGTGGGTTGCCATTTCTGTCTCCAGGTCTTACTGTCTAACTGTTTTTAAATTTCATGGGACCTATTTTGGCTTCCCTAGCAACTCAGATTGTAAAGAATCGGCCTACAATGCAGGAGGCCTGGGTTCGATCCCTGGGTTGGGAAGAGCCCCTGGAGGAGGGCATGTCAACCCAGTCAGTATTCTTGCCTGGAGAATCTCCATGAACAGAGGAGCCTAGTGGGCTTCAGTCCATGGGGTCACAGAGAGTAGGACATGACTAAGTGACTAAGCATACATGGGACCTATTTTCCTTTGTCTTTATACTTTTTTGGTGGTCTCTGAAACTCCTCCAATTTCTATGCATGTAGTGTTGGTTCTTGTCCTTAAAGTATTTCCCTTAGTTGCAACAAGAACCACTTTCCATTGTGAGCAGCTAAGTTGTAATTTAACAAAATTCTGGAGATTAGAACGGTAGGTTTATTTATTCCTGCCTTCCAGAGCCCCAGGAGGTTTTTCTGAGATGCCATATGAAAGCTCAGCTTATCCAATAGCAGATGCCCCAGCTGAGACACAGTCTGTAACACAGGGCCCAGCTCAGATCTCAGCCATGAGCTTCTGCTGCAGATGTTATTGAATTTAAAGATACTGAGATGCCAAGGAGTTATTATCAAGGAGTAAGGCAGTGTATCCCACCAGGGAGAATCTCCAGCCTTCTCACCTAGTCAAGAAATCATCCTTACACTCCCACTTTTCATTAATATTTTCCTTATAAGTAACCTAAAATGGAACAATAATGTCGTCTCCTATTTAGAAACCTGTACGGGGCTCATTGATGGTGTCAGCAAGGCTGCATTCCTCTGATGTTTAGGGGACTCCACAAACTGAAAATGCCCTGTTCATGAACCATTCAATCACCCATCCACCAAAAAAATGTCTCCTGCCCAATACGATGCACTGTTTGAGGTCCCAAGAAAATAAAACTGGATCAACATGGCTTTTTGACCCCAAGGAGGTCCTAGTCTCACACAGGAGATAGGTAGAATTGAAGATAAATGATTCTACTACAGGGTAAACCCTATCTTTTTGCTTTGTTCAAGATACCAGGTTGCGGCAAAATGAAAATTTGCTTAGCTCTATTTTGGAAGAGAAGAGATTGGAGATGGTTTTGCTTCAAGGAGAATATAATACTTCCATTGAGTCTTGAGAGATGAGACAGAATTCTCTTTATAAGCAAGAAGGTGGTAGGGAAGGAATAATCCAGTCTACAATAGGGTTGTGTTTTCTTTGGCCAGAAAATAGAGGCATAAATCTGTAGTGCATAATGAAAAAAATCTCAATGAGATAGGAGCTTAGAAAGTATATGAGGACACAGGTGAGGAGGAAGTAGAAAATGGTAAAAAGTAATTTTAGGTAGAAAAATCTAGAATCCTGATTGCTGTGGCTTGGTATCTAATAAACTTGAAGAAGAGAAGGAGGACAAGCCCTTCTTCTGAGCAGCTTTCACTGTGAAGAGAAAGCTCATAAGTTCTACCCACCAATGCCCTTGGTGGTCCAGTAGCTGCTCTCTGCCCACATTTTCAGAGCTTTCATTCTGGAAGCCCCTTGCTGCTCTGTGCTTTGCAAGTGATGCCTCCCCACATCCCAAACCTTGCCGAGTCTTTCTCAAACACTCTATTTGACACAGATTGCAACTCGGGTGACACGACCACGCACAGGAGGCCCTACACCCAAAACCCCAGTTCACGTGGAATCACCTATGGCATTTGTCCCTGACTCACATCTAATACTTTCAGCTTAAGAAGTCTCCTGCCCCCTAATGAGAAGGCGATTTTTCCGTGAGGAGGGGTGAGTTAACTTCTACCAGTGGTATCTTCCGCTGCATTCAGCAGAGAGCTGGCCAGATAGAAATTCTAAAATAAATATTTATTGATTAATTAAAGGGGAGCATTGGTAAGGTCATCAGATGCTCACCTACATCAGAATTGCCTTTGGTGGCTTTGGAGTTCAGACTATGGCAACCCAGTCCAAGACCTGCTAAATCAGCTGTCTGGAGAGGGTAATCTGAATATCACAAGCTCTAGTTTGTCTACCTCCAGCTGAGTAGACAGTCTCTTCTAGAGTCTTCAAGGACATGTGATGTCCAATGGCTCGAGGTATGGACAGTCCAAAGAGAAAGCTCCACTTGTCTTCTTTGCCCTACAAACTTTCCTCACACCCTGAAATCTTGGGACTGTGTCAAGGCTCCTGGTGGACATCATCTAGTCCAGCCAGGGGGTGGCAGGTTCCCTCTGCCAGTCCTGCAGCCCACACCACCTGCCTCATTTATGTTAGGTCTTCTCAGTACTGTTACATCCCTAAGGCAAGAGATGCACAAAGGGGACTGCTGGCCCGAGATCCCCTCTACCTAACCTGCACTTAGCAGATTCCTTTCTTCAGGCATCTGAACATCAGCAGTCTCAGGACCACCTGTCAAATCCACTCCACCCCCACCATCCCCTATTTCGGGTCCTCCCTCAGCTGTTTCTTTGGGGGAAAGCAGAAGCCCATTCCATCCTGCCACTCTCAGTGAGAGTTTGACAGTAGTTAAAAAAGATCATTGTGCTCTCTCAACTCCTCACTGAGGTGTGATTTTTGCACAAGATGATTCAGTGTATTTTCTTTTCAGTGTGTTCAGGCTGCGTGGTGAATTTCTGACATTTTGGTGTGTTGCTGTAAGCGGCATGTGTTAGGGACTTGCCCCTGACCCCGGCTAGGACTTTTAAGCAAGAAGAGCCAGAAGAACACACAGAGAGATCATCCTTTGTAGTGTGTCAGTGCCCAGGTAGCCCTCGGTTATCTGCGTGCTCAGGCCTCCCCAGGTGGTGATGAAAAGGGAAGCAAGCCCTCCTTCCAAGGTGGTTTTCCAAGTAGTCCCGCCTGAGGCTGCAGGTGGACAGGATGACTCCTATGGTCCCATCCGGCCTTGGGATCCTAGGATTTCTCACCTGAGTCCATTTTGTGCCGTGGGCTTCTGCACATCAATTAGAAACCCAACAGTTGATGCTTCTACAGGAGGGGAGAAAATGAACCATAGCCATCTTCCTATCTGAACCAGACCTCATTTTTCCAAGTCACCACCTTACTCTCATCTGTAAAGCACTAAATAGCCTGAGCCCCAGTTATCTCTGTGACAATCTCTCCCCAGGTGCCCCATCATGGTAATTGTGCTCAGCGGGACGCGCTAGCTGCCCATCTCTGGAGTTAAACTCATTAAGACAAGAGCCTAAGTCTCCGCAAGGGTCCCCGCCCTTGAAAGGACAGGAGTTCCCCTTTCCTCAGCTACCAGGATTGGGGGTCGAGGGAGTCTGGGGTCGGGTGGAAGGCTCTGGATTGCCATGGAGCTTGCTTTAACCTGGATTTGCAGCCCTGATTTGTACTTTGAGGATGAGGCTTCCTGTTGGGGCAGGACAGAGGAAGCACAGAAGGGAGGCCACGCAGAGCTTGTTTTACGAACTGAAGCGCGGTTGAAATAAAACATTACGGTTGCTTCTTCCAGATGCTGAATGTGATGAACATGTCAATTTGTCCGTGTCTCTCAAAGAATCAACTTAAAAGGAGATTTTCCTCTGTGACATCTCAGAGGATGGCATATTTCTGTTCTACTCTGTGAACAGAGGAAGTTTCAAGAACTTGTGCAGGGTAGATTGAACCGGAGGCGAGGCCATCTGGAGCTTGGGAGGAAGGTAAGGGCTCTGTGCAGAGAGAGGCAGCGAAGTACAGAAAAAGGCACGGAGATGCTCCCGGGGTGGAGGTCCTGGGCAGACCAAGTACCAGGGTCGGGAGAGGGGGACAGGGAAAGGAGAACGGGAAAGCGAAAGCGTAAACAGCCAGGGGGAAACTAAATTGGACAGTAAAAGCTCTTTGGTTGATAAAGGGCACATGTGTGCTCATTTACTCAGTTGTGTCTGACTCTGCGACTTCCTAGACTGTAGCCCACCATTCTCCTCTGTCCATGAAATTTCCCAGGCAAGAATACTGCAGTGAGTTTCCATTTCCTCCTCCAGGGGATCTTCCTGACCCGGGGAATCTAACCTTCATCTCCTGCATTGGCGGGCGGATTCTTTAGCACAGTGCCCCCTGGGAAGCCAATAAAGGATGACACTTGCTTCTAATGAATTTGTGAGAAGGAAGTTTCTGAAGGAAAAAACAAAGTTCAGATACAAGAAAATCAGAGCCTGGGATACTGTCTTAGTTTTGAAGAGAGAATTATGTTCACAAGGAAGAGAAAGAAAGAGAGGAAATAGAGGAAGACCTAAGGTATTCACTAGGGGAAGAAGAATGCTCTGGTGTCTCAGATTTTGATGGGGGGTTGGATAAGAGTTTTTAAGAGAAACTTTTAAGAAATTCTTCACTTGTCTAATGAAACAAAATGTCAGGGATGACCTGCCCTTAAAGATAAGTAAGAAATGTCTCTATGGTTGTGTAACCTGTACGTTTTCCAGTCAGGAATAACTGTCATAAAGACCACATCCTATATGTCTAGGTTGGACACCAGTATTATTCCTATAATGGTCAAGAAGGGGCCACCTTACTTGAATATCTATCTGTGACAATACCTGGAAGAATCCTTCAAGCTAGACTTTATGAAGACAATAAAAACATTAATTGAAATGACTGAGCATATGCTCTGAAATGAGAGCTAGGTGTGATAATCCATAAAGTATAATTATATGCAAGAAACCATAAATGAATCCATACTGGAGTATGGATTATCAAGTTATCAAGTATGGATTATCTGTTATCAAGTTCCATGTATTCCTCATAAAAGGAATCATTAAAGAAAATAATACCAGCAACCTCATAGATGGTTGTGGATAAGCTTAGTCTCCGTTCTGATTTGGTCGAGATTATTTTTGCATGTCCAGGGGTTTCTAAATTTCTCGAGTGTGTCCCATAAAAGTCTGCGCTGGAATTATTGCGAAGTCCTGGGTTTTAAATTTCTCTGGATAATTTAGAGCTGAAGGAAGAGAACCCAAGGTGTTTCTTCCCTCTGTTTCTGCTTCAGGTGGCATTTCTGCCATTGCCTTTGTGGCTCCACGTCTTTGAGACAGGCCCTCACCCTGTGACTCCACTGGGCTCTGGAAACACAACTGCCTCCCACTGACCTCTACGACTTAGACATTTCCTGACATTATACATCTCTGGTTTACCTTCACGTCACCTGTATTTTTGTTTTTCAAATCTTCCAATACCTTTGTAACCAATACCTCACATAAAAGTCCCTCTACGGAACTGAGGCAAGTTCTGTTCTGGGTAGACTCTGGCTTGACACAGAGACTTAGTGCTATCTGCCGGAAATGATTAGATAGCACATGTGACTTTTCAGTTAAAAAAAAGCAGGGATGGGACTTCCCTGGTGGCCCAGAGATTGCCTTTGCTTTCCAATGCAGGGGGTGCAGGTTCAACCCCTGGATGGGGAGCTAAGATCCCCACATGTCTTGTGGCCAAAAAACCAAACCATTAAAAAATGGAGGCAACATTGTAACAGATTCAGTAAAGACTTTTAAAAAGGCCCAAAAAAAAAAAAAAAAAAAAAAAAAACCTTAAAAAAAAGTAGGGACGATACCCATTTGTTGTTAAAAAGCATCTGATTTTCTGCAATGCTCACTTCAAAAATACCTACTGCCAGAAAAGTATTTCTGGAGAATGGTTGTTTCCATTTTAGGGATGGCTTGCTTGTCCCTGTGAGCTGTATCGAAGGAAGATGGATCTGTACTGAGCCTCCCTCCGTTAACTTCTAGCAAGGACCAGGGCTCAAGATGCCTCCCTCATTGAGCAGAAGCGCTGAGTCTCTGGGTTTCTATCACTGTTGAAACCCTCCATGGCAATAGGCTTGGAAGTTTACTGTCTCTCCATTTCACACTCAAGGTGGACACAGAAGCCACGTGGGGGAGGTTAGCTGAGCAAAAGAAACAGAGGCAATTTCCCAGTGGGAAAATGTGGGGGACAGGAAATACAAGGACCCACCCCCAGAAGCTGGGAACATTTTTGAAATCCCAGGAGAGAAGATGTTGACCACTTGAAAGATGTACAGTGAGATACGAAAGTGTAATGTTTGAAAGCCATTTTCCTAAGGTATTCAGGGAGACGAACAGTCAGTGAGAAGGAATGATCTGAGGACTACGTTCAATAATTCATTTTAATAAACACTTTGAGAAATCCCTTCTATATTCTAGAGACTGTGCAGTTGGCTCTGGGAACAGGGAGAAATACATGAAACTGTTTCTGCCCTCACGAGGTAAATGAAAACTGAGTTGAATGGAATTACAAAGAACTGGGTGAAAGGATACAGATGGTGTGTAACGTAGAAGTCAAGGTGTAGGAAAGAGAAAAGAACTAAGGAGATGGGAGCAAAGCTGGGATTCATGAAGACTTCAGAGAAGAACAGAAGACAGAAGCTGCATTCCTCCCAGCAAGATGAGCAGGATAGATATTCTCACTCCAACCCTGGCATATCTTGTATGTTCTAACAATGTCAGAGGTTTCTGCTTGCCCGCATGGCCATTCTCACGTAGCATCTTGCAAAGCATCTTTGTAGAGCATTCTTGTTGCAAATGGAACAAGATATGGAAGGACATACACAGAAAGGAACTGGCTTGTTTGGGGTTCAGAAACCCAAGCTTTGTTCCCTAGTCTCCTATACCCTAAGAAAAAATACCAATAGAATCCTCATGTCCACTAGCTATTCTGTGTTCTTGGACACGTACCTCGTATTGACACAGGCGGTAATTAGAGTTAGCTCCACATGGAAATTGTGTGTATTTATCAAGGGCCGGACAGAATAGAATTTACTCTTCAGTACACAGGCACGGTAGGTCACCATCTCCATACAACTCTGGTTTGCTTTGTGTGTAGATTTTTGAGATTTAATTCTTAATTGTGAGTTTCTTTACTTTGCCACTTCTTTCTCTTACTATGAGGACCTCTGCGTGTAGTTTCCCTACACTATTTTTGTTATCACGGCTTACTGGTTTCATAAGACAATTGCAGTAAATAGTGCAATGATGAGTTTTTAAAGCTGAATGGCAGATCTTTATCTAGGGCAACAAAACTATGACGTCCAATCAGATTGTAGAATCTCTGCTTAAAATTTCAGGAGGGGAAAAATTATTTTTCCCCTTGAGTTTCAGGGTCTCAGGTGTGCTCAGATTTCTCTGGGAAACTGCTGAAAGGAACATATCTGCTTTTGAGACTCAATAAATGGGAATTTTGAAGGGCACAAAAGGAGGCAAATGTCAGATTTTCAAAGTAGTAATCTGTGGGAAAAGTGTGAAAGCGAAAGTGTTAGTCGCTCAGTCACGTTCAACTCTTTGTGACCCGTGGGCTCTGGCCTGCCAGGCTGTCCATGAAATTCTCCAGGCAAGAATACTGGAGTGGGTTGCCATTTCCTTCTCCAGGGAATCTTCCCAGCCCAGGAACTGAAGCCGGGTCTCCTGCATTGCAGGCAGATTCTTTACCACCAGGCCACCAGGGAAACATTGTTAATTTATACAGCTAAAAAAATGACAGAACTTTCCTTGCATTTAAATTCACTCCTTGAAACCATAATACAGGATGCCAAACTCAAAGAGCCTAGCATGGATGTTCCTGGTATCTGGGTTCATTAGTGTGAGGGGCTAGTTCCTCATCATGGAGAAGGAAATGGCAACCCACTCCAGTGTTCTTGCCTGACAGGAACCCTGTGGATAGAGGAGCCTGGTGGGCTGCCGTCTATGGAGTTGCACAGAGTCGGACATGACTGAAGCGACTTAGCAGCAGCAGCAGCAGTTCCTCCTTTCTTCCCACTTCATATCTCCATGGAAGTCATCTTTGGTTTCACTTAGGTCTAGACTATGAAACAGCAATATAGCAACAAGAATAACTAGAACTACTGTTGTTGAGCCTTTACACGTGCCGGGAATTCTGTTTTAGGGACATTATCTCAAGGCTCAGAGAATTCAAGGTTTTAAAAGTGGCCGAGATGGCCTTGGGCACAGTTCAGAGTGGCTTCCAGGTATGCCTGTACCAGCAAGGAGGCTGTTCTTTATTGATGTGTGAGTCTCAGACGGCCCCACTGTCTACTTCTCATTACGGGACTGGTATTTAAAATTTGCAGCACAGGAATGCCAAGTGAAGTCCAGTTGCTTCAGTGGCTGATGGAGGTTACTAACTCTGAAGGAAATCTGCCCCAGTGGGGGCTTTTAGGGAGCAGAGACAAGGGGCAACTACAGCCTGAGTGCAGGAAATTGTGAGGATGTAGTCGGCCAAGACGTTGGCAAATCCACAACCAGGAATGACGGTGTTCCAAGGCAGATGTCCTGAGCTGGGGTCAAGTGGTCTTTTAGGCTGTGGGAGGCTCTCAGAAATGCACATGGCCAACTGTACGATGCCTGAGCCCTTGGGGAGGGGACAGTACAATTGCCAAGGCTCCTCAGGAAGCAGCCATGGAGTTAGTATAATAGCTCTTCCTCTAAATCATGGCTGCATTATGTCAAATAGAATTTGCCAGCCATCAGCTTGCTGGATGCAGTAATTGATCATTACTTCTCAAGAAAGTTTAAAAAAAAAAAAAAGCAACAATTAAAGAAGCCATGAGAGAATTTATTAAAGCAAGGAGGAAAGGAAATCTCCAAAACCCTTTCATCAAGTGAACTGCAAGGAGACAAGGAGAAATACAGAAATGGTACTTCAGGTCCTTCATTGATTTGCTCGGAGGCAAAGCCCCGAAAGAGACAACTGATCAATTCAGGGAAGGATCCGATTCTGCCGGATGCCCTGTCAGTGTCCCCCAGCCAATGGCAGCATATTAATTGCAGCAGTGTTGGCTCTGAATGAATTTCTGTAATGTTCATTCATTATTTGTTAATTCATTATTAAGTGTGTCGTTCGATTATAGGGGCTGGTATCACCTAGCCAGAGTTGTATTCTGTTCCACCAGTACCGCTAACACTGGGCAGACTCAGAAAGAAAAAACGGAAAGAGGCATTGAATTTCCTTACAGTTTTAGATTGGGGTGTAATATCAATAACTTTAATGGAACCGGAGTTGGTGCCCTGATAGGAGCCCTGCTGCTCCTCAAATAAATGGCTTGGCTCCACCTCAGCATTTATCTGCCAAGGCTCAGCTTTATCAGGGCACCAACTCAGATTCCATTAATGTTATCTCTTAATTAGCTATGCGATTAACCTGTGTTACTCCTGCGCGATAATGAGTGGAAGACAGAACCAGCGAAGTTCAGCTGCCTTATAATTCCCTCTCCAGAAGCCAAATCATTCTGGAAACCATTCCAGGAAAAAGAAAAAAAAAGACTCAAAGTCTTTCTGATCCTTTCTTGGATACAAGGGCAAATTTTGCTCTCTTTGGAAGGGAAAGCAATTGTGATTTTAGCTAACATTTATGACAGTCGGTACCAGACACTGCTCTAGTGCTTTCTACTGATTATCTCATTTGCTCTTTACAGCAGATCTGTTAGGTAGGTCCTCTGACTATCCCCACTTTACAGAGGAGGAAATTGAGACACAGAAAGGTCACCAACTCTGTCTCAAGGTCACAGAGGTGGAAGATAACTGAACCAGGATCCAAATGCAGGCAGGAGACAGGGCGTCTGGGCGCCCAGCCACTTCTGTGGGATGCTAAGTACAGAGATCAGTGGGAAGGTGTCAGCAGCAGCAGACACAGCCCCCCGTGCCCCCTTTGATGGAGACTGTCCCCCAGGACCCCCCCAGGACTTCTCCCTCCCCCAGGACACCTCTGCTACCAGGCGCATTCCCCACTGCCCGGGACTAAGAAGAGCCCTGGCAGCTTAGATTTTTCTGCCTGTAGAAATTTCTCTCCAGTCCATCTCAGGGGAGCCAGGGCTTGCACTGGTGGACTTGGATGGCCCTGAGCAAAATTTAAAGATGGAAAAATACCTTGGCTTGCCTTGCCTGCCTCTCTCCTTCTTTTTTCTGTGTCCTTTGTCCCCTCAAAGTCAGATCCCCTCCCTCCGCTGCCCACTCCCTCCCCTCCCCACCTCCTCCTCCACACACAGGCACACAGGCCTTCTTTTCTGTTGAAATTACCCAAAGCATCAGAAGCATACTGTCTGGACAAGCAAAACTGAAGAGATGGTGAAGGCATGGACACTGCTAACAGTAAGACCATCCTGCCCCCTTTCCTGCCACCTCCCTCCTTCTCAGCAGAAGGCAGGAAGGGGTGAGAACAGATCTTTACAAGAGGAACCTTCTCTTGGTGGAGAGGACTCTGGAGGAAGCTTCTAAAATTACATCATTCATTGCTGCTTCCCCCGCACCAGCCACACCAGGGACCCAGGCCTCTAGACCTCCAACCGTGGATGTGATGGAGACTTGCTTGGACTGGGGAAGAAGAGGTGCTACCGATCACTGCTTCCTCTGGCTCCCCATCCTGGTTCTACATAGTCCTCCTCCCAACCCTC
The DNA here is from genome assembly GCA_006410615.1 of Neotragus moschatus. Lineage (NCBI taxonomy): Eukaryota > Metazoa > Chordata > Mammalia > Artiodactyla > Bovidae > Neotragus > Neotragus moschatus. Next base: position 1,743,871 of record SJYA01002918.1, read on the forward strand.
CAGTGGAATACCACAGAGCAGTTCTTCCAAATATGTTTTAGTCTTTGAACCCCACTTTGTTAGACCACTGATTTCCTTTTTGTCCCCTCTGGAATATCCACTGCAGACCCTTCCAGAATCCTGGGACTTAGTACCTGCAGTTGTCTCTACTGAGATTCCCCAGGTGATGCTAGTCGTAAAGAATCTGCCTGCAAGTGCAGGAGACACAGGAGTCAAGGGTTCGATCCCTGGGTTGGGAAGATCCCTTGGAGGAGGAAATGGTAATCCACTCCGGCATTCTTGCCTAGAAAAACCCATGGACTGAGGAGCCCAGTGGGCTACCATCCGTGGGGTTGCAAAGAGTCAGGCACAACTGAGTTGTTAGGGGAAGTACACTGATTGAAACCGCCCACCCTGGCCAGGCACCATAGTAACCATTTGCATGAATTGTTTTATGACAGGAGATCCTGATAAGGAATATGGAACTAATAAGCCACCAACAACCGGAAGAGTTTGGGACAGGTCTAAATGAAACGCTGTGTGTCCATCCACTTCCCAGAATCCCTCTCGATAGCATCCGTCTTGGCTGAGCGATGTGTGCACCACCAGGAAAGACTCTGAATTAGAAAGATTGGCCAAAGACCACCCGGAAACTAATCCTATCACTATAAAACCTAACATTGCGACCCACGCAGCAGAGCAGTTCTCCTGGGTTCCCTTCCCCTACTGCTCTCCATCCGGGTGCCCTTTCCCAATAAAATCTCTTGCTTTGTCAGCACATGTGTCTCCTCAGACAGTTCATTTCCACGTGTTAGACAAGAGCCCAGTTTCGGGCCCTGGAAGGGGTCCTCCGTCCTGCAACAGAGTGACTAAGCACATACACATACTATTGAGATCAGACCTGTACTGCTCTAGAACCGTCCATCGCTTATAGAGATATGATGGGTTGTCTGAATGTCCCATTTTATGAACCAATGTTAATCTACATTCAGTCCCTTAAGATCCAAAGTCAGAGACACAGAGGATCATTCTTTCTATTAATATAAGTAGGCTTAATGTAAAGTGCATTGTTTTTAGGTGATTGCCGTAGTCTTATTTCACATAAAATATAGTAATTAAAAATAACGAACCTTTGGAGCCATATTGAAAAACAATTGCCTTAAGGGATACAAGGAGCTTTCTTGGTTGTTGTTCTGTTCGAGGAAACATCCGACAGTTCTGCCAGGAGTTTATCTAACCCTTGACTTTCCTTCTGGTGCCTTCTCCCACCTTTTGTTCCCAGGCTGGGAACATATGAAAACAGCTTCTGTTCTACAGTTTCTATACGCAGCCTTCCAGGCAAAGCCAGAGAACACTGCTTCTGTAGGAACTGAAGAAGAAGATACAAAAGAAGAGGAGGAAAGGGAGGAGTAGGAAGCTGCCTCCATCACATACACAGAATATTAAGCACAAAGGCACTTTAGTTCATCACTTTTATTCCATTTCAGCAAAAGGGTGGGATGGAGAGAGAAAGAGGGGACGCATTGGACCACGTGGCCAGGCCAGACCAAATTCATCCCTTTCGGCTAATGGAGAATTTTGAAGAAGGTAAATGTTGCCTGTCTGATATTTACATAAGGCATTAAAACCCACAAATCTCTTGTGTGTGTGTGTGTTTTTTCCCACAGACTCAAAGAACAGTTTATCATATAAGACTGGCTTTATTTTCAAAATAATGTCTGCTTAGGTGAACACATTTTCTCTCTGAGAGCTCAGGTTTGTTTTCGAGGCAACATTAATGACTAATGGTGAGTCATCCAGTTGTGTGGCTTGGTACAGTAGTTTATATTTATGTAATAGCTTAAAATCAAACTTTGAGCAATGTCCACAGCAGGGAAGGACAATTAGTAAATTCATTAATTGTGCTTTTGTGTACACTTTTGTTCTCAAGGCTAATTATTTGTTTAAATTATTTTGCCTCTATCAAAAGTGTTACCACGTGAAACTATTTCAGCTTAGGTTTCTGGTGTGAAATAGAAGCCTTGGGAAGTTCAGACATTCTTCTGAAATGTAATCAACTGGCTAATAACTGGTACTCAATACAGAGCCTTTTATTTAAGCACATAAGCAAGTAGTTTGGGGAATATAAGTGCACAAAGAATTATGATTCATGCCACTGCCTGGCCTCCTCTGATGTAGACAGTGGACATCTTCCATGCTTGACTTTTAAATACAGCGAAACTCTGGTGTGCACACGCTGGAATCAAACAGTCTTCTGCAAAGTAAACTATAAAATGAAATAGATCAGCTGCCAAGCCAACATGCCGGTGTACACGATAAAAGTGAGGCCTCACTCCTTTTTTTTTTCTCCTCAGAGAGAGATGAACACCTCTTCCTCTCTTTTCTAAATTCACCGTGTGTCTAGGCTGTGGCTATAAGATGAACCAGCTGCTGCTGGAGCTCACGCGTTCCAGTTCCCGGCTCCAGGTGGTGGCCTGAAAAGAGATGGATGACATGATGCAGGCACAGCCAGTTTTCTCCACCGGGTACCAGGGAGCGATGGCCCGATGCCGAACAGGCAGCCCTCGCTCCTCAAGTATCTTCTCAGCCTGGCTGAGTCCTCAGGGAGATGTGCGGTCCAGGATGCGCAGAAGGAGACGGATGATAACCGTCCAGGTGTGGGACTAGGCACTGACCAACAATTACAATCATCACACTCTCCCTATAAGGGGGTCACTGTGAGTCCCATTTCCTGAAAGAGGAAATGGAGGCCAGAACATGGATGGGAACCCATGACCGTGTGACTGCAAATCTCATGGCCTTTCCATCCTACCCAATTGCTTTCCCAGCGTCTAGCACAATACCTTGGCCATAGGACATCCTCCATTCATTCATTAATAAACGTTTATTGAGGGCATACTATGTGCCTAAGGATAGAGCAGTGACCAAGTTAAAGATTCTTGCCTTTAAAGACTGCAGTGATAAATAAATGAATATATCCCATTCTAGTGATGAATGTGTGTTGAATGAGGTTTGGGACAAATGCAGGCCAGGCCGTGGCAATGATGCTATAGCCTCATCACCATCTCACACCCATGTTTGTGTTCCTGCTGTGCCAGTCATTTTCACTCTGAGTGAAAAAAAAGTTGAGGACCCCAGAGGGAGAAGCAGGAAGTCTATGGCCGTGTCCCAAGGGTCCTCATTACATTGCGAGCCAGGGACTAGAAGGTGAGGACAGCTAGGTGTGGATTCATCCCCTTCTCCTTCTGGCGGGACTTCTGTGGGAGACTCTATCACCCAGGCAGAGGGCCCTAGAAGGTGCCTCAGCCGTCACTGCATGCAAGCCAAGCATCACCCAACCAAGGAAACTAAAGAAGGCAGGGGGCCCTCCCCAAACATCAGAGAGAACAGAGGATTTCAGGCTGAAGTTATGGAGAAGAAGGATGTGTCTGTCACTCCACAGGGGTTGACTTAGTTGTTCAAAGCTTATATTCTGAGTCTGGTCATCCTCTAAAATCATATCTGATATTCACCAGAGGAGAGGACTGAGGAAGTCATCTGCCGGAACGTGGCCCGTGGAGGGTGTGCTCTCTGCACATGTCTGGGGCTACTTCTCCACCTAGTTTAGGTATCCTGAGGGATGGTGCTTCTCTCTGTCTCCCAGGAACCAATTCCAAAATCTACCTGCAGTACATTTTAAACTAAAGATGTGGCCTGGGTGGGGGTCTACTTTTAATTATCCAAAACACTGAACAGAAGCCTGGTATCATGCAAATTTAGAGAGGACCCTCTCCTCTCCCCATGGTGCTGTCCCACCTTGAGTGGTGACTCTCAACTGAGAGGCCCCAATCCAATAGCCAGGCTCAGAGCCAAAGCAGGGATTCCTGATGGTATCAACTCCGAACCAGCTCAGCAGGGGGAGCCCAGGGTTCTGATTGGTCCACCATCCTAAGCCCATGCAACCAAGGAGACAACTTCTCAAGCAAGCTGCCATCCACACGGCCTCTGGGAAGGCTTACTTCTCAACCTGGTATGCCTGCTTAACACTCTTCCTGGAATTAGAGTAATCACATATGTGCCCAAGGATTTAGCTACAAGATGTTTATCACAGTTTTATGACTGTAAAAAATTAAAAAAACAATTGCTATGCCTAGTGATGTGCTTAAACACTCAGTCATGTCTGACTCTTTATGATTCCATGAACTCTATCTAGCCCACCAGGCTCCTCTGTCCATGGGCTTCTCTAAGCAACAATACTGGGGTAGGTTGCCATTTCCTCCTCTAGGGTATCTTCTTGACCCAGGGATATTAATGGTGGCTCCTGGGTCTCATGCATTGGCAGGCAGATCCTTTACCACTGGTGCCACCTGGGACACTCTTGCCCAGTGACAGAAGACTTTAAATAAGTCATGAATCAGGTAAAGAATATTATAAAGCCATTAAAAATAACACACCAGAAGTGTACTAATGATATAATATTTCCATCATACTAATAAGTGAAAAACAGTTTGTACAGCACATTATTATTCTTTTTCTGTTTTTTTCTCAAATGCACACATGAAGAACAGAATATTGACATCATTACTCTTAGTAAAAGTTGGATAGGTGATATTTTCTTCCTTGCTACTTTTCAACTTTTGTACAATGAACATGTGTTACTTTTGCAATTAGACGATGAAGAAGGATGAGTGTCAAAGAACTGACGCTTTCAAAATGTGGTGTTGGAGAAGACTCCTGAGAGTCCCTTGGACAGCAAGGAGATCAAACCAGTCAATCCTAAAGGAAGTCAACCCTGAATAATTTATTGAAAGGACTGACACTGAAGCTGAAGCTCCAATATTTTGGCCACTTGATGTGAAGAGCCGACTCATTGGAAAAGACCCTGATGCTGGGAAAGATTGAGGGCAGGAGAAGAAGGGGGCCGCAGAGGATGAGATGGTTGGATGGCATCACTGACTCGATGGACATGGGTTTGCACAAGCTCTGTGAGAAGGTGAAGGAAGGGAAGCCTGGCGTGCTGCAGTCCACGGGGTCACAAAGAGTCAGACATGACAGAGGCTGAACAACAACAAAAACATAGAAATGTTACTTAAAAACACTAAAATGTCCTTTCTTGGGCAATACTGACTTTCCCACTCATCATTAACAGACTCCCTATCATCAGAGGAAGAAATGGGAAGACGGTCAGCCCCTTTCTCCTGGCTGGCTGCTGGTAGCTTGGGTGTGCCGGTGTGTCTAGGAGGGCCACGCTGATGACAGCCTCAAGCTGAGGAGCTCCAGCTTCCTCTACGACACGGACTCCTGGAAGGCCCTTCCTGCTGCAGAAAACATTAGGACTAAGGGGTTTTGTACTCATCTGAGGAAACAAGAACATTGGCTCACATGTTTCTAAAGTTGCATCAGACACACAAAGCCAGATAAGATTTAGCGAAGATCCACTGGTAGCTTTTATAGCACGCTTTCCATGAAAAGGGGAGCTGGGTAAGTGCCTGATCCTTGTCCATGCAAGTAACGTCAGCCATGCCAGGATAGAACCCTGCAATGGATTTCAAACTCCCTTTGACCCCAGTGTTCTGTCCCTCCCTTATTTGTCCACCAAACTCCGATTCTTCCTTCATTGCCCGGACCAAGCCTCACCTGCTTCTGAATTCTCCCCAACTCCCTAAGCAGAGCTGGTCTTGCCTGTCTCTCATCACTGTTCCTTATATACAGTCCAATGTTGCATTTGCTATACTACATTGTCATCATTATTTGACTTTGAATCTGGCTCTCTTACTGGACTTGAGGGTAGGATTTCTCTCCTGTCTGTATTCTTAGTGGCTGCTGTACCACAACCATTTAATAATATTAATAAACTCAAAGGTGAAAATCCATTACAAAGCTCTTATTTGCCACTGTTTTTGGCAGGTGGGAGAAGACGTCACATGCTTCCAATCATAACAGAATGCACCTAAATGTCCTGGAATCATGTGCACTGTGATCAGGGGGCTGCCTGAGACAATCTGGAGGCAGAAACCTCTTTCCTACCATGATGGGGAGATGGCATGTAGAAAGCTAATGCTTTCTGATAGAGGACTGCCTTGGAAATCAGGCATTAGGAGTATGATGGGCTGGATGGATAGTCATGTGACAGTCTAGAAGGCTCATGGCTTTGGAACAAGATGCACCAGAGTTTGAATTCTAAATCTGTACCTTAGTAGGACCCTGGGCACATTATTAAGTTTCTCTTGAGTCTGTTTTCTCACCTGATACTGCTATTTACTTTGCAGGGTTGTTAATATTATTGAAGATCATTATAGCAAAATCCCTGGCTCATAGTAGGTACTCACTAAATAATGGCCTTTGTTGTGATATAGTCTTGACACCACAGAAATCAGGAGCCACGGACAGTGCTTACAGAATTGTTCCTCCAGGCGGAAGCCAAGGTAGGAGAGCGCAAGAGAGTCTCAACTGAGCCTAAAGAGAGGGGACCCCGGGAAGAATTCCAGGCCCTTGAGTTCAAGGGAATAAACTTCATAGAACACATTATTCTCCGCGCTTTTCTGGAAATAGGGAAAAAGATGAGGGTCTCCCTACTGGCGCTGGCTTACTTATAGACACTCAGGAGACTAAGGCAGGGAGTCCAGGATTTCTTTGAGGAAGTGACAGTAGCAGGATGGCCTGAGAGTCCAGGGGCGGTGGTGCCTGGACCAGCACAGTGGCACTGCCCACCACAGTGCAGCGGAGTCCTGGAGGCCCCGGCCACTGGACTGGGCACTGGGCGAGCCACAGGCGGGAGGCGTGCAGAGCACTCACTGGAGGAAGGACACAAGTCTGTGCCCCACCCGCCCCAGGGCTGCAGCGCCACACCAGCAAGTGCTGACACAGCTCGTTTGGGATCCACATTTCCAATGTCAGAGTGGCCCCATCTCACCACCAGCAGGGAGAAGGTGGGGGCCGACGCTTGAGGAAATAGCAGGAGGAGGATCTTCCTTAGACAGGCAAGCAGACACACCTTTTTCCTCTCCCCTCTGGGCTGCTCCAGAAAGGCCTCCATCCTTCAGTCTCAGCTTGAGCAGCACCTCCCTGGGGAAACCATCCCTGATATCCTAAGGTGGGGCTAGCTGTCCTTACGCCGCCTTTGATTACCACTGCATCTGACACCTCCACTATAGCAATCTGTTTACCTGACTATCTTTCTTGGACACTGTAAATACAGGCAGGTGGGTGCCATGCTGTAGCCCTGATAACAACCACAATGACTGGTACTTAATAGTCACCCTACAAATATCGACTGAATGGGTGAGTGAATGGTGAGAGACTCTGTTAATTGAAACCTACCATTATAGTCAGTACATTTAGTGACTTGGAACATGTGCAAGCATGCACTTTTTATTTCTATTTACAAGTGTATACATATGTATCCATGCAACCACAGGACCAAAACTTTAAGAACAGTTCAATTAAATTAAACTCAACAAATATTTATTGGGTGCCTACTCACTGCCAAGCACTTTTTTAGGTACCTAAAATACATTGAACAAAACAGCATGAATTCTGTTAAAATATGTCATTCTGCTAATTTCTTTGAAGACCTGACACATAGCCAGGACAATTATCTCACAGCTTAAGTTTGTATTTAGAATCAGAATCCTTAAGATTCTTCTTTGGTTCAGACATTTCTAGGAGTGGAATTCATCATGGAATCTTGAAAAGCAGACCCACTGGGAGATGATCTATCCTTCACTAAAGCAAAGACAGTGACTTTCTGTGGATGACATTGATGGTTCCCAGGAGATGCCTCTCTGAAAACAACTGGATATACCCCCTTGACTTTCAAAGTTCTCCTCTGATATGAGCATAAGGAAATGGATTCCCTTTTTACCTGTGTGTTTAACTTTGTTAAGTGAGGGCTGAGCTCATCTGTCTTTTCTTCCTAATAATGGAAATACGGCTTCTGTGATGATCATCTTGAGTTTGTCATTTGGCTTCTAAAGAAATCTATTGACTCTCATAGCTCCCCTTCTCCCAGCTGAAACAGGAACACTGCAGCTGGTCCATCTACTGACATCATTAAATTGCTTATAGGGAGTCAGTTACTATTGTATACAAAGAAAAATTCTACTGACTCTTGTTGAATGAAGATGTAATCCAATCACTCATGGTATGCCTTATGGACCTAGTCAAAGGGAAGAAGGGTTAAAGATTATAGATGTTCTGTAACCATTTTGATCACTACTGGGAAAATGATTGAAAGTACCTGTTCTGTTCTCGGCAAATGTGTAATGTTATCCTCCCGAGTAGACTCAAGTCATTAAGAATTTGTTGTTAGTAAGTGTCCAAACATGGGACAAGCAATGCAAGAGAATCAAAAGAAGATGACACAGTACCTGCTCTCAGAAAGGTCATCAAACTCCTACTGAGGAAGCCAAACTTACATAGTTGAATAATTGCTGCTGCTGCTGCTAAGTCACTTCAGTTGTGTCTGACTCTGTGAGACCCCATAGACGGCAGCCACCCAGGCTCGTTGAATAATTAGGAGATGCCAAAAGATCTATGGATCTGACTCTTAAGTATTTGGAGACCTACAGGAAGAAGAGCTCTCTGGGCTGAGACAACTCACAGAAGACTTCACAGAGCAGATGGGACTTGAAGATGGACCTTGAAAGATGGAGAGGTTTGGATTGGAATGTCCTTCACAAAAAGGATAAACAAGAACAGGGTTAGAAGAGCTGCCTGATGAGGAGGCTGATCATCCAGGCTGCCATGGATGGTCCCTGCACAAGAAGAGTCACGAATAAGTTTAGAAAAGAGCGTTTAAATCAAACTATGGATGTTACTCAATGGTGGGAAGAAAAGTTTAGATTTCATCTGACATGCTATAAAAAGCTGTTACCGAGTCACGAACAGAGAGCAATGCGATGGAAGTGGCTATAGTTATACTCAACAGGCAGCAGCCCTCACAATGGACCAGAAAAGAGAGTGATTTTTTTTTAAAGTCAGTCAGAGGAAAGAGCTGTTGAGAAGTTCAGTTAGAGTCACAGCATTGTGATATGAAAGAAGAGTTGGCACATTTAAGAAACTATTAGGGAACAAGGATCAAAAATACACGTATAGCCGATTCACTTCATTGTCCTGCAGAAACGAACATAGCATTGTAAAGCAACTATAAGTGTGTGCACACACACTCAGTCGTGTCTGACTCTTTGCAACCCCATGGACTGTAGCCCACCAAGCTTCTCTGTCCATGGAATTTTCCCCGGCAAGAATACTTGAGTGGACTGCCATTTCCTACTCCAATGGATCTTCCCAATCCAGGGATCAAACTCCTGTCTCTTGTGTCTCCTGAACTGTCAGGCAGACTCTTTACCACTGTGCTACCTGGGAAAGCAACTATACCCCAANTATTGCTCAGTAGCCATAGCCGTTGTATACCCAAAAACCACTATTATACCACCCAAATAAATTAAAAATACCATTAAACCTAAAAAAGACCCACCAAAATTTAACACAATACCACAACCAAACAACGCACACAAAAGACAAGAAAAACACTCACCAAAAACACAAAAAGAAAAAAAAAAAAAAAAAAAAAAAAAAAAAAAAAAAAAAAAAAAAAAAAAAAAAACAACTAGGATTGATTAAGGATGTAATAGGGAAGAATAAAACATAATTTTAGAAAGAAAAACAACAAACTCCAAAATACACTACTTACAAGATGACCTTGGTAAAGTTTACCAAAAAACAAAACAAACACACCGAAAAAAACCCTTACAAATTAACAATGAAAGTATAAAACACATTAGAAAAATGGACAAATAATATGAACATAAAAATTTCCCCCCAAAATCTAAAAGGCTACTAAACATATGAAGTCACATTTAACCACACTAAAGAATGAAAATAAAAATAAAAGGTATTATTTTACCTATTTGACTTGGATAAAAGCAATAATAATTTTTATATTGTAATACCTAGTGTTTGTAAGGAATACACTGTTCATAGGAAAACTGATGCACACCTTCTGGAGAGCAATTTGGCAGTATCAGAAAATCTAACAAATAGGCTTACTCATCTTGAGCTGAGGTTTTCTACATCCCATGAGTCACTTCTCATGTATGTATATCAAAGCCTTTCTCATGGGTGATACATTTGAAAATAAGCTAACTGTCCAATAAGACTAAACTGTTGGGTGTAAGAAGTACGGAATATTGTATAGACCTTAAAATCATTGAACAAAAATATTTAATACATGGGAAAATATGCTTAAGACATTACTTTAAAAGGCAGATTACAAAGAACTTGCACAATATGTTCCTAATTTTTAAAAATCTGTATGTATAAGTCAAATAAAGTATATAGTCTTTGGATTCTAACTCAAACAAGCTAACTGTAAAAAAACATTTTGGATACAGAAAGCCAAACATGGACTAAATATTAAATGAAATTGAGTATTTGCTCTTAGTTTTGTTAGGTGTAACAATAACATTTTACTTATTTTTTTAAGTTTTCAGTGTTAGAAATGCATACTGAAATATTATAGGGTGAAATTATATGAAATCTGGAATTTGCTTCACAATACTCAAAAATAAAAGAATGAAATAAAACAAGAATGACAAAATGGTGATAATTATTCATTTATATTTTTTCTACTTTGAAAATTCCCATAATAATAATGTTAATTCAAAAAGAAGGCAGAACCCTGCCACATTTAAAAAATAATGCATATGTATGCAAAAAAAAAATTGTAACCAAAGTAGTTATAATGATTATTGCTGGCTAGACAAAGCTCATTTTCACTTTCTTGATTTTTTATAAATACATTTTTCAAATTTCTACAATGAACATATAAATATTTTATAATCAAAAACGTACTCTATACGTGCTTTTTAAAGCATCTTTTGTTTTGACTTTAAAGAGGTAAAGGAAATGGTGATGCCAGCAGCTGAAATGGAGATGATGAGAACCAGAGAGGATGTAGGAGGGAAATATACTCAAAACAGAACTTGTAGAAGTGGCAGTATTGCTAGACATCTGGATAGAACCCTGGACTCAACTGGAAAAGGGAATTGAGGTGAGGAAGGAGTCGGGAAGGCATGGACTATGAGTTTTGGTCTTCAAATCATGTTAATATGATACACAACAGCACTGCACATTTACCTTGGCATTAATGATTTTGAGAACTGAAAAATTTTTTTTTCTCTCATTAAGTTATTCTATATGATACAGGTACTGTTCTGGACGGTGGGAGTGCAGTGGAGGGTCTTGAATAAGTCCTCAAGGACTTACAAACTAGCAGCAGAGAGAGACATTAAACCAAATAGTCACCTGTGAGAACTATTATGAAAGAGGAGTGCAAGGTGCCAGGAGAGCCCGTAACAGAAGGACTCACGCTACTCCTCAGGCATTCTGGGAAACTTTCCTGAGGAAGTTTAGCTCCTGAAAGATAAACAAGAGCTCAGCAAAGACTCGGGTAGCAGCGTTCAGACCAGGAGACAAGTTTACCCACAGGCCTTGATGCTGAAACAAACATGATCATTTGAGGGACAAAGAGAACACCAGAATGTCAGGAGCAAGAAAGCGAGGGATAGAGGGTCCTAAGATGAGGCTGGAGGTGGAGGCCATGGAGAACACACAGATGTTTCCAGCTATGGATAAGCATCGTTACTATCTCCTTATTTTATCCGAAGCATATGGGAGGCTATTATAAGAGGTCAGTAGAGGGTGGTCTCTGCAGTACATGCACTTGAAGTCTCTCCAAGAGTATTCAGAGGCCTATGAACAGTCAACGTAGAAGAAGCTGATGCTTTGGACGAGGGGACATGGCTCAGACAGTAAGGAATCTGCCTGCAGTGCAGGAGACCCGAATTCAGCCCCTGGGTCAGGACGATCCCTGGGAGGAGGCCATGGCAACCCAGTCCAGTATTCTTGCCTGGGAAATCCCACGGACAGAGGAGTCTCGTGGGCTACAGTCCATGGGATCACAAAAGAGTCAGACATGACTGAGAGACTAACACACACTGGCAGAACAGGTAGAGAGAAGTGGGTAGTTTAAAGAGATTTAAAATCTCTGGGAGAAGGTGACCTGGTAAAGGGGATTGGGAAGCATCTGGGGCATTAAAAGGAAGGTCAGGAAACCAGCATCAAGGAAGGAATGATCTAATGGGTTGGATGCTATAGTGGTGTATACTGGAGAAGCCATAAGCAGATCCAATGTCAGGCAGACCCCTCACTATGAAATTATCCATGGATATATATGTTGTTGACATTAGGGTATTAGTAGTTGCAAAAATATGGCTGCTGTTATGAAGCACTTGAACTTGGATCCCAGCTCTAGCATTTCCTGTTGGTATGACTATCAAGTATTTACTCTCTGGCCATGGTTTCCTCATCTGTAAAATGGGAATAAGAGTCCCTACGCACAAGGCTGTTGGAAGATGTAACATAATGTCTATCATGTTCCACGTGTACTGGCGGTGCTTGATAAATAGGTATCATTTCCCCTAGCCCTTCCCTTGCTCATTGTTTAGCCTGCTGGTATCAGCTTCCAAAATAATGTGACCAGGGACTCTTTACTCATTTCTTTTCTAGTGCCCCAGAACAAAGGGAACATAATCAAGAGTGGAAACATTATTTGATATCTGCTTCAAAAACACACAGTGTTTGATGTGTGACGCTCTCTCTATTAGATATGAATATTAGACTGCCGGCTGTATGCTGTTTATATTGATAAAACATGACCCTGACCAGATCCCCAGCTGTGAGAATTAAAACGTGGGCTTTCAATTGTTGTGGGGCTTTTTCCCCCCTTCTAGTACAGGATGAGGTTGAACAAGTGTCCAATGTACCAGCCTTCAGTTGAGTTTGCACAGATTTTAAAATTCAAGGTAATTTTTCAAAGGTCAAATGGCCTCCCACAGTCAGGCTAGCTTAAGATGGTCCTTAGATTCTCTTTCTTAGGATGGGTTCACCATCCTTCCCTGCACCTGCCCCTCTGAAAGCTCTCCAGCCCCTGCTTCCTGAGGAAGGAAGGGAGATTAGGCAGGGGAAGAGGGGGGAAGAGTCACTGTAGGGGAGAGAGGGGGCTGGGTTGTGGTTCCCAGGAATAATGGTCAGGAGAAGAAAACGAGGGGAGGAAGCGGAGGAATGAAGTGGGAGGGTGGGAGAAAGAGGAGAAAGAGAAGAAGAGAGAAAAGGCAGTGAGCATGAGGAGTGAGTCTGTACTGAGCAATGGACTGCTACTCATTACTCTCAACCGTTTCACTTCATTTTCACAAGGCAACAAAGCGGGTCGTTTGGTACCATAGGATCAGTCTCCTTTCTTGGACTCCCGTCCTTTTCCTAAGAAATTCTGGGCATCAAATCTGTCATCCCACCCCATAGAATAAAATCCAAACTCTGCAGCAGGCCATTCAAGGTTCCACGTGAATGGGGCCCCCATAGGGAGGGGACCATGTAACATGAGCCAAACCCAGGGTGCCATTTGGGACTATGCTAGGAAGATAGATGAAAACTCAGGTTGTCATGTGCTAACTGACATGGGATGGATGATCAGCCCCACCTCCACGTCCATCCTAAGCCGTCCACCTTACCAAGCTACTGCCTTCCCCAAATCCCTCAGGATCTGTCATATGTGTGAAAAGTGACCTAATCCCACTCACCCAATGCCAACCTGGAAAACTCATTCTTCGACACCAGTTCAGAAATAACCGCTTCTATGATGTCCATCTCAAGGTCTCAAAGACAGTTCACAGTGCTTAGAATCCAGACTTACTCTACCCCTTTGAAGCCTGGGTTCAAATCCCAGCTCCACCACTTGCATACTGTGTGTGTTTGGGCCACTCGCTTGAGCTCTCTGTGTCGGCTCCCCTTTCTGTACCATTGAGACTACATGCCTCCTTCACACAGTGGCTATGAGGACCAAGTGCCTTCACAAGGGGCCAGGTTGGCTCTGCATGAGGACTTCAGTAGAGGGTGTGATGCACAAGGATTTTGCCAAACCTGTGGGCACAGACATGCATTTGTTCCTCTGCAAGTGGATGTGCGATGGGCCTGGGACCCACCTGGGAGGCATGTAATGTCTCCTTTGAGGAAAAACAAAAAAATTGTCAGGTGCAATGTTAAACGCTAAAGAGTTCACAGATCATTTTGTCTATAATAACACTTTGGTTTTTATTATGATGATTCTAACATCATCTTGAGCGATACAACATGTTAAAATTTCTCAGCTTCCTTCCAGGACTCAAACAATTCTCTAAGCTATCCCACATAGGTTTCTCCCTGGCAGGCAAGGGGGCTGGTCTCAGAGTGTTTAATGAATAAGCAGAACAGGCGTCTATGCATGTGATGCTATTTCAGAGTCCAGTAACATTTATTTTACCTAAGATTTGCCTTATTAAAGTGAGAATACCCCTGAGATAAGTAACTGGTCTTTTCTATCTTCAGTTATTTTTACCTAAGTGTGAATACATTTCAAATCCTTTGAGTGAAGGCGTGAGAAAAGACACTGGATATTCCTAAGGGTTGGAAGCAGGAACTGCGATGGCCAAGAAGGGCGTGGAAAGGCAGATCTCCAGGTGCTTAGGAGGAATTCTGTCCACATTACACTTTTGCTCAGAGCAAAACTCCCTCGCAGGGGGACTAATGTTTAGTGCAAAGGCTGGGATGAGTGACCAGGGTTAACCCTTTCAGCCTCCCCTCCTCCGACCCCATCCTCAATGTACCCATCCCCCGATCCCACCCCTCCTACACGTACTTGACTCATTTCAATGCCATCTGCCTGCCTAAATCTAGATTTACAGTGACTTTTGTTGTTGTTATTCTCTGGCTGTCATTTTTGAGGTTTTTTTTTCCTCCCCATGGATCTTAATTGAATGTTCCAGAGGGCAGACATTTCTAGCATTTCATTTTGAACTTTTGCTTCATATTGTGACCAATTAAAATATGACTAACCACAGAATACACTTTTCTTTTTCTTCAAGCATCGCCCCCAACAGAGAGAATGGAGCTTGAATGCCATATTATTATTTTCCATGCTGCTTTGACTTAAATAAGAGAGAAGTTTTTTTTGTTTTTTTTTTTGGTAAAGTTCTTTGAAAACTTTTTGACAACCCCAATTGGGCTTTTTTCCCCCATTCCATGTATATTGTGGGTGGAGTTTTCTATAGCCTGTTTTCCCTCCAATCTTCCCGTTAAGCCTCCTTGTGTAATAGAAAGCAGTGACCTCCACTGCAAGACTGAAAAGCAAGCTTTGCTGGATGACTTTAAAGATGCTATCAGTATACAGATAGAGAGGGTAAATTCATTCAACCCAGCCCAGCCAGCAGCCCTCCACTTGTTTCTTTGTGATCTCCTTCCTCTTCCCCACAAATCTTTGGCAATTCCTCAGGCTCCCAGTCACCTCTCAGTGAACAGTTCTGACTTTTACTGTGCAAAGAAGATAGAGCACTGTTGAAGGAGCGCCCAAAACTCACCTCTCCATGTCTGCAATAGATTCATAACAGCACTCTTCCCTATCTGGGAACCTCGTCTTCCTTGGGATTACCTCCTCCTATGCAGTTGATTCCTCTCCTGCTTCTCTGGCATTCTCCTTCTGTCCAGCACAATTTTATTCTCTCTCGTCACCATCTCTCAGACTGAAAACATGTGCACAATTCCTCATCTTAACAAACCTCCCTGCAACCCCTCACCCCCCACCTCCCTGTCGCTCTGTCTTTCTCCCCCACCACCAGATTTCTGGAAAGAAGAGTTCGTCTTCTTCACTGCTGCCTTTGTGATGTCATTCACACATCGACCCCCTGAAATTTGGATCTCACCATATTCCATTCTACTGATGATGTGACGACGATTCAGACACTCAGACCAAAGTCAGGAAGACTCTTGGATTCAGGCAAGGACTTCGGTAATAGGGACAACATAGTAAAATAAAATTTAAAAAGAGAAAAAAAGGAGCTTAAAAAATGTAGGTGCCTCTTGTTGAAAAAATAAAAATATTTAAAAGCGTTTTGTATGTTTCTTGAGCCAAAAATGGTCTGAAAATGCCTAGACTCAGAGACGGCAATAAATAACACCCCTCAGTGGAGGACAGGAGTTGGGGGGTGTCCGTATCCACATCTTTCCTTGACATTGACCTCACAGGAGATAACAGGAGCAGTGGACTGAGATCTTGCCTTCCTGTAAGAGCATGGAGTCAGCTGGGAGCAAAGCAGACAAAAGAGAAACAGCAGGACGTCCTGTCGCTTGTTCCCCAGAATCTCACTTGATTGTTTATGTGTGGAAAGAGAGGTCTCTCCCTCTAAGTACGTTCATGACCATGCATCCCTGTCTTACTCCCCTTCCTGGGTGTTCTCCACTTGGCTCCTCTCTGTTAGAAACAACAAGAGCATTTTCTTCTGTACAACATTACCTGCATCATTTCCTACCGACAACTGTCTTCTCTGCTGAATAAAGTCCCCAAAGTGAAGGACAAACCAGGNATGCATCCCTGTCTTACTCCCCTTCCTGGGTGTTCTCCACTTGGCTCCTCTCTGTTAGAAACAACAAGAGCATTTTCTTCTGTACAACATTACCTGCATCATTTCCTACCGACAACTGTCTTCTCTGCTGCATAAAGTCCCCAAAGTGAAGGACAAACCAGGAAGCCAACCTCCTCCCTGGGTCTGGAAAGAGGTATCTTCTTTGTAGTCAAGAAGGTAGAATATTAAGACAATCTCTCACCTCTCTCTTTCTTTCCAAGCAGCTCATGCCTTTCTCTCTTGCCACACACACATATCTCCAGGAGGCAAACTCAGCAAAGCTGAATCCCTTCCAGCTGAGTCCACAGGCTCTGTGTTGAACATGCCAACCAGCATCTGGCCATGCCCTTCCCATGTGGATTGGTATGCAAGCTGACCCCATCAGCCCATTTCACGTGAACCATGCAACTGACCAATGGCCAGTATCAGACTTATCACTACTGACCCAACCTATCCGAGAACCTGTGACCTGCAGGTAAAGAGCTATACGTTGCAATAATTATGTCTGAAGTGTCTCAGTCAGTTCAGTCACTCAGTCATGTGTGACTCTTTGCAACCCCATGGACTGCAGCACACCAGGCTTCCCTGTCCATCACCAGCTCCCAAAGCTTGCTCAAACTCATGTCTGTCAAGTCAGTGATGCCATCCAACCATCTCATCCTCTGTCCTCTGAAGTGTCTAGAGGCTCTCAGAATCCTTACTTTTTAAATGAACATCTGGCCATTAGTCACTGAGGGAGGAGAGGAAAAGGAAGAAGAAATGAATTCAACACCTGATGTCTTGAAGAGAAACAGGGAAACAAGGGGAGGAGAAACTTGGTCTAACCTGCCTCAGTAGATGAAACCGCTGCTTTTTAAAGCCATTGCTTTTTATTAAAGCAGGATGCCATTTGAAAGTTGGTTTCATCCTACCATGGCTCTGCAGGGCTCTTTGAAACAGCTGCTTTGGCCTTAGTTCTGCTTCATTGGTCATCTTCATTTGCTTGCTTAACAACTGGAGGTGTTTCTACCTTCGTCACAAAACCATTTTCCGAAAGTTAATTTTCTTATCCCAAAAACTCTCAAGAGTTTAAGTCCACTGCTTCATTAGTTCACTCTACCCAGCTCTGAGGTGGAGAATAAATACTCTTGTGCCCATTTTACAGACAGGGAAGGCAGGGAGGCCAAAGGCTTAATCCAAACTTGGTTTCCCACATATTGAGTAATAGAATCTGAGCAATCAGCAAACCCTGTGACCTTTGGAAAGTTATTCTCTTCAAATTTCACTTTCCTCATCTGAAAATAAGGATTACAGGAAGTTTGTGAGGATAAATGAAATAATATATATTGAGATCTTTGCACGGGACCCAGCTACAGAGGGCTGCTGGATTGCACAACTCCACCTGGTGCTGCCAGGCATTTGGAAGACAGTGTGCGTGACACCCTGTAGGGCTGTTCCATCAGCAGTCATGCCAGTCTTGGTCTGATACAGCCTACTTTCTCTGTTGTGTTAGTCATTATTATTAGTTTGAAAGTTTTTCTTCCAGCAACAGCAGAGTAGATGGTTCAGAACAACCCTCTCTCTGATCACAAGAAACGTGTTAAAAGAAACATCAGTTTAGTGGCACTGACAAGTTACGCAGGCAGTGAGAAAACAAACTGTCAAATTCCAAAGAGGAAGGAAGCCCATTCAAGGCTGCCTTTCCTCCCGAATAGTGTTTCTCCAGATGTGAGCACCCAGGAACTGGTTCAAAATGCTTCTCAGGTTCCACTCCAGATCCGCTCAATCAGAAACCAGGGAATGAGACCCAGAAATCTGCTTCAACAAACCATTGAGTTGATTCTGATGTCCCCTAATGTCTGAGAAACAGGGCCCTTCAGGCACCTCTAATTCTGAAAGCACAGCTGGGAGACTGAGAACTGGGCAGAAATTCTGGGATTCTCCAGCGTCTGGGGACTCAAAGCTTGGAGTTCAAGGCCTGCCTGGTAAGCACCTCATGAAATTAGTCAGGTCACCAAAGGGCCACACCCAAGAAATAAGAGCTGCACCTTCACAGGGACAAACATTTCTTATCCATTCCTGACTGGATGAAGGACCTGGGATGGCCAGTGCCCTTAACCCAGCTCTTTGCCAGCAACAATGGCAAATATTCTTGGAAGGAAGAAAACAGTGCCCAGGGTCTCAAATTTTCTCTGCCAAACACTCAATCAAAAATAGGTGAGCACTCGCTTCCATCTTGCTCCTTACACCACTCCTTCTGGGAAGGCAGCTGCCAAGTCGGAGGGCTCCCAAGCAGCTCTCTGCAGAGTCCACATGCTGAGAAACCGAGGCCATGGCCTTTCACCAACAGCCAGGTGAGAGACCAACCTGGGAAGGGATCCCACAGTTCCGGCCAAGCCTTGAGATGACCGCAGCTCTAGTTAATACGTTGAGATGACCGCAGCTCTAGTTAATACCTTGAGTATAAACTCCCGTTGCTGTTGTTCTTTAGTCGCTCCGTCATGTCTGACTCTTTCGCCACCCTATGGACTGTAGCCCACCAGGCTCCTCCGTCAATGGGATTATACCGGCAAGAATACTGGAATGGGTTGCCATTTCCTTTCCAGGAGGTCTTCTCAACCCAGGGATTGAACCCACACCTCCTGCATTGGCAGGCAGTTTTTTTTGTTTTTTTTTGTTTTTAACCACTGAGCCAACACAGAAGCCTTCATGGGAGCACCCTAAATAGAACCTAAATAGAACCACCCAGATAAACCGGCCCTGAATGTCTGCCTTATAGAAACTGTGTGATGATATGTTGATAGCTTCTATTTAACAACTAAGTTCTCAATAAAAAATAACCGGACATACGAGAAGACAAGACTTGACAAACAACCAGGATTTTTCTAAATGGGTGATACAAACAAACCCAGGCAATAGAGTATTTAGGGAGAATTTCAAAATATCTGTGCTTCACTTTTCAAAAAATTATTACTCGTTCACTATAAGTTCATGACAATCCACCTCAAAGGGGTCACAAATACTGTCCACACGAGGGTGCCGGTCAACTCAATGTCTCACTTTCTGTTGCTACGCAGGTCTCCTCCACCCTCCTCCCCAGCCCATAGCTCCCCCTTCACTTTCAGCCTATGATCTCATCCCCTTCACNCACTCACAGGAAATGGACAATAGTGCTGTTAAAATTGCAACAATGTAGCAATTCGCAATTCATTCACATTTCACATTAGATGCCGCCTCCCTCCAGCTAATGTTGACTATTACCAGTAAAATACATAATAGCAACCATTAATTGAGCATTTTCAGTGTGCCATGAGCTTTAAAAAGCAATCTATGACTGAACATTTAAACAGAACTTCTTATGTGCCAGGCACTGTTCTCAGCACTTTTTATGTATTAAGTTAGTACTCACAAAAACCCCATAAGCTAATCACTATTATTATCACATTTTCAGATGAGGAAACTGAGGCGCAGTGAGTTTAAAATTCTCCAGGATCACATATCTAATTAAGAGACAGGGCAGAAGTTCAAAACCTTTGCAAGTCTGTTCCACAGTGCATGCTCTCAAGTCTTACCTCATAATTGCATCTTCAAAATATCTCCAAGAAATATACGTTGTAATTCTCTCTTTTTATAAGTAAGGAAATTGAGGTTTAGAATGCTTAAGTGATTTCGTTAATCACCTAGCCAGGAGGTAGCAGAGCCTGGACCCAGAATAAGACTTTCTGATCCCCAAAGCCTAGAGGCCAGAAGTTTATCTTATTTCTTGGATATATTGTGATTCGTTGGCTCCCAATAATCATTTTTTCCTAAACGAATATTGGGTCATGGATCTAAATGGCTACTAGGTTCTAGACACTGTGCAGGCAAAGATTAAGTGACCCCGCCCTTCCAAGAGCTTGCACTCTAGCTATAGAAGTGCTGATGCTGAAGCTGTCATTCAAGTATATTGAGAGATGGAACAAACGACGTCGTCCCCACGCTAAAACGAAGGCTTTGTCACCTGCAAAGCCTCCTTATGGCTGGTGGCTGTATCTAGGAGAGCAGAAAAGAATACTGACAAAAAAAAAGAATACTGACGATATCCCTTACTCAGTCAAAAGCATCTCTCACAACAAATGGATACTGTGGTTGATGCTAAATTACCAAATCCCCCAGCCATCTCATGTGGCTTGAAGCTATTGTCAACATCTCTTTGCCGTGGTCTCACCCTGTTCTGCATCTCCCCACTCTGGCCTTTATGGTTATGACTACTACGAGCTATTGCGTTGCACTGAGTAAGGCACCACTTCTAGAAGTGACCATGCTCGAGACCTCAACAGTAGTACCAAGGGACATTAACAAATCATCTAAGGACACAAACAGTGTCCTAAGAATAACTTCCCGACTCTGCCACTTATTGGCCATGGGATCTCTGGTTACTCAATTTTAGTGTGCCTCGGTGTCCTCTTGTATTATGTGAATAGAAACAGTACATTTCACTAGAGTTCTTGTAATAGCTAATACAGGTAAAGCACCTAAAACAACCCCGGAGGGCTGACGCCCACAGAGGTTGCCCGGCGCTGCAGTCCCTCCCCTTAGCCCGCTCCCTCCTTCTCCCGCCTCCCCGCCTCCTTCTTCTCCTCCTCTTCCTTCTCTTTTCTCCTCCTTCTCCTCCTCTTCCTTCTCTTTTCTCCTCCTTCTCCCTCTTTCTCTTCCCCTTCTCCTTTTCCCCTCCCTCCTTCTCTT